>JAUOBV010000010.1:8813911-8824667 GCA_032360425.1 Rubia occidens
TAATATTATTATTTTAAATTATATAAAATAAATCATAATTTTATTTATTATTTAAATATTATTACATTTAAAATAATATATTTATCTAAATAAATTATAAAAAATTACTATTTTTTAATATGATTTGGGTCAATTTGGGTCGACTCATTACCCAGACCGACCCGACCCTAAACTATGAGAATTTTGACCCAACCCAACCCAACTCATTTGTCTCAAAATTTTAGGTCAATTTGGGCCGGGACAGCTGACCCGCCCTGACCCGACCCATGAACACCCCTAGTTAAAGGCAATACATTTCAGCACATCATCGAAGGGAAGGCATGTATTGATTAGTTTAAAAAAAAAATATGGTGATTTTTGGCGGGATTAATTTTTTTTATGCAACGTGCAATAGTTATAAGTTTATGACCATATTAGTGTAATTCAAAATTTTAATTTCATTTATTATAATCTACATTTTAAAGCTTATTATTTAAAATTACCTCATATACTGTTAGGCACTTTAAAATTAGAGTTTGCATCATAATTGTGATAAGTACATTTTTTTTGTGATATTTACGTTCACTGTTAAAAAAAGTCAAAATAAATAAATATATATATATAAGGGAAGAAAAAGCAAGCATATTCAGACCTTCCAGTGGCGTCGGCGATCTAAGCTCAGCCTCTTCTTTTCCGGTGGATGACTCCCGCTCCGGTTCTCTGAGCTCGGCTTCATCTGCTTCCATTGTCACTCCTCTTTTCCCTCTGTTTTTTGAGCTGCTAATGACAATGAACATTCCATTATTACTCATGCTAGAACAAATAATTTAAAAGCAAAAAATTCTTATCACCACTAAGCATCCTTTACCTCCTTCTGATTCTCTTTATTTTGAACCTAAAAACTTTTTATCAAGCCTCTAAAATTCATGAATGGCAAAATGCATTTCAAATTGAGGATGATGCCCTTATGCGTAATGGGATGTGGACGCTTGTCCCGCCTCCTAGTAATGCTAATATTGTTGGTTGTAAGTGGGTGAACAGGATTAAGCGTCAAACTGATGGTTCCAATGAGAGATATTGGGGGAGTATTAGAATATTATAGAGCATTACATTTGTTTTTTTTTTTGGAAAAGTGTTAGGGTTGTCCGTTTTAATAGGCTTTGTTTTAAAACTAATTACTCCATCTGGTTCTCTATTTGTGGCACTGTAGGTTTAGGTGCTTATATTTAGGTAAAGAAAATGAGTTGATGGAATTGAATGCAGAAAGTAAAAAAAGTAGAATGAGTGGATGACATTGAATGAATTTTGCAAAAAAAGGAAAGTGTGTCATTTAAAAAAGCATCTCAATTAGGTAAGTGTGTCACTAATAGAGAAACATGGGAAGTACTAGGTTTGGGCTTAGTATAGGGAAGGGAGAGAACGAAGAACAATTTTTTTTGGAATAATATTAATCCTCACACAAAATAATCTTTGTCATTTTATTAATTGAGTGCAATTTGCGTGAAAATTTTGCAAGTTCATTGTTTGCTTGCAAAATTCATTGAAAAAGAAAAATGCCTATTTATTATAGAATTAATAATAAACCTATTTATTATGAGATATATTGAATATTTAAAATACGTTTGTTCTTTCATTAATCATCATGCAGTTTGTGTGCAAATTTTATAACTTCAATTAATTTTTTACGCAAATTTACCGAATTTCGATGTAAATCCACTGAGTTCATACATGATTTTGAGCTTATGGCATAATTCAACCATTTGCTGATGCAATTTCGAGCGGCGTTGACAACCGGTTGCTAAAGGAGACGAGATAAATTAATCATCAACAACCGGTTGTTGAACCATTCATCCACAAAGTCTCCCTCATCATCGTCATTGACCTCGGACCTTGACTTGTCGGACTCATCCGAAGTCGAGCTCACACTTAGTTGTATAGGGGTAGCGTTAGGGTTCACTGTTTTAATACCTTGTATTCTAAAAATAATTATTACATTTCAGGCTAGGTATAGGGAAATGAGAGAGTGGAGGGACCGAATGAGAGTGATTAATAATGCATTCCCATTGTCCTCTTTTTCTTTCGGAACTACCCCCACCTAAATCATGTCAGAATGAAATATTTGCATTTCCGACTTTAAAATGGGGGAGAGAGTTCGGATCCTACAACCGTTTGGGCACTGGTTCCATGCAAAATGCATGGACAGTGACTATTTAGCCACTAGACCTGCCCCACGTGCAGGGTTGATCTTCCTAGTATTTCTGATATTCCCCCTGATAGTTAGTTACTTTTTGTAATTATTCATTTTGTGTATTATTAGGTCAACAATGTACTACCATTTTAATTAATAGTAAATTTATCTTTAAATCATTTGTGTTTTAGTTTAGAAAAAAGTGCTTATATAATCCCATTTTTTAATTGCTCATATAATTTTTTTACTAGTATAATCAAGAACTAATATGAAAATTTGATCGGATGATTTAATAGAAAAAGATTAGGAAAAAGTGTGTACATAATCCCAAGATTTTGATAAGTGCATATATAACCCTCAGTTTTTCAAGGTGTTGATGTAACCCATATCTCATCTATAAGAATTTGTCAACATGAGTATTCGCGGGTTTAATTTGAAAAGACCAAAATGCCCTTCTAATTGAAAAAGTACCACGTGAAATGTCACTTTTTGCCCCCCGATCTTAGAGCATGTGCAGTGGGGATTTCAGAGTGGTTTCAATTAAAAACTGAAATCACAATGAAACTGCAAAATCCCACAGTGGGATTTCAAAGTGGTCTCAACCAAGTGAGGCCACTCTACGGTTGCAAGCAATTGAGACCGCCTCAATTTGAAATCCCACGTGAGGCTGGGGTCCGCGCTGATGCGCATGCCATTTTTTGGTCCCCTCTGATTAGGCCACGTGACAGTAGCCTATTTATTATAGAATTATTAATAGACTTATTTATTATGAGATATATTGAATATTTAAAATTCATTTGTTCTTTCATTAATCATCGTGCAGTTTGCGTGTAAATTATATAACTTCAAATATATTTTTACACAAATTTACCGAATTACAACGTAAATCAACTAAGTTCTTACTTGATTTCGAGCTTATGACATAATTCAACCATTTGCCGATGCAATTTCGAGCAACGTCGACAACTGGTTGTTGAAGGAGACAAGATAAATTAATCATCGACAACCGGTTATTGAGCCATTCATCCAAAAAAGTCTCCCTCATCATCGTCATTGATCTCGGACCCTGACATGTCGGAATCATCCTCATCCCCTGATGAGATTTCGTTCTATTAATTAATAATTTTCATGACAAACCAGTCTGAAGTCGAGCTCACACTTAGTTGTATATGGGTAGCATTAGGGTTCACTGTTTTAATATCTTGTATTCTAAAAATAATTATTATATTTTAGACTAGGTATAGGGAAATGAGAGAGTGGAGGGACCGAATGGGAGTGATTAATAATGCACTCACATCGTTTTCTTTTTCTTTTTAAAACTCCCCCACCTAAAACATGTCAGAATGCAATATATACAGTTCTGACTTTAAAATGGCGGAGAGAGTTCAGATCCTACAACCGTGCAAGCACGATTTCCATGCAAAGTGCGTGGACCGGTGGCTATTTAGCCACTGGACCTAACCCACGTGCAGGGTTGATCTTCCTAGTATTTCCCATATTCCCCCTGATAGTTAGTTACTTTTTGTAATTTTTCATTTTGTGTATTATTAGGTCAACAATGTACTAATATTTTAATTAATAGTAAATTATCTTTTAAATAATTTATGTTTTAGTTTAGAAAAAAAGTGCTTATACAATCCCAATTTTTTAATTGCTAATATAATTTTTTAAATAATATAATCATGAACTAATATGAACATTTGATCAGAGTCAAAGAATCAACTGATCATTATTAACAGAAAACCTTTTCCTCTCTCTAAAAACTGAACTCTCTCAATTCTCTCTAAAAAAAACCCAAACCCTAGATCTATGTAGGGGGCACCGTCGCCGTAAACTCTCCTCCGATGGCTCCCCCCTCCCAATCCCACCCCAACACCCTTACCCCTTATTCCCAACTTTCTTCGTTTTGACCCGGCTCCAGATCTAGATTTGAAGCGACTTTCTGCCAAGCTGTGCTCCAGGCTCCGGTGGTACTCCAAGCCATGCTATGGCGGCCGCGACACTGTGAGGGCGCTGCTACTCCGGTGAGGCTCCATCTGGCTGTGCTGCTACTCCGGTGGTGCTCAAGGCCGATGGTGGCAGTGCTTCAGGTCGGCGGCGGTGCGGTGCTCCGGCCGATGGCGGCGGGGCTGCAAGCTGGCGGCGGGGCTACGGGCCGACGAGCTACAGCGGGTCAACTGCTTTGTTCTCTGTCCGAGAGGCGTCTAACGATGCCGACACTGTTCTTGGCCACTAGCGAAGCTGTTCCAGACCTGATTAACCATTTTCCCGTGTTTTCACTCAACATACTGTGGTACAATGTCTCTTTTCTTAGAGTTTCCGATTATACTAGAATCTGAGCCGGCCAACTCAGATTCCAGTTATGGCCAACTTGGGCTCGACTCAGGCCTGAGTCACCTCAACTCAGTGATGAGTCAAGGGCGGGTCGACTGAACCAAAAAGACTCAAATCGGGTATATTTGTGCTGGGTATATTCTGGAGAAAGAAGGGTACGAGAGGTACTTCTCCACTTTTATTTTATTTTTTTACTTTTCTTTTTTCCATTTTCAGGTGGGAAACTTTTAATTCTTTTTCCAGTGATTTCAGTTGTACTGCTGTTTATCAATTTTTAGGAAAAAAGGGGCAAGAAATTAAATGAGTTTTTGATTGGTATTAAATAACAATTCACTCTGTCAATCCTTGTTTTGCCGACCGCCTCAGTCGGTTGAATTTGATTGGTTTCAGATTTGATATCCAAATAGACAAAAGGAGAAATCCAAGCCAGAGTCATTTAAACAACAGACTTTTGGCGACACTGTTTTTCTGAGGATTTAATAAGATTTGTAGACTTTGGTCCATTAGGGTGTTTAAATCAATGAAATTGTTAAATCGATAGAATTGGTTTTTACACCCTTTTGGAGTCAAGTTAGAGTGAATATTACGTATTATAAGTAATTTTTATACACTGATGAAAAATATTTCATGGCAATTCAAACGACCGGTTTCAATCTCCTAGATTAGGGAATGGTTTACGGGTTAAATGGAGATGGACCCGATGTTTAGCTGGGGAGCTTCAATTACTTCGTTTTGATTGCCTTAGATGTTTGATCGGATGCGTGGACAAAACACTTAGAGTGCGTATTATTTGATACTCCACTGTTTTGACTAAAGGTAGTCTCGGGTCGATTTATTATGACTACAATATGACAACATAGTGCTAACCACTTACTGTTTGGGTCTCCTCTATTTGCCACATAAGTTTTTTGTTTAGTATTGTAATATTGATTAGGACTTATGTGTAATTCTCTTTCGGCCACTGAGGTTGTAGACTAGAATTATAAAATTGTATAGTGCCTCAGTGTAACGGGTTTATCCCGCATCATATGTTGTAATTGCACATTGTGCAAATTGAGCTTAATAGAAAATGGAGGGAACCCTATAAACCTACGTCTTTGAGACGTTTAATTAAAAAATGAATATTTGATCGGATGATTTTATATTTAAAAATTAGAAAAAATTGCGTACATAATCCCAAGATTTTGATAAGTGCATATATAACCCTCATTTTTTCAAGATGCTGATATAATCTCGATCTCATCTATAAAAATTGGTCAACGTGAGTATTCGCCAGTTTCATTTGAAAAGATAAAAATGCCCTTCTAATTGAAAATTAAAAATAAGTACCATGTGAAATATCACTTTCTGCCCCCCGCTCTTAGAGCATGTGCAGTGGGGATTTCAGAGTGGTTTCAATTAAGAACTGAAACCGAACTGAAACCACACTGAAACCACAAAATCCCACAGTGGGGGTTTCAAAGTGGTCTCAACCAAATGAGATCACTCTACGGTTGCAAGCAATTGAGACCGCTCAATTAGAAAGCCCACGTGAGGTTGGGGCTCATGCTAATGCGTATTTTTTTGTCCCTTCTGATTAGCACACTTGGCAGTAGCTGCCCCTCCACCCTAAAATTTTCTTTAACCTGAATGAGACACGTGTTCCAATTATGCGGTGCTACGTGTCACGAGTATTTTGAAAAAACTGAAAATTAATTTATGTACTTTTTTTAAAAATCGCAATTAAATTTTGGTTCCTTTAAATTTTTGAAATTTTATTAAATATATGGTTTTTTTTTATTCAAGTTCATAAAATTAATATTAAAAATTGTAGTAATTTTAAAAGTTAAATTTGAAAAAACAAAATTCAATGAAAAAATTACAAGTGTACTATTAAATTCACATTTCAATTTATTTTGAGTAGAAAATTTTATTTAAATTTAATATTGAAGGTAAAATTAATGAGTATGATGGAGAAATTCAAGTGGGGTCAATGAAGTGGTTTCAACCATTGTGGAGGTAAAAATGAAGTGGTTTATTTGTTGTTTCAGTTGATGAGGTGCAAGAGAGGGATTGGATATTTAATAAACTGAAACTACAAGAGCATTTTAGAGCAATTTTACCACTGTGCATGGTGCAACGAAGCTAATATTTCCCTATTAGGCCATTAATAATACTCCCTCCGATTTTCTTACATTGGCACACTTTTCTTTTTTGGATAATTTTTTAATATTGTCTCATTTCTTTTTTTGGCAAATTCCAGGTTGTTTTCATCCACTCAATTTACTTTTTACTCTTTTAATGAATTTTTAAACACTGATTATACCTCCCTAAATTCTTGTGTCAAAAGTAAATGTGTCATTTTTAAATAACCGGAAGGAGTATGAGTATTGAAACATTCCCCTATCCAACAGGCCAACACCCGTAGCAAAACGACGCCGTCAAAGTTATGGGAATTATTCGAAAAGTTACGCCTCGTCAGCAACGGATCATCAATGACTATGAGCCCAAATTGTAATGCCAAAACAAAACCCTCACGAAAAGTAAAGTTTCAAATCTCAACCATCTCTATTTATCCACCCCTCCCCCGCTCCTTCAAATTCAATCTATCCTCTCCTTTTTTTTCTTAAAGAAAAATCAAACCCTAGCAATCTGCAATCAGATAGAGCGATTTTCATATTTATTTTTGTGTGTTAATTTAAGGTTCTCGCGCTGTCGGAGATTCAACGATGTCTGCGATAGTGTGCGGGAAGAGGTTGTTTTTCGAAGACTCGCAATCTCCGTCGCCGACCTCTGCGACTCCGCCCGCTGCGAAGAAGCTCCGTTGCTCTGCTCGCTATTCTCCGCCGCAGGCGGTTGTTGCACCGAGCTTTGCCGATCAGCTTAAGGCGGCGTTCCCTGAGATGGAGAATGAGGTTGTTTCGTACACCTCACTCTTTGATTCATTCGTTTCTTTTGCTTCTGTTTACTTATTTAATTATTAAATATTTGCTGGACCTTATTTAATCTGAAATATATGCAACTTTTGCTAATGTATTTGTTTTCATCAAAACAACCTTCACCCTCCATCCCCTTGAGAAGAGTTCATTTTTTTGTCCTGTTTGGTTTATTATTTAGTTTTTGCGTTGTGGTCTTGTAATTTAAGTGGTGATTTAGGAATTTATTGGTCAGTTGACATGCACTGATTGTTTTTGAAATGACCACTTCAGATTATTGAGAAAACACTGGAAGAATGTGATTATGATTTGGATTCAGCAATAGAAAGGCTGCATGAGCTCCGCCTTGGATTTGCAAATGGACATGTGAAGAATGGTATGTATGGTTTTAGGTTTACCTTGCGAATGTAGAATGTGTTTCGCTTAAGTGAATAGTTCTACTACTGTCATCTGGATTGTTAGTGATACATCTGTTGATATATAGAAACATGTAAATACATAGAACCATGTATTTGTGAAAGATGTCTGCAATCCTTTTTTTAAATGGACTTCTCATCTATATGCCACTATAGTTTTTTTGTAAGATGCTCAATAATCCTTGATTGGCATTTATATGAATAATTAACTCCTCTCTCCTCTGATCGTTGACCTGCGCTACTTGTAAATACCAGCAAAGCCAATGGAAATGATATAGATATCTTGGTAGTTTGATCGGCTCTTTTTGGACGAAGAATAAGACCTCTAGTTTTCCCAAAAAGTTCCTATATAACTGTTAACCAACAAATAAGTTTTTTGAAAATGCCAGTAGAATCTTGACTGGCATAAAATTTTGTAATTTTCAACCGGTTTTGTACCCGTACACCATTCCTAGTTGAAAGAACCTATTCGAGAACATTCTCATATGATTACATTCCCCATACCTTGTGCTTCTAGAGAATAAGCTTCCTTGAAACCTCATTCGAATGCCAACATAGAATAGCAGATATAGGGACACAGCCTCTTTTGGGGACCCCTCTACTCCCATTTGGTGGGACTCTTGAGCATGTTTATCTCCAAGGATGATGTCAGACGGATATTTGAATGTTCACTAGGGTTAGTTGGGAGAGTGGTATCATGCTAGCATGAAAACGGATTTCTTATTCTTATGAACTTAGAATCATTGATCTATTATCTAGACTTCGTGACAAAATTTCATAGAGTATTTTACCCTCATAGTTTTTCGGCCAAAGAAATTAAATTACAAAAATAGTTTTGTTTGTTCGGCAACCCTACTCCACTGATTTTAGCTACCATCAACATAGCCAGCCACATCACTACATCGCCCACCAATGCCACCCAACTAAGCAACATCTCTTTTGTGCTTCATAGCACCACCATTACCATTAATTTCATCATCGACATACATCATCCCTACCCCCCATTGGCCCCCATCGTACTGCCATTGCCAATCCCTTCATGTGTTTGATGATTTTGTTTAACTGCCCCCAACAAGCATCACTAGCATAGAGTTTTCACTTTCTTCGCCTTCCCTCCCCCTCACCGTTACACCCCAAATCATCATTGCTTGGGATTTGTACTCATTGATTTTAGTCGTTGCGGACATGATACTTTGCTTGCTTCTCATGTTGCTAGAGAAATTGAGTAGTACTTTAGTCCAAAAAGCGCTAGCGATTGGCGAATTAAGTTGAATTTGCCATCGATTCCTTCAACTCCGAGTTTGGTTGTTGCAAGAAGATGACATGGACGACGGAGATTTTGATGCCTTATAGTTAATGTGATTAACGTGTTCCACTAACGGAGTCTTGGACCACCTTCTGCCTTATATAGTTTATGTCCATGATTTGCTAAGCTATCTCTCTTCATTTTTTTTCCCCCTAATTGATGGACGATCTGAGCTTACTTGTATGAAAATGGTGATCGGTGAGTGTTCCAACGAAGATATACATAAGATAAATGGCGTTCCTTTTTCCAATTTTAACCAATTAAATTCAAGGAGTTTAAGGTCATTTTTACATTGGGCAACCAGAACCTTTGTAGATTGCGAACTCCGACCAACTTAGGGTATTTTGGCACTTTCGAAAAACTTGGGGCCATTGTCACAAATGAATGAACCGAGAGTTACATGAGCACCCTTTCTTTTTTATCATAATATATTCGAGAGCTTTTTGGTCATTTAACTGTTGGCCGGCATTGACTGGCGTTAACGGCTAGGTCAAGCCATCTTGAGGTTATTACTTTTGAAAAACTTGGGTCATATTGTAAGATGGTAAGGAACCAGGGGTTACGGTAGCACATTTTTCTTTTTAAATGTAGAAGAGGAATGATTTTGGCCGTTCACAGCTTTCCTTTGGCTATGATTTGCTGTGGTTGATTTTATGGTTCTAGAAGAGGACTGATCTTGTATGACTTCTTAATTGCCTTTTAAAGTTGGATTCTTCCTACATCGTAGTGTTCTGCTTATGTTAATGGCTTGGAAACTTCTAGGGTTTTATAAGTTATACTATACCGTCACTGGTCAAGCTTCCTGAGATTGACCTGGCTCCATGTTGTCACTGCAACCTTTGATTTAAATTTATGGTTCTGGTGTTTGATAATGTTAAAGGTGGTTGTGTTTCATAATGTTAAAGGTGGAACCCTTGACTGAGTATAGCTGAAAATCCTTCAAGGTGATGATTTTGAAGGTTTTTTCCTCAAGTACTGCACATAGAATTCCCTTCCAATGGCAAACTCTCGTGTCTGTAAATCCTTCTTGTGAACTGTTGCAATTTTGAATGCTATCAATGTCAGAATGTATTCTTGGTTTAAGTTGATTGTAGCAGAATGAACATCCTTTTGCACTTTAGCTAGATGAGTCTGCTTGTTTTTCCCTTTGCTTATTAGGAGTTATTTTACTTAGCACTCTATGATTGCTTATGTTTTCAGTTTTGTGTTTTGTTTTTTAAGGGTTTACTTTTATTTACTTTGGCAGATGGTACCTCTCCTGCTGAAGAGGAGGCTTTGCAGTTTCAAGATGAATTGAAACAAATGGACCTTCCAAGTAATGGAGAGCAATGGGTAGAATTGTTTGTGAGTGAAATGATGAGTGCTTCCAGCATTGATGATGCTAAATGTCGTGCCACCAGAGTGCTAGAGAGTGTAGAGAGGTCTATAAGTGCACAGAGTACTGTAGCAACACAAAATCTTCAGAAGGTAGCCTTCTGATCTTGATTGCTTATACAAGAATCATCTAGTACCTTCTACTATTATTGATATCATTGTTATGCAGGAGAATATGATGTTGAAGGAACAAATAGAGACAGTTCTGCGAGACAATTCCATTCTGAAAAGAGCTTTTGCTATC
>JAUOBV010000010.1:8824906-8835766 GCA_032360425.1 Rubia occidens
AAGAAGCAATTGGGGTTAGGGAGTTTTGAGGTTAAAATAGTAAATTCTTTTATTTTTTTGGTTTTTTCAGAGGGGTACAATTGATTTTCACCCAATTCCGACCTAAATATGTAGGAAAGGGTAATTGCACGTACACTAACTATCTAGGGTTATATTTTCACTTTCAATTATCAAAAAGTTATATTTGCACTCATGTGAATTAGGTAGGGTTATGTATGTACTTTTCTCAAATTTATATTTCTTTATTTTGGCTGAATTTATTAATGATATTTGGCCAACTCATTTCAAACCCCCATTTTCCCTACCACATAAACATGAATAAATTCATGCAAAAAGAAAATAGGAACCTTATGGAGGGAGTATAGGCTCTTATAGAGAAACAAATGAAGTATTATTACTTATTTATTTCTATATACATGGAGTCTTGTTTAGATCGACTAAACGTTAGAAGTGGTTATTTTAGAATTGATGTAACTAATGAGTTGATTTGGTATTTGTTTTTAATTATTGCAATGAGATTCTTATAACTTTGGTTTTTTAAAAAAAAATGTATAACAATGAATTAATAATTATAATTTGGCCCTAAAAGTTATTGAAACAGAGTTTTTCATGATTGGTCTTACCATTAGTCGGTCTAACATGAGATTTTCTCCTCTGTATATTTTTCTAGAGAAAAGTTGTTTTATAAACCTACATATTCACATAAGTGCCAATATAACCCTAGAAAGTAAGTGAAAGTTGAAACGTACCCATTTCGGCAGATTTAGACCGGAATTGGGTGAAAAATCAATTTTAACCCTTCGGGGGAAAGAAAAAAAAATGATGAATTTACTATTATACCCGTAATAATCCAAATCTTCTTACCTCTCTTCTCTTCTTCCCTAACCGCGTCACAACTTTTTTTCTTCTTTTTCTTCTTCAACAATTTTTGCCCCTACGTTTAGTTTACGTCGCTGCTCATTGGTTCCTTAGTAGCACTCTGATGACCGTGGCGTGATATTCACTCGAAATATCAGGAGGTGGAGTGCTCGATATCGTCATCCATCATTTCCGCCACAATCGACATCCTCTTCTTCCTACTCCACCGCCATCTTTATCCTCATTGTCATCCGCCCCTATGCCTAGGGTTCCACCACAACAAAAGTTCATGAGGGTTTTTCCTCTTTTTGGATTGTCCGATGGGGCTGAGCGGTGGCCTCGAGGTTTGGGAATGACAATCAGTTCTTGTTGGGTTGCGTCGAGGTGGGTGTTGAGCAGTGGTGTCGAGGCTGGGGTTGGGTGTTAAATGTCGGTGGGAAGTGGGCCTGAGCGGAGAAGGAGATGGTGGTGGTTGCAGGACTACGAGGAGGAAGAGGTGTGATGGTGGTGGACGGAGATGGCAGCGGTGAAGCGCAATAGCAATGACAACGGTAAAGATGAACGAACAGAGATAGCAGCGGTAGAGCGCGGCGGTGCGCAGCGGCGTGTGGTGGGTGGAACACGATGGAGTAGCGCTGGTGGGTAAGAGTTTAATTGTCCACTCAATTTCAGCATTTAAACCAAGGGAATTTCGTCATTTTAGGGGGTCAACAGCTGAAAACACAAGGTTAACACATGATTGTCCATCAAAGGGTTATATTGAAACTTTCATCAACTGGTTAGAATTGTTTTTGTAGTTTAAATTATCTGAGGGTTACATTGACACTTACTCAAGTATATAGGTTATATTTGTATTAACTATATGATAAGAGTTTAACAACATTAACTAGAAAAAATGTAAATATGTAATTTAGTTTGGGACGAATACAATATTATTTTATGTTATCAACTGATTTTATAATTAAAATTAAATAATTTTGACGAAAGATATAATAAAAGAGATGGTATTAAGTGAGACCGTTTAAACTTTAGTCAGAAACCCTTATGTAAAAATTAACACAAAACTTCATTTTTTCCAAATTTATTTGCAACTTTTAAAAAAACCTACATCCCAATCACAATATTTAATAATCACATAATAATCAATGTCTAAATATTAAACTGCATATAACAAAGACCATGTAAAATTACAGTATAACTTGGCAAATGATTCTAATTCCAAACGAATACTAATAAGAATGAAGCGCGTTTTTAACCCTATGTTTTGGACGAAAGTGCATAAATGACCTTGTAAAATGTGAAAGTACAAAATTAACCCTGGATTTTGTTGACAGAAAAGGTAACGGTCAAATTAGCTTGAATTCATTGAAAATACAATTTTACCCCTTCCAATACCTTTCAAATTTTTAAGAAAACAAAAAATTCATTTTCCCTATTTCATTTATTCTCGTTTCCTCTGATTCTCCCCTTGAAAACCCAAAAATCAAGATCCGGCAGACGAGTGACGGGCGAGCAGTGTTGGTGGGGGGGATGAGCGGTAGTGGTGGTGGGTTCTTCGTGTCGGCGTGGTGGGAGGTTGGATACAATTACTCGTTGCGGACACGCGATAGTGGTGGGGGACCCTTTTGTCGATGGTGGTGGGGCTAAGCAGCTAGGTTTTCAGCGGGGGGGGGGGAGGCGTCGTGGGGTTATGGTTACGAATGTGGTGGGGTTGCATCGAGGGTGGAGCTAGGGTTGTGCGGCTGAGCGTGGTAGCGTGGCTAGGGTTGAGGCCTTGGGTTGAGCGGTGACGGTTGGAGGAGGAGGTGTGGTGCTGGTGCTGAAGGCTGATGAGGTGTTGCTGAAGATGGGCGAAGCGGCGGTGGTGCATTGGCGGAGTGGTGAGAGAGGTGGTGGTTGTGGATTGTAGGGGAGAGGCGGATCTAGGGTTTTAGTGGGTGACGATGGATTTGGGTGACGATGGGGACGAGGTGGTAAGCTGAGCTGGGCAATAGCGGATTTGGGCAACGACAGATTTGGGTTGAGCGGCTAGGGCTGAGCCACAAGATAACCGCTAGTGGCTGAGCGTTGTGAGGTTAGGGGTTAGTGGCGGCGGAGCTGGTGGGTGAGCGGTGTGAGGTTAGGGTTAGGGTTCCGAAGGTGGTGAGGTTGAGCAGTTAGATCCAGCGGTGGTTCTGACCGTTGGCGGTGGATTTAGGTGGCGATGGCTCTGACCGTTGAAGGTGATGAGGTTGAGCAGCTAGATCTGGCAGTGGTTGGGGCTGAGCAGCTAGATACGTCGGTAGAAGGCTGAGCGTTAGAGGCGGATTTGGGTGGCGACAGTTTCAGGTAGGAGGCAGAGGCCCGAAGGAGTAGAGGTGATGGGAGTAGACGGCGACGATGTGGTGGCGACGTGGAGGCGGATGTCCAGCGGTGAAGAGAGGAAGAACACTAGGCTCTATTTTGTCATTAAATTTTTGGTTTTAAGAGTAAGGGTGTTTTTGTCTTTTCATATATGGTCAATGCCGAAATTATTTTGGTCAATGTCGAAATAGTTTAGTTTGGGTATAATTGCACTATTTTACAAAAGTTTAGGGTTACTTCTGCACTTTCAATTTTACAAGGTCATTTTTACACTTTCTCAATCTTATATGATTATTTTTTAACTTTTCCCTAATTATAAATACTACTACTAACCAAAATTCACAACATCCATCTTAAACCAAAAATCCAATGAGCTCTGCAAGTACAATGGCGAATGCCGCAACACTGTCTCTCCTATCCCCCGAACCGCTCCACACACCCGCTTTCCAGCCATTCCCGTTTTCCTCAACTTCGTCCTCCTTCTCCGCTGGCGGCGCCCACTTATGGAGTCACCGGAAGTTCGTCTCTCTTTCCGTTTCTTCACCATCCAACCGGAGGAATTCTTCGCGGCGTTTCGATAGACTGGTGGTGGCTGCCGCAGCTGATTTTTACTCCACGCTCGGGATTCCGAAATCTGCGACTAATAAGGAAATCAAAGCCGCTTACCGAAGGTTAGCTCGCCAGGTACTTCGCAATTTTCAATTTGATTACTGTGTCCATATTTTTTTTCGCAAGTTCTAAATTCTAATCATATTGCCAGTATCAGCTCATTATTCATAGTAGAATTTTAGTTTCGAAGTTTGCAATGTAGATGCTGAATTTGCTTCTCACTAGTTAATAATGCTTACTCCCTCTTTCCCACTTTAAGTTGCAATTGACCAGAAAAAATGTTTGATGGTAAGTATATATAATTTTGTATAATATCAAATAATGGAAAGTTGTTTGGAAGGTATAATTTAAAATGTCGAAAAGTTGATGTTCGGAAAATATATGTTATGATGAATCCAACAAGATTACATAGTAGGTAGAATCCAACAAGATTACAAATGTAATATCTTGACCTGCGATTAATTTAGGTGTGCAACTTGTGGGATGGAGGGAATATATGCAAGACTATAATTTATTTCTACAAATTTGTGTTTTACTATCTGAAGCTGATATAAGAGCTTTTGTCTTGACTATAGTACCACCCTGATGTCAACAAGGTGCCTGGAGCGACGGATAAGTTTAAGGAGATTAGTGCTGCGTATGAGGTAAGGAGGCTTGCTGACAACTAGATTTTCATATTTATTCATTCAGATTATGTGATTAAGTGATGTTCTTATGCCATTAAAAAAATGGTACTTATATAGTGACATTTTGAAAATAAATTCCACCTGTTATGGAGGAGGTTTTGTCATGGTCACTTATCTGTTAATTAATATTAAAACAAACTGTAAGCACAACTACGCATATGAGTTTCTAAGAGTATTTGGAAAGAAACTCATAGATGTTGGAAGTTGTATAGTTGATATCAGAGAGAAGTGACCTAACTAACCTGAATTCCTTTCTGACTTGATTGAGGAGTACCCTAGAGTCCACTTCAATTTCCAGATTTTTGAATCACTGTTGTTACTTCCGCTTGCTGACTCTGCAACCACATGATCAAAAAACCAGGACCCAGCGTTGTTATCAGGGTTACCTACGCAGAAGCCTTCAGTATTTATCTCAAATTAAGCAGCTGGTAGTTTCCAGAAAACTAAATGTATCTGAGGTCTAGTATTTTGCCTTAAATGTCTGAGTCCAACGAGGATCAGAGTTGACCTTAATTTCTCTTTATGAGAAATGCTTAAGAACATATCAACCTGTGTTCTTTTGTAACGGGCAGTAAGGTCTACATTATCATAGACTTTCTTATCCCGAGCACAACAGAGAAACCAACAAACCAGAGTAGGAAGAAGGTAAACTAAAAGTTAGTGTACCTGTGTTTTCCCTTTGAAGTTCCAGTTGAAAAAAAGACCGTCTCAAAGGTATTGAAAGGCTAAGGATAAATCTCTAACAGTCTACCACGTTGTCCCAAATTTCCTGTACTATATGATGTTGGATGTAAATATGTGATAATTGTATTCCAATGGAACGGTAAAAGTGCTCTTGGATGATTGTGGTAAAACTTTCTTAGATATTGAGTCGCGATAAGTACGCTTTCCTTAAAGAGTAATTCAACCCTATTATTACCTTGGGCTACACTAATTCCCTTCGAGGATAAAACTATCGAGAAACCCTCTTGTTCTAGGCATGAATCAGGAGAATTATTTTGAGAAACTGTGTTTTTGGTTGCTATGTATGTGAGAAAATTCTCAGAATTTCACTTCTGGTTTGTATGTTCTTACCATGCTTGTGTACGCAAGTATTTATAGGTAACAAATGCTGTGAAAAGACACAACACTTCATCATTCTACACTAAACCATGTAGTTATCAGAATTATTACGAACAAATTATAAAACGACACAACCTTTCCTCATTCTAGGACAAGCCATGTTAGTCATCACCAACACAATTAATCCTTATCCTATCAACTGTAAACTCGTAGATAGTTTATACAAGTGTGCACTCCACACTAACGAACTTGTTTTAACGTCCCAAGTTTACAACTACTCGAATCCATTTATACTTAAATAACTTGTGTTTTAAAAACACCAACATATGACAATGATGAAAGGATTGGAGGACTTACTCAGTGACATCTACAAAATGTTCATGTGGAAGGATGGCATACACTCTGATTAAGTAACACATCAGCAAAAGGTTTAAGGTGCTCATTTTACCTAGAAGAAGATTAGTCCGAACTTTTGACTTGGAAATCATTTCCAATATCTTAGGCTACCGGCCTTCGTCAGTGGACTTTGAGTAAAAATACCTGACGGCTCTGTTTTCCAAATCATAAAGTCTTTCTCTTTTTTACACAACAATTTCAGGGTTCACCCGAGCCTCTACTTCAAAAGATAAGTTAGACAGAAGTAAGATAAAGATAGAGCTTTCATTATGTACAAATTCAGAACTTGAAAGCTCAGGGAAGGGTACTTCCTGTTCTTCATGCCATTCAGAGGAGAGTATTCCGTCTCCAATCCAATTTGAGTGCCTGAATGAAACTTCACCCTATCCTATATGGATCTGTGTATTTTGAATAGCAATATGATGAATCATGTTAATCCTTTTTAAAGCAGGAGAGGTTCTAAAATTATGTGCGGTGAACCACATAAACTCTTTCCAGAGAGAATCTCCTTGCTGCAATCTCCACCAGACTTTTAGTGTATAGCTATCAGAAAGGATATCAAACTTTCTTACCCCCAGACCATGTTTCTGGCATGAAATGAGATGTTTTCCCAGAATCTCCCATATGTATTTGGTGACTGTTTAGAAGCCCATAGGAATTTAGCAAAAATTACATGGATACATAGGATAATTCCTGTAGATATCTTATATTGTGCTAGTAAATGCAATAGTTGAAGTAGGAGTCATGACTCATTTGTAGCATTAGACCAATGAATCAGTACAATGATCACAATCTCTGTTCATTATGCTGTTTGTGCAAGTACATTTGTCCATCATTGTCTTGAAAATGTCTGAAGGTTGGATGATCCCCTTATGCAGTGAATCACAGTTCATGTTTTTTTTGGCAGTGTTTACTAACTTCCTACTTGATCTTCCTTACTGAGACATATAGAAAACAAAACCTTTTTAAAACCCAAATGAAAATTGTTTGTTAAAATTTTACTGCTTTGTTGTCTTGTCAAAAAACTTGGCCGGTGTTATGTGACTGAATGACAAGTGGAAGCATAATAGCCTGATGAACTTACAGCTTTATTTGCTCTTCTCCTTGTCAATTGGAGAACTCTAAATTGTAAATTGTCAGGTGCTATCAGATGACAAAAAGAGAGCTTTATATGATCAATATGGCGAAGCTGGGGTCAGAAGTGGAGTAGGGGGTCAGGCTGGAGCTTACACGGTACTTTAAGTTTTTCTTTAGAAAGAGGGTTGGGGTGGGGTGTGCTCTTTATGTGATTAAAAATTATGTAATAGGGCAACAAATCTTTAAACATGAAGGAGGAGAGTCACCAAGAAATTATTGGTTTTCCATCGTTCACAAATATATCTATAACCCATTGGTCATGATGGATATGGAAATCAAGGATCGAGCTTTCTTGTTACAAGGCATTTTTCAATTTCTGTTTGAAATTTGTTCTTTGTTTCTTTGACAGACAAACCCTTTTGATCTATTTGAGACTTTCTTTGGGCAAAGTATGGGTTTCTCTGGGATGGATACAGCTGGTTTTGGAACACGCCGCAGCACTGTTACTAAAGGTGAAGACTTACGGTGAGTTTGTTAACGGCTAGAGCTTAATGCTACCAGCTTCTTGATAGATAATAACAGTGATTATCTAAAGTATATTTATCACCTTCTTCAGTATACATACATCGCTAATATTTTTCTTTATAGTGTATGTCCTATGTGAATCACATATTTTCCTTCATCTTCACTTCCTCCCTATTTCTCTATTATAGGCTATAGCCACTCTCCTACTTCTACTAGTTCATTCTTTAGACTACATGTTATATTTTCTTCTAGGTCATCTTCCATCTAGCGGCAGTTTTTGTATCTTTGTGCCACATCTTTAATATTTGCATCTTGGAGTTGACTCATTATCCTAGTTGGCTTCAGTTATGATGTAAAACTGGAGTTTTCAGCGGCTATATTTGGAGCAGAAAAAGAGTTTGAGGTTTCTCATCTTGAGACATGCGAATCCTGTGCTGGTACTGGAGCAAAGGTGGGCTCAAAGAAGAGGATATGCTCAACCTGTGGTGGACGTGGTCAGGTTATGAGAACTGAGCAAACACCTTTTGGAATGTTTTCACAGGTATTCCTATTTTTGTATTTTTCTCCCTTTAAACACAACATGGGTATATAAGTATGCGCAATCATTACATGTTAGTGCTGCCACGTGTTAGAGGATTATGTTAATACAGACATGAAGGACACACTATGGTCCAATCTGGTCAAACTGCCTAAATAGAGCAAGTTGTGAAAATCGTCAACATGCAGTTTGAATGTTTCCACGGGCTTTACATGACATAAGATCTATGTGTACACTTACTATAATTTTACTTAGATAATCCATTTCTCACCCTTCTCTTTTGTCTTGGCATATATTTTTTATTTTTCCTGTTGAAAAATCTCTGACTTCTTATATGTATATTTCTTATTGACTAAAGATGAGCATGCTGTCTCTTATTTAATGTTATTCTGCAACCACTTAGGTCTCAATATGTCCAAGTTGTGGTGGTGACGGTGAAATGATTTCTGAGTCCTGCCGTAAATGCTCAGGACAAGGTCGGCTGAGAGTGAAGAAATTTATCAAAGTTAAAATTCCTCCTGGAGTGAGCAAGGGAAGTATTCTCAGGGTTGCTGGGGAGGGTGATGCTGGACCAAGAGGGTATGTTGATGAATGAAGTTATACATTTTATGCTGTTTTGTTGTATATGCCTCGTAAAAAAGAATCTCTTGCAGCTTTTGTTGTGTGTGCAACTGTGCATCGAAGATTGTGGCTTGACAACTATGTTTCAAAATGAGCACCACAAATTTCATGTCTTAGAACTAATGCACTTCATTAGGAGCGCACCCCACCCCCAACACCCATCACAATAGTATTGGAGATGCACCTGTTTCTGAATCTTCTGTGTGGCCCTATACAGGGGCCCATCTGGAGACCTTTTTGTGTATCTCGATATTGAAGAGATCCCAGAGATTCAAAGAGATGGTTTAAATCTTTCTTCTACAGTTTCAGTTAGCTATTTGGATGCAATATTGGGAACTGCTGTTCAGGTACAGCAACTCTAGATACTGTTATGGTTTTTCTTTCTGGGATCCTTAATGTATTTGTTTTAAACATCAGGGCCTTACCGAACATTTCTAATTTTTAGCATTACTAGGGTTGACCTTAATCATTTGGTGGTTAAATTTGCTGAAGGTTAAAACAGTTGAAGGCCCCATAGACCTCCAGATTCCTCCTGGCACTCAGCCAGGGGATGTACTTGTCTTGGCAAGGAAAGGTGTACCTAAATTGAATCGGCCATCTGTACGTGGTGATCATTTGTTTACAGTGAAAGTTAGCATTCCAAAAAGATTAAGGTATCTTATCAAAGCTGTGCATCTCTAAATTTGTGCCCTTGTAATCCTTGTCTATCTCAAAGCTGCCACCCAGACTTTAATTGTAATTGGCACGTTTTGATTCCCTTCTTTGCCTTTGTGTATCTTTGTGCTGTGAAATAAGATGGAAGTTCTGGTGCAGTTGCCCTGAAATGATTGATCTAACAAGTCTATTATTCTGACATCTTAAACTTTTGTGTTTTGTTTCTTTATCTTCGCAGTGCTGAAGAGCGTGAACTCCTTGAACAACTTGCATCTCTGAGTATGACATCCGCTAACCGTCCAAGAACTCGTGCTAAAGTTCAGCAGACCAGTGAGTACTTGCTTTTGTGAATAATGAAATGCACATTTAAATTAAGAACTGCACAGATATAATACACATTTACACAATACACAAATACATAACATAAAATGCACAATCAAGTAGTTTTAGAATACTCATTTATTCAGCTCATGGTATCCCTCCCCGGGATACCATATAATGTCAGACCCAGTAGTTGCCACTCATATAATTTTTCTTCAGGCTAGTGTTTCTTTGCTTGACTTATATATCTGGCATTGTTTCACATTACTGATGGTGTTACCACCAAACAAAATTGCTACCTTTGCAGCTAAACCAGTACCAAGTCAAACAGATTTGAGTACCGAGAATGAGGATGAGAAGTCGGAGGATTCTGAAGATCAAAATGATGTATGGAAGCAGTTAAAAGACCTAGGAGGGTAAATTCTTCACCCAAACTTTTTCACGAGTTGGTCTGTCCTTGGGTGTTCTAATGAGACTCCTGGAGCTGAATATTTCATTGACTGTGGCAGGTCTGTTGTAAATGGAGCACTGAAATGGTTGAGAGACAACTTATAGAGGGAGTTATGTCTATGGACAAAGCACCCATCCTGAACTTTAAATGCACATAGCGAGAGCCGAGAGCCAAATATGCAGAGTTTAGCCTTGATTTCCTCAATCAGAACTATTCCAGTGTATTGTACTAGTGTCATAGAAACACCCAAAAGTTGAAACCCTAAGCGCTCATTCTTTGGTTTATCTTCAACCAAGAAGCTCACTTCATATCAATTGATTTCTGAGCTTGGATCCTGCAAATAACAGTTACACACTACTGTAATTTAGGGACACAAGTCCCATGTCCAATCGATAAGCTTGTTTTGGTGACGTGCTTTCGTACTTATTTTCCCCCCAGTAGATGTTATATTAGGCTCAGTTTTCTGAAAGTGTCAAAACAATCTCTGAATTGGTTCGGATGCTAAACTATCCATGATTTCACGAGTCAGTATGTTAAAATAGGGATCAGTTAGCACCTAAGTAAAATTTGGGAGTTTGGTGGCACTTTGTTACATTGAGCGTACAACGTTAAACAATCTTAGTGATGAACGAAACTGTCAAATAGCATGCAGCCATACTGATCCGATGAATATATTCTTCCCTGAACCCCATCATATCAACAGGAAAACTAGTGAAAAC
>JAUOBV010000010.1:8835866-8855682 GCA_032360425.1 Rubia occidens
AACTACTACATGTTTCATAATAAAATTTTAATATTGCAACTAAGATCTTTTACCTTTTATTATTCTAATTAAACTCCGTCTTTCCATAAGTTTATGGAAAGACGATCTTTCCCAAGACTTTCCCGGAACTAAATTACAATAATTCTATGCCTTATATACTCGATAATGAGAAACGGATCTGTTACCCACTTTTACATAAAATTTTGGTTCAATTTCTCTTTTTGCAAAATGTTCTCAAAATGTTCCCACATTATAATGAAATGTTCTTAATTGATTTTCATATACTGTTAGTAGGTTTAAGTGAGTCAAAATTGAGTCGACCTTTCTACTGGTTGATAGAATGTAAAACCCACAAATAATTGTGGTTGTGTATAATGATATACTATATAGTAAGTACAAAGGGTATACAAGACCTAAACAAATAGAGAACATGATATATACAAAACTAATCAAAAAAATGTATTCCTTTCATATCATTATTCTAAATTAATTACATCTCTATTCCCCCCCCCATGCGAAGAGTAGGACTGGCCGCAACGCAGAGTTTGGAACGTAAGAAGTCAAACTAAGGACGAGGTAACCATTTGTAAATATGTGAGCAAGCTGCAAGTCCGTAGAAACATGAGCACCATCTAACGCACAAAATAAACACGACGATTACCGTTATAAGGGATGAAGCTATCCAGATTGGAAACCGAAGAAGTCATGTGATTGGTAGCACCAGAGTCTATGTACCAATCAGGGGTTGCACTATATTGCTGATAATATTGTGGTTGCGGTATTTGCAACATCATCGCGAGAAACATGTGACAGTTTGTAGCAGTATTCAGCAAGATGACTGGGATAATGACACCTTTGGCAAACATAGGTACCAGTGCCACAGCTACCTTGCGGAGGGGCGCCAATGCCGGCCGGTGACAGATTCTGTCCACCACCCCTTCCACACCCGCCTCCCTCGTCCATAACCCCCACCTCCCTTGTCGCGGTTGGGCTGTCCGGACACCTGTTGATTAGAAGAAAAGCAACAGTGACTGGTCCAGAACCAGTAGATGAGCGAGCTTTGAGAGAAAATTCTAAAGCCCCAGTTTCAGCGACAAGAGTAAACAAAGCAGGTAAAGGGTCCTTCACCATTTGAGTGGATGAAAATGTGAAAGCTTATCATTCAAGCCATGAAAAACCAATATAACAATATCTTAATCATTAAGTTGATGACCAAGAACACACAATTCATCAAGAATGTCCTTGAAACGAGAGTAATAATCATGAACAGACTGATCATATTGAAAAATGCCATACAACAATCACAGAGATAAAGACGACGAGCACAAGTATTATTATGATATTTAGTGGCTAAAGCATCTCATACTTGAGCAGCAGTGACCATACTGTCAACTACCGACATTGCAGATGGACTAAGGGATGAGAAAAAAGCTGCTTGGACTAGCTTATCTGATTGAATCCAAGCATCACGAGAAGTAAAAACCTCATAAACCTTGTCATCAGATTTCTTAGAAGCCGAACTCGCAGAAGGATCGGGGCACTTAGGAGATCCATTAACAACGCCAATTAATTTAAAAATGTGTAAAACAGAGGTAACCAGAGTATGCCAATGAGAGTAGTTGGAGCCATCAAGTTTGATGGTGATGCAGTTGATTAACGATGGAAGTGTAATTGACGTCATCCATAATAATCTGGAACAGATCCAAACATACAAAAAAAGAATTCAAATCACACCAAACACACAACAAACTTGTTTATGGCAGTGGACTACTGATCTAACTTTTGTGCATGAAATTTAGAGCAACAATGAATAGAGTAAAATAGCAGCGAACAGAAACTGGTGATTGTCGGCACGTGCAGGCGACGTGACAGTGCTAGGTGGAGAACCAGAAGAGCGTGGATAGTGGCATCTGAAAAGAACTGATCGTTGATCAACTACGGCGATCGGCTGGTGACGGCGGGTGGGCACGACCGAGATCGGAACCGAAGGAAAAAGATTGGGAATTTTCAGGAAAAACCAGATAATATTTTAGAGAGACCTGACTGAAACCATGAGCAACTAACCTGGCTTGATGTCGGTCAAGAGAGCCATCACCCTTATATATTAAACGGTACACCCATTTTAATCCAGCAACATTAGCATGTGGAGGACGAGGAACCAACTCCCACGTATATTGAGTGCGAAGAGCATCCATCTCTGAGTTCATAGCAGCAACCCATTCAGGATCTTTGACAGCCAATCGATGACAACGTGGCCCAGTCTTAACAAATAAAGCACTAAATAAGCCACAAATATCATAATCTGAAGAAAAAAATCTTGTTTTGAAATAAACCAGTGTGCAAACGAGTAGCCATCGGATGATGAAAAAAGGGACCCGTAGCCAAAGATGGTGCGAATCCCGAGGCAAGCATAGAACATAGGGTGATGGGCACAAAACCTGAGGCTGGTGACAACGGTCGAGCAAGAGTTGCCGATTGCTGCACTGGTGAAACAGGGGTCGCCAGATTAGTCGGAGAAGTGCCCGACGTCCAGACTGGTGGCACGTGGTACACACACGTGACAGAGTGGCTGGCACGTGAACCGGCAGTAGCGTTGTCGTCTGAGCTAGCGGCGCTTCCTGTTGTCGGTCATGTTGCTAATCACCATGTGGCAGACAAACACAATTTTTTGAAGAACCCTGAGCTCCTGATATAGGATGAAAGTTTAAATTTTAAAAATAATGGGTAATTCTACTGAAGAAGATGGCTCAAAAATCTCCGACGAGACTGACGAAGGCTCCAAAAAAGAAAAAACATCCAATGAAGACAAATATGTAAAAAAAAACTAGTACGGGGTAGCCGGAAAAAAATTCTCATCAAACCTAGCATGGCAAGTGATGTACTCCTTCTTCGTGAGGGGATCAAGACATCGATAACCCTTGTATTGTGAATTGTAACCCAAAAATATGTAAGACATACTTTGAGGGGCCAGTTTATCCTCAAATGCGGAAAAAATCGACGACCAAATGGATGAAAATTGGAGTAGTCAGGCGTAGTACCAAAAATTACAGAGAGCTGAGGCTGACCAGATAAAACTGGAGTAGGGGGTCTGTTTATGATGCAGACTGCCATCGAAAAAGAATTATACCAAAAGGAATGATGAAAAATAGAATGATAGAGCATCGATGAACCTGTTTCCGTAATATAACAATGCTTCCTCTCTGTGCGACCATTTTACTCTGGAGTGTAAGGACATGAAAGCTAATGATGAATGCCGTTACATGCAAAATGAGGAATCATCAATAAATCTGTCCCTCTATGACTCTGATTTTTTTAAATGGTGGTAAAAATACGATTCTCAACAAGTGTTTCAAATTGCATATAACCCTCCACAAAATCATACTTTTGTCGTAAAAGATGCAACCAAGTAAGCCGAGAGAAATCATCAATAAAAATGACATTATAAAGGTACCCGGCGCGATAGACAACATGTGATGGTCCCCAAAGGTCACAATGAACTAAATCAAGTATGCATTGTGCGCGTTTTAAATGATCATTAAAATAATCCATCTCACAAGAAGTACATATATGAGGGTTAAGCAGCAAACTAGTAACCGACGAACTACCAGCCTTATTCAAAGATGAAATAACAGAAAAAGGAACATGTCCTAACTGACTATGACATAGCCCAAATGAGGTCTTGGCTTTATTTGAATTGACAAAAGAAACTAAAGCAGCACCACCATAGTCTAAAATGTATAGGCCTCCCTCACCGTATCCTCGACCCACGAGCTCCTTGGTAACCTTGTTCTGAATAATGAAAAAGTGTCATCAAAACAACAACATTTAGATCCTTGGTTAACTTGGCAATAGATAATAAATTCTTGGTGATTTGTGGAACAACCAAGACATCAGATAAAGTGAAAGAATTAGAAATCCAGGAATCGCCAGTGTGGGAAATATGCAAAGAAGAACCATAGGGGAGAGTACCACACACATAACACAAAATTCAAGTGACAGTCTGATAGTGGTCATTTGTAGGAGCCTGCATTTACTGACTGACCATGTTCTCAACATAAGACAAGTCAGGATGTGTAATCAACAACTATTGTGGTGCACCAACCAAAGAGCGATAAAGTGTGAGATTTCCAAATGGCTTACCAAAAGAGCAGGAAAGTTGCGAAAAAATAACAAATGGGATAGCAACAGGCACCGAGTCTTGCATTCTGGCTCACAATAAAATATCCTTGGCATATTTGACTTGCCCAAGAATAAGCCATCGAAAGTACGAACAACCCCCAAACCCAAAAATACTGTAAAGTGCCAAGATCGGTAATCTTGAATTCCTGATTAACCCGATCAATAAACTTCCGAATGAGACGACCATCATTCCCAGTAAGAATAGTTTCATCAATAGAAAAGAGGCACCCAATAAAAATACAAATAAAAATGTATCGGAGGAACTGCATACAAAACCCAAGCGAACCAAAAAAAGAACCGAATCACTGAAACTAAGTGCGAGGAGCTTGCTTCTAACCATAAATGGCCTCGCGTAAATGACATACATAATCATGATGCATTGGATCTTTGTAACCCTCAAACTGCTCCATATAAATCGGGGATTCAAGAACGCCATTTAAAAATGCATTCTAGACTTCAAGCTGTCATAAAGACCAATTTTGAGTGACAGCAAGAGACAAAACAGTACGAACAGTAGATGCTTTCACCAACGAACTAAATATATGATCATAATCAAAACCAGGTAACTGGAAAAAAAAACCTTGATTACTAACCTTGCTTTAAGCCTGTCAAGAGAGCCATCAACCTTATATTTTAAACGATAAGTCCATTTGGAACCAACAACATTGGCATGTGGCTAGTGTCGCCATGAGGAAGTAAGGAACATAGAAATCAAGGACGACATAAGAGACAGTGAGAATGTTTGGATTGCTGGTGTTCGGAAAATGATGAATCGAGGCAGCGGAAAAAAAACTGGAAGAAGAGAAAAAAACTTTAAAAGTTGTTAAATTATCATTTTTTAATTTTTTTTTGATAACTGTCGACAAGTCCGTTAACTCAATTAAAAAGTATCATATCCGATAAAATAATTAGTTAAAAATATTTCATAATAATTCGGGAATATTTTTAAAATATGGTGGAAGAAAGGGAGTGAAAACTGTAGCCTCTAGACACCTATCATTTCTTACTCGACAATACGTACCTTCCAATTTCCATGCTATTAATTCATTGTCGTTTTTGTCAAGGGTAAAACAAACACTTGCTGATTTTACATTTTATTATGTTTAATTTTAAAATAAAACTCTCTCCGTCCCAGAGAAAATGACACATTTATTTTTTCACGGTCTTCAATGATCATGTTTGACCAAAAATATCTCTAGCTACACACAACAATTTTGCATAAAAATAATATTTAAAAAATAGATGTTAAGACGAATCTAATAATATCTCACATGATGTTTTTATTTTATTTTATGTATATTAATATATAATTAGGGCCAAAGTTTAAAATTTTTGACTTGAAAAAAGTAAATGTGTCAATTTCTCTGGGACGGGAATATTTTAAAAATATGGTGGAAGAAAATGGCGTTCAGAGAACCGCGACAAGAGCGGAGGAGGTGTCGTGCTGATCTGCTGGACCGCAACTTTCTCCTTAGGGCCGGAAGTGGCGCGGCAGCGCCTTTCAGAGGATTGCGACCAGAGCAGAGGAGGCGCCATTCGGATCTAGACCACAGTTTTCTCCTGGGGGCTGGAAGTGGCACGACGGAGCGACAGAGACGCCGTTTGGAGGACTGCGACCAGGGCGTAGGAGGTGTCATGTGGATCTACTGGACCATAGATTTCACTTTGGGGCTGGAAGTGGCACGTCGGCCCTACGAAGGCTGCATTTGGAGGACTGCGACCAGGGCAGAGGCGGCGGCGTGCGGATCTGCTGGACCACAACTTTCTCATTGGGGCCGGAAGTGGCGTAGCGGCGCAACAGTGTGAAGGGTTGAGGTGGCAAGGTGGAGACGGTGCAGAGGGGGTAGGGATGGTGTCCGGTGGATGTGGTGAGTTGTGGAGGGGGTGAGGGAAAAATTATGTTAGCACTTTTAAGTTTTAGGCCAAATGGCTTTTTAGTCATGTTATGGGCAGTCAACGCCGAAAATGGTGTCTTAGCGTTATATTGGTACTTTCATAAACTAGTTAGGGTTGCTTTTATCATATTTTTGTGAGTATATTGACACTTACTCAAATAGTTGGATCATATTTGTATATATCTCAAAAGATTATAACAACAACAAAAACTAATGTAGTATTGGAAAATAAAGTAAACCATTAGAGATACTCTAAAAAAAAACCCCGAACTCTCCATTTTTACATTGGGCGCTATGTTATCCCCTCAAAAAGTATGCTCCATATGTTTCATTGGATTTGACACACTTTCCTTTTTAGTTGTTTATATGGTTTGACACACTCTCCTTTTTTGGCAAGATTCCTTTGGTTTCATTCACTTATTCTACTTTTATTCTTTCTCAATTAATTCAATTTTATCCTCTTATTTTATTTGCTTAAATCCAAACACCTATGTCTATGGTGCTACATCCAACAAAATGGAAGTAATATAAATGGGTGTATATATATATGTATGTATGTATATATGATGCAAGTTTTGGGATTTCATGTTTTTCTAAAAGTGTTGTTTTTTGAATTGTAATAGAATATTAAATGAATTAGAATCAGGTTAAGAGAGAAATACCCTTTCTGATTGGTTTTGTATATATCTTTTTCCATATCTGATTCTACCTTGTATATTTATGGGTTTTACATTCTATCATGATATCAGTCAAGACTCTCTAAATATTCTCTGACTTTTCCCAAAAAAGTTTCCATATTTCCTCTTGCGTTTTTCGATCTCAAGCCGTGCCCACCCGCCTTCACCTCGCCGATCTCCGCCGCTGCAACCACTGCTCGTCGAAATTGGCCAATCAAATTCTTTTCCTCCGCCACCATATGCTCCACCACGCGTCACTCTATCGGATCGCACCAGCTGCCACTACGACCATCATGCGCCGCCAGTCGATCTCGTGCCGCACCTACTGCTTTGTCCTTGCACAATAGTTAAATCAGTCATCCACTACCATTCACAAGTATGTTGTGTGTTTAGTGCTATTCGATTTCTCTATTGTGCTTGGATCTGTTCCTGATGACGATAATTCCTCTTCTTTTGTTCATCAACTGCATCACCATCAAGCTTGATGGTTCTAACTACTCTCACTGGCGTACTCAGGTTACCTCTGTTTTAAGAACTGTCAAATTGATTGGTTATGTTAATGGTTCATTTAAGTGCCCTACTGCACCTGCGAGCTCGACTTCTAAGGAACCCGAAGAAAAAGCTTCTTAGGATGCTAAGCTTGGATTCAGACAGATAAGCTAGTCCAAGCCGCTCTTTTTTCATCCCCGACACCTTTTGCAATGTCACCAGTTGACGGTATGGTCACTGCTGCTCGGGTAGGAGATGCTTTAGCCACTAAATGTTATAATAATTATCATGCTTGTCACCTTTATCTATGAAATCATTTATATGGAGTTCGTCAAGATGATCAATCTGTTCAGGAATATTATGCTTGTTTTAAGGACCTTCTTGATGAATTACGTGTTTCTGGTCATCCTCTTATTGATGAGGATATTGATGTTTTTTTTATCGTAGCTTGAATGATAAACTATCCCAGTTTTCATCTACTCAAATGGTGAAAGATTATTTACCTCTTTTATACACTATTGTTGTTGATGTTGAGGCTTTAGAATTTTCACTCAAAGCTTGCTCGTCTACCTCTGGACTGATACCTTCTGCTTTTATTGTTTCTCAACAGGGGTCCGGATAGGCTAACCGTGGCAGAGGGCTCCGCAGTTTTGGGTGAGGGAGGGGCGACCGTGGGAGAAGCAGCAGTCAGACACCGTCATCGGCTAGCGGTGGTGCTCCTCCACAGGACGGTCAACCCACTTAATATCTACCAGTGGTACCATTGTCTTGGTCATCTTGCTGAATTTTGTTACAAACTGTCACATGTTGCTGGCGAAGAGGTTAATATCGCGGACACAGCTCAACCATATTATTATCAGCAACTGAATGTCACTTCTGATTGGTACATGGAATCTGGTGCTACCAATCACATGACTGCTTCACCTTCCAACCTGGATAACGTCACTCCTTATAATGGTAATCATCATGTTTATTTTGGCAATGGTTCTCATTTACCTATTTCCCATGTTGGCAATTCCCAAATTTCTGATTCCCTCACTTTATCTAATGTCTTGGTTGTTTCGAATATCACCAAGAATTTATTGTCTATTGCCAAATTAACAAGGGATCCAAATATTTTTGTTTGTTTTCATAACACTTCTTACACTATTCAGATTAAGGTTACTAAGGAGCTCGTGGGCCGAGGACACAGTGAGAGAGGTTTCTAGATTTTAGATTATGGTGGTGCTGCTTTAGTTTCATTTGTTAATTCAAATAAAGCTAATGCCTCATTTGAGCTATGACATAGTCGGTTAGGACATGTTCCTTTTTCTGTTATTTCATCTTTGAATAAAACTGGTAATTTGTCAGTTACTAGTTTGCTGCCTAAGACTCATTTATGTACTTCTTGTGAGATGGATAAAGGCAAGCGTCTTTCTTTTAATGATAATTTAAAACAAGCACCACACATACTTGATTTAGTTCATTGTGACCTCTGGGGATCCTCACCTGTTGTCTCTCGTGCCCGGTACCTTTATTATGTCATTTTTATTGATGATCACTCTTGGTTTACTTGGTTATATCCTCTACGTCGCAAGTCTGATTTTGTAGAGGCTTATATGCAATTTGAAGCACTTGTTGAGAATCAGTTTTCTACCACCATTAAAGTTTTTCAGAGTGATGGTGGAACTGAGTTTGTGAATCATCACATGCAATATCATTTTACGACTAAGGGCATTGATCATCGGCATTCATGTTCTTAAACTTCTGAGAAAAAAGGTTGTGCAGAGAGAAAGCATCGTCACATTACTGAGATATGATTATCTATACTCTATCATTATAGCCTTCATCATTAATTTGGTATGATGATTTTTCGACTGCACGCAGTCCACATTATTAACAGACTACCTACCCCAGTTTTATCTGGTCAGTATCCTCTCTCCATTATTTTTACTACGCCTGACTACTTCATTTACATTCATTTGGTTGTCAAATTTTCCGCTACTTGAGGCCATATGTTGTGCATAATTTGGACCCTCAGAGTATGTCTTGTATATTTTTGGGTTACAGTTCAAAGTACAAGGAGTACATCACTCGCAATGCTCAGTTTGATGAGTTATTTTGAACGGCAGCCCGTACTGAACTGTTACAGATTCATCATCACTGGATGTTTCAACTTTTTTTAGAGCCTTCATCAGTTCCATCAGAGGTGTTTGAGCCATTTGATCCTTTATAATCACTCATTATTTTGGAGGAATTAAAATTTTAGATTTCACCGGAAGCTCAGGGTTCTTCAGAAAATTGTGGATATCTGGCACAGAGTGACTAGCACCATGATCGACATCAGCCAGCTCCGCCAGCACAGCCGATGATGTAGACACCGCCAATTCACGTGTCGGTCACCCCATCCGCGTGTCAGCCTCACGCTCAGGCCACACTGGTCGTGCGTCGATGACACATGTCTACCAGTCCTGACGCCTCCAGCACAGTCGGCAGTCCCAACGAATCTAGTTTTTCCCGCACCACCGTCTTTAACATCTGCCTTGGGTGTCTCACCCAATTCCTTAGGTCCATGCCTACCTCGGGATCCGAATCATCTCCAGCTCTGGGTCCCTCTTCCAAACATTCGATGGCTACTGTTTGTGCATTGATTCTTTTCGATACAAGGATTTTTATGATTATAATATTTCTAGTTTACTGAGTGCTTTATTTGCAAAGATCGAGCCTCAAAGTCATCGTTCTGCTGTCAAGGATCCCGACTGGGTTGCTGCTATTGACTCAGATATGGCTGCTCTTCGCACTCAACAGACATGGGAGTTGGTTCTACGTTCTCCAAATGTTAATGTTGTTGGCTCCAAATGGGTATATCATTTAAGATACAAGTCTGATGGCTCACTTGATCGACACAAGGACAGGTTAGTTGCTCAAGGTTTTTAACTATTACCTTATTTTTATTATGATCATACATTTAGTCTGGTGGTGAAAGCATCTACTGTTCGTACTGTTGTATCTCTTGCTGCCACTCGTAATTGGCCTTTACGATAGTTTGATGTCAGGAATACATTTTTAGATGGTGTTCTTGATTCCCCTATTTATATGAAGTAGCTTGCTGTTTACAAAGACCCTATGCATATTGATTATATATGTTCATTATGCAAAGCCATTAATGGTTTGAAACAAACTCCTCGTGCTTGGTTTCAACGTTTCAGTTCTTTTTGGTTGGTCTGGGTTTTGTGTGTAGTTCTATAAATACCTCCTTATTTATGTTTTCACAAGGTGTCTCTTTACTTTATTTGCTATTTTATGTTGATGACATTATTCTCACTGGGAATGATGATCATCTCATTCGGAAGTTTATTGTTTGGGTTAATCAAGAATTCAAGATTACAGGTCTTAGCACTTTACAGTATTTCTAGGGATTGGAGGTTGTTCGTACTTCCGATGGCTTATTCCTTGGACAAGCCAGATAAGCCAGGATCATTTTGTTCCACGCCAGAATGCAGGATTCAATGCCTGTTGCTATTCATTTTGTATCATTTTCACAGCTTTCAAGCTCTTTTGGTAAGCCATTCGAAAATTCCACACTTTATCACTCTTTGGTTTGTGCACTACAGTACTTGTCCATTACGCGTCCCAACATTTCTTATGTCGTGAACACGGTCAGTCAGTATATGCAGGCTCCTACTGATGACCATTACTAGGTTGTTACTCGAATTCTGTGCTATGTCCATGGTACTATGCACTATGGGCTTCAGTTTTGCAAGAATTCTTCCGCTTTACTAATTTTGGGTTATTCTGATACTGATTGAGCTCGTTGTATTGAGACTCGCAGGTCTGCTTATGGTTACACCATTTTTCTTAGTGGTAACCTGGTTTCATGGAGTACTAAGAAGCAACCTACGGTCTCTCGTTCTAGTTTAGAATCAGAATACCAGACTATGACCAATATTACCGCAGAACTAGCTTGGTTGATGAATTTACTTTGGGATTTGTGTGTTACTGCACGTGTGCCACCTATTTTGTTGTGTGATAATAATAGTGATCTCTTTCTTGCTCAGAATTTGGTTTCGCATAAGAGAGTCAAACACATTGATATTGATTATCATTTTGTGTGTGAGATGGTGTCTTCTGGCAAGTTCAAGGTTGTTCATGTTCCTACAGACCAACAACTTGCTGACATCTTTAGAAGGAGTTTACCTCGTCCTCAGTTTGAGTTCTTACGGTCCAAGCTTTGCGTTATAATAGAATATTAAATGAATTAGAATCAGGTTAAGAAATGAATTTCCTTTCTAATTGGTTTTGCATATATCTTTTTCCATATCTGATTTTACCTTGTATACCCTTTATACTCACTATATATATGAATACACACAAACACAATTATTTATGGATTTTATATTCTATCAAAATGATATTTGATTTGATTTAATAAATAATTGAAATTGATATGAGAATTAAGAAAATAGAATGCATAAATAAAAGGGATAAACTCATTCATACCCCCCAGTTCTTGTGTTTGTTCAGATATACCCCGAGCTTTTTTAAAGTGCATTTATACCCTTGTCGTGGTCTGAAAAATTGGTCAATTTCGGTCATTCCGGATTCAATAGAAATGACCATTTTTACCGAATCTGGGAATGACCGAAATTAAACAGTCATTTCTATTGAATCCGGGAATGACCAAAATTGACTAATTTTTCAGACCATGACAGGGGTATGAATGCACTTTAAAAAAGCTCGGAGGTATATCTGTACAAACACAAGAACTGAGGGGTATAAATGCACTTTTTCCTAAATAAAAATGATAATATTATACTCCCCCCATTCATCTTATTTTGAATTGGATGGAGTAAAACCCGCGGGTGTACCCAGTTGGTTGGGAGTGTGGTACATCAGGGGGCAACCCCGAGTTCGAACCTCGGTCGCAGCCGTGTGGGAAATTTCTGGGCCATCTTGGGGTTATACCCCAAGGGGTGCTCAGCGTCCCTGGTGTGCACCGAGCAGCCTCGCCACATGGTCCTGGTGACTGGCTACCGTGACTTACCTCCCATACGATGACTGTGGTGTCGGCTAGTATGAACGCCCAAGGCTGACACACAGCCTTTTGAATTAGAGAGAGTCGTTAAAGCCGAAAAAGTGGAACACCTTTCAAGGCAACAAATAGTCACATAAAAAGTGATTAGAAGGATGATTAAGCACAAAGCAAGATAGCTCATCATTAATTTTGGTGCTCTCGTGCTTACCTGCTGTGGGCATTATTATCCACTCCAAATTCTTTGTAAAATAATACGGGGTTAAAAAAATGTAATTGAGCTAGCTAGGGTGTGCCTTTTGATCATTGAAATTCCAAATGTCGGGGGAGAAATGAGAATGCATGCTTCCTTGTCTTACTCTCGCAAAACCCTGAATCATATGTCAACTTCCAACAATAATTTAGTGGTAATTGATTAATTACTACCAAGTAGCATTGCGATGAATGATGATGGGGCATCATAGATTAATCAATAGTGGAACTAAAATTGGATGCATTGCTCGAGACTACCATTCTTGTAATTATTTACTAATTACTAATTAGTGCTATTCTATTCTAATCTAATCTATTTTGTTCGATAATTTTCCAACACAAGAATATGGCTACTCACTAGTGACATACAATAAGAGGAGTTGTTCAAAACAACTGTTATAAACTAGAAAAAAGCATTTTATGCCCCTCAATTGTTTGTTATGTGCACATATATCGCTCAATTTTTTGAAAGTGTGTTTGTACCTCTGCTGTCATCTGAAAAATTGGTCAAATTCGGGGCTGATTTAATGGAAATGCTCGTTTTTCCCCTAAAGAAAAAAATTCTGATATTCTCTTCTTTCTTCTCCGCCGGCCTAACCTTCATATTCTCCTTTCTTCTCCGCCTTGAACACCCTCATTTCCACCTGCTCTCATTCTTTCCTTGTTTTCTCTATTTACCATTTTCAACCCTAAATTTCTTCTACGTTTCCGCCGCTCCACTAGCCGTTTCCTCATTTTGTCTGAGGAGCCCAATTTCATCTTTGCAGCGCGGTGGAGGAGGACGACGAGTACGAGGACAAGTGGGTTTGGGGTGGAGATTGAGGTTAATCCGGTGACGAAGAAGCTGATTGGGTTTGTGAAGTCACCGGGGATTTTGTTCAGCAACTAGATTCAGGGACGGAGATTGAGGTGAAGTAGGTGACAAACTGGATTTGTGAAGTCACCGGGGATTTTGGTTAGGAGTGGAGGCGGTTAGCGGTGGAGAGGGAGTCTGGGGAGGACTCGTCGGATGTCGTTGTGAAAGTGGTGGCGGGTGGGCTGTGATGAGTTTCTGGTTTCTGGTGTGGATGGCGTCGCAACGGTGGAATGGTGGCGTCAGGAAGGTAGTGTGTTGTTGCTGCTTGCGTCGGCGGTGGTTCGTCAATTTGATGGCCGGATGGGGGATTTTGACAAGAAGGATGGAACAGTGGTGACATGTGTGTGGTGAATTGGTGGTGGGGACGTCGGTGGTAGTGGGGTTTTAGTGGTATGAGTTAGGGGGTGGTGGTAGTGATGGGGTGTCGGAGGTGGAGAAGGCGGTGGTGGAATGGTAGAGGTGGAGAAGGAGGTGGGGGCGGAGGTGATGGATTGGCGGAGTGGGTGTGATGAAGGTGGCAGATTGATGGGGGAGGTGACGGTTCCACGACAGGACTTGAGGGCAAAATTGTTCATTCAGTTTTATAGTTTGGCTCAAAAAGCATTTTGATCATTTTATGTCAGTCAGCGGTCGAAAATGGTCAAACTCATGCAGAAAGGGTACGAGTTATTAAGGCACACACATACCAAAGAATTGGGGGGCATAAATGCATTTATCAAACAAAACCTCACCCCTTCCCATATATTTGCCTACTTACTACTCCCTCTGTCCCAACTGTATTTGCACATGCACTATTCATTTAGTTAAAATTGGTAAATTTGAAAAGTAATAAAAGAGTAATATATAAGATAATATACTAACATGTGTGATCTTGTTAGAATCGTCATAACATCTATTTTCATAATATCAAATTTTTTATTATTTTTAAATGTGCACAAGTAAAGATATCAACGGTCAAAAATAATTTTGGACAACTTGTAAAAACAAACCAGTGCAAATACAGTTGGGACAGAGGGAGAAAGTACAACATAAGACATGAATTTCAGAACATGTGATTTGTATTTACATGTTCTTAGGAGATCAAGTTTATACGGTGCCATTAAATAACTAATTGTTGGTTTGCTCCTATTAAATCATTTCTAAACGCATGACATTATCCATGAGTTCTAAACTTCAAAATGTCACTGCTTGTTTTCCCGAGTTCAATTTATTTGGGTTGAGTAACTTCCAAGTTCCAGACCACCACATATGATTCTGATCAAGTATACTGTATATTGGGCCTTGAAAGCATACTCCCAACTCCCAAGTCCCAACCCACCATGAAAGAGAAAAGCATCACATTTAATGGTCCATAATATATTTTTTTGGGTAAAGTACAAAAATAACCCTATAAGATTGTGAAAGTGAAGGGATGACCTTGTATAATTTGAAAGTGCAGAAATAACCCTATAAGATTGTCAAAATGTTCAATTTAAACCCCGTGACCAATTTTCGGCGTTGACCGATTCAAATCCGGCATTGACTAATAATGAAAATACAGAAATACCCCTGGAATTAAAACTACAATTGAAATTACTATTCTATGCCCCTACTACTACTTCTCATTCATCTTCTCCAAACATTGCCACCACCTGCCGCCGCCGCTGCCGATTCGCCCTAGCTCCTTCTCCATCGCCCCAAACCTAGCTCCTCCTCCTGCATCAGCGGCCCTAGCTCTTCCTCCGCCGCCCCCACCACCTCTCCTGAAATCTTCCGCCGCTCCCCGTTGTCGCCCTGTCGCCGATTCGCCCTAGCTCCTCCTCCATCACCCCAAACCCTAGCTCCTCATCCATCACCCCTGCCCATATCACCGCCGCTGTACTCCTCTGCCGCTATACTCCTCCGCCGCTGTCCCTATCACCGCCGCTATACCCCTCCGCCCTTGCCCCTATCACCACCCTTGTACTCCTTCGCCACTATACTCCTCCGCTGATGCCCCACCACCACTCCCGATATCTTCCGCTGCTACCTCACCACCCTTTCACCTCCCCCGATCTCCTACACCACTGCCCCCTCACCTCTTCCAGGCAGCACCACCGCCGCTGAACCCTAGCCCCAAGATGAATTTGCCGCTCAGACGTCGGGACCCGACCAGAGAGTGGTGGCAGACAGAATCAAGAAGGGACAAGAAGAATCGAGAAGTCAAGAGTCGGGAAAAGAAGAATCGAGAAGGGAAGAAGAAGAGAATCGAGAAAAAAAATTGGGAAGAAGAAAAGTTCCAATCGAGAGGGTTCCAGAATTTTTATTTTTTTTGTTAAAAACCAAGGGATAATAATGTCTTTTCAAATTCAAATGTTTTGAATTTCTTTCATATAAGGGTAAAGAGGTAATTTCCATATTTTCCAGCCATTTTTCGAGTTGACATTTCGATCAACGCCTGCAGGATTATTTCTGCAGTTTCAGATTTTACAATGTTATTCCATCACTTTCGGACATCTTATAGGGTTAAAAATGCACTTTTCTCTATTTTCCCTTTAAAAAATAATTAAACCAAATCAAACTGAAAATACCCGATGAATCCTACCCTTTCACATGCAAGGCTGTTAAAAAATTGAAAAATCGATAAATCGATAGTCGATTCAAATTGAAACAGAATTAAATTTGATTAATCGATTAATTGGGTTTTACTGTTTGGTAATCGATCTAATCGGATAATCAGTAAGAGATTTTATAACACATTAACTAATTAATTTCATTCCCAAAAAATAATTCATTAAACTTCGAGTCTTGATCACAAATCAAATAAGAAAACTTTAGCTTCCTAGGCCAAATTAACTTATTCTTTAAAATCTATACTATTATCACATATATCTTTAAACAATAATTATGCACAAATCAAATAATTATGCAAACAAAAGAAGATGTAACTAATAATTGTGCCCAAAACTAGTAACTATCGTCAGAAACTAATGGTGCAATTTTAATATTAATTCAAGAAATAATTCAACACTCATGCAACACAATTATCCAATTCCTAAATTTCTTACCTTTTATTCAATGTTTTGCGGCTATAACTAATAATCAATATTACTATGAATTTATATATTTTTTTTAAAATTAATGATATATATGGTAACCGGTATTAACCGACACATTATTTGAAATCGATACTAACCGAACTAGTAAAACCGACAACATATCGGTCGATTATTCAGTTCCTTCCGAAATCTTATAAACTAAAATCGATTCATAGCCTAGCCAACCAGTTAAACACCACTATTTACATGATCAAAATGTACGCAACATACACGTGTAACAAATTTAAATAGTTTTATACATAATGTTATACTCCTCCCGCTCTAACATAAAGTTCTTAAAACCTTTTATGTAGCAAAAAAGATAGAGATTAGAATGATTTGACCAAATTTCAACCATAAAGTGATGCAGAACAGAGGGAGTATAAAAGTGATACAGAAGATCAAGTGATATACACGGCGTTGTATAGAAGTTATGCATAAGATCCGAAACCAACCTCTTGAGATAGATATTTTTCCTTATTTTAAAATGGTCCAAAAGTATTGAGTGATTGAGACCAAGAAAAAAGAAGAAAAGAAGTGGTTACGAAGAGCTTGGTTTCAGCCACTAAACATAGGAGTCTCTTGCATGATTTGGTGGCAGACCATCTTAGGAAATACCTCATCTAAGTAAATTTATACATACAAAATTGACCCCCAAATCAACTGAATGGAAGGAAAAAGGACGTAAATTCAGGTTTTGAAAGCCATTTTCTGCTTCTGAGCTGGGGTTGGAAGCTTGACATCAGTTGCCAGTCCAACAGCTTGCAGAAATTTGACCACATACCAGGTCATGTCGATTTGCCACCATTCCAGTCCATGTCGTGCCGAGTACTCAAATGCATGATGGTTGTTGTGCCACCCCTCGCCAAATGCGAGCAACGCCACCCACCTACACAACAAGTGGCTCGAGTTTCAGATTGCAAATTTTGTTGACCCAGGCATGAACAGTGTAACGAGTTCTTTTTATCCGTTCTAAGCAGTCTCATAAGTTTGTGTACTACATTACTAACCAACGGTGGCGATTTAAACACGAGAAGCTAAATTTGCTAGTTAGGAAGCATGAGAAAGCATACCAATTGTTGCGGGAAAGATCACCAGTGTTCCAGGCCTGTTTTCCCCATACATGGCAAGCTGAATTCACCAACCAAGTGATGTGATACACCCAAACTGCCCTCACACCCTGCATATGTTCCAGATATATGCAACTACTTAGATACTGTTTTGGAGAGGTAAAATCAAGAACCACAAGACTGAAGCTGTCCAAACAGTTTTACAATGCAGAATTACTGTCCCTTTTTAGCAAACTAAGCCAGCATTTAAGCATCAGTGGATGCCATCAATGCCACATATTCATCATGGCCCAGTTCTCAGATTGGACAGGAATGGCAACCAATTCTCCACATGAGGTTGTGGCCCTAATGGACCAATTGTAAAAAGATTGCCTAAATAGACAGGATTTTCTGTAAAATTGAGTAACGCTCCTTTCAAAGTGACACACCTCTCTAATTCCCCTCTCGTCGAAAAAGATGAAAAATACCAAATCAAAAAGAGTTACTATATTAGTAATACTAAATCTTTTATCCTAATTGGGTAGTTTTTCTTGTCATGCTAAAAGCTGTAATACTAAGATGACTTGTGACTGTGTAATCGAGATGAGTAACTAATCATCCACCACAAAACAATTGCATCAGAATAAAGATAATATACTACTCAAACAAGTAAACACATTACACAAACAAAGTTTATAGAGCTACATGTCACAACACCAAAACCAACAGTTGATGAAAGAGTATCCGCAAAAACTGTAAGCAAAACTTGGCTCTTATTCACATGGCACTGTTCATGTACTATCACTATTAATCCATGCACAATCAGAAGTTGCACTGGGCACACAAAAAGGAGTAGTAAAACTAGAAATTACTGCACATACCATTCCCCAAACAATGTAAGGAAATCCACCAATTGCATACAGCAGGGCTCCAAATGCAATGGGATGTATAGCATAAGTCTTCTGAAGGAACCTGTAAAATGGCTGCTTCTCCAAATCAGCAACATTGGTGGGCTCCCCACACTGACCATAAAACAACCTCAAAAGTCATCAAAACCATCAAAAACAAAAAATAATACTCCCAAATCATAAATGGCATGCAAAAACAGAGAAAAACCATCAGATTATTCTTACCCTCTCCACAAAACCACCCTGATCAAAAAACCAATTCATGTGGCTGTACCAGAACCCTTCAAGGGGGCTATGTGGGTCCCTCTCAGAATCACAGAACTGGTGGTGGAATCTGTGTGTGCTCACCCAGTCCATAGGGCTCCCCTGCAAATCATTCAAAACCAATAAAAATCCAATCTTTTAATCCAATATCTAACCTTAATGTCTTCAAAATGCAACAGCATTCACCTGAAGGGCCTGAGCACCACAGTAGGCAAAGAAGTACTCCAGCCATTTGGGAAGCTTGAAGCTCCTGTGAGAAAGGTTTCTATGGTAGGAAAGAGTGATGCCCAGAAGGCCAGTCATAAGGTACAAACCAATGGCAAGACAGAGAGCATTCCAACTGAAATGGAATGGCGCCATAAGGGTCAGCAAATGCGCCCCCACAACAACCACAGCTGTAACAATGTCAATGGAGTTCCACTTTCTTCCCAAGAAAACATTCTTCCTCTGCTTAGTCACAACATCAGACAAGAAAATCCTCCCAACTTCATCAGATTCTTGAAATTGCTTCAATGCCGCGCTCACAATTGGGACCAAAACCCTCTTGTTGTAGCTTCTGAGCCCTTTTGGAAGAGCCCCATTGTGTATGTTTCTGAGGGATTTGGTGCAATTGGGTGCGCCATTGATGAAGATGGTTTGTGCTGGTTTGAGAGCAAGAAAGGGCTTGATTTTGAGAGGCGGTGTGACTAAAGAAGCCATTTTTCTAGCCTTTCTGGGCTATGGATTGTTGAGATTTCTCGGCCCTTTTAAGATGGCTTTGGGAGACAGATTGCATTGTGATTATCTGTGGTCAAAGAGGAGAGTAAAAGACAGGCAAGTTGGCGAAAGTTGATAAGGCGGTGGGGTTATAGTTTTCATAAGGGATTTGGAGACTTCAGAGCCAGACATAAAGAGAGTTCTTTTTCTAGGTGATAATGTCATATTTGTTTGGAAATTAATCGACTTTCGCAACTCCAGGGAGACTATTGAAAATCAGTCGTTCCATCATCCATCATCCATCATCCATCATCCATCATCCATCATCCATCATCCATCAGAGCATCTCCAATAAGAGTTGAATTTTGGGGTTTTTTTTTGCCAAATATTATGTTTTAATTGAAATTTCAGTATGATATAAACAAAGTTGGGGATGTTCATGAGTCGGGTCGGGTCAGCTGTCCTGGTCCAAATTGACCCAAAT
>JAUOBV010000010.1:8855943-8868774 GCA_032360425.1 Rubia occidens
TTAATTTTTCAAGATAACAAAATATACAATATATATTATTTGTTGAATTTGAAATAAAAATACAAAGAGAATATGAAGGTAATTTAGAAATTTGGGTAAAATTATATATAATTAGGCCTATATGGGTCTACGGGTCTGGGTTTGGGTCGGATCTGGGTCTTAGTATGTTAGACCCGGACCCGGACCCGTATATAAAAATCTAGACCCATACCCAGACCCGAACCCGATGTGTCTAATTTTTTTAGACCCATACCCGACCCAATGGGTCTAGCCCTATGGATCTAGGTCGGATCCTAGACCCATAATCATCCCTACTCTTAAGTCTTAATTACAAGAAAAATGGCCAATCTTCCTGGTTGCCTCCCAGCAACTTGCCATTGCCATTAGGGCAACCGAAGTAGTTGGGAGTTTTGGTTTTAAGGTAGAAAACTTTCTGTGCATTTGAGTGTTTGACACATTGTACTCCCTCCGATCAACTATGTTTATTTTATTTTGATACATTTCATATTTGGTAATATTGATGTTATTCTCCTCTATTCATTTCACCTTTTTCCACCAATATTTAATTTGGCACACTCAATTAGCATGTTGTAAATAATTGTGCCATAAATTAAAGTGTCAATGTTAGTTGAACGGAGTTAGTATAATATTCTTATAACATTCTCCGTCCTTGTTAAATTTTATTTATAATATTATTTGTCAAATTACGTAAAAAGAGATATCCTCTCCTCAAAAAAGCTATTACTCATTGGGAAACGATCAATAATGTTAACTTTTTAATAAGAAGTGTTTGTCGCCTTAAAAATTAACAAGTAAATTTAAAGTGTCATCATTGTGGGTGTTTAGCATTTTGTCACTCAAATCCACTACCTCTGTCTGAGTTAAAATGTTAAAATTTCTATTCTGGTCCCAACAAAATTGGGACAATTGGAAACTCATTTTGCAAAAATTTAAGTAATTATATTCCCAAATTATCTTTTCATATGGTTAAGCCCTTTTTAAGCCATGTTTTTACAACTCATGTGCAGTGCCACTACCACGTTAGCCCACCTAAATTGGGGGGCCAGAAGTAATTCCGCCGCCAATTTAGTAGGGAGTAATACTGCTTAAAGCAGGTGACCATATTTGCACAAATCAACTGCTATTGATTTCTTAACATTGGTCTCGTTTGATCGTAAATTTTTTATGACATGTTTGACCATCGATAACTTTTGTTATATGTAATAATAGACATAATGATAGATATTTTTGGATTTTCCGTAACGTGTAGTTTCTGAAAAGTAAAATTTTATCATTTGTTATTAGACACAACTAAAGTCATCGGTGGTCAAACATGACTTGAGAAAATATCCAAAAAATGAGGCAAATGTTAAAAAACCCAGAGGGAGTACAACAATAACACAAGTTCTTGACATTTTAGTTCTACTTCCTTCCAAGTTCCAAACTAAATTTTAGGTTGAATTAACCCCTCTACAAGCCATACAAAGAATAGCCATAGTTACCGTTTGAAGGGACCCCCAGATTCTTTCTTCTTGCCTTCCAGGTACGTCCCAGCCAGGGAATCAAACAGCACTCCAGCACCAATGCCGACAGCCAAGTCAATGGTGTAGTGCCCTCTGGTGCTCAGCAGCCTCACCACTTGCAAGAAGTTGAGGGTGTCGAATGCCCACGACCATTCCCGCCTCTGCATCCTCTTCATGTCAAGGGATGCTATAACTGATGCCGCCACGTGACCCGAGTAGAACAGGAAAAACGACACGTTCCCCACCGGGAAGTCCACTCCCGAGCCCAAAAAATCCTGCAAAACCCCGCCAAATTCTTTGACACTCCTAATCAAGCATTTTATACACCTAATCACGGATTCATGATCGAAAAGAAAAAAATGTGATCTTTCAAGATTGCATTAGAGGGTTGAAGAGAAGAGAGGTCTTGAGTTTTGATCAAGCTCAATTCAAGTTGACACCACATTCTTGCACATATAAGTGACTCACAACTAAGTTTATTATCATGTTTAACCACTCCAAGTTCAAAAACCCAAAATGTAGCAATTGTGTGCGACCAGTGGCAGATGTACTTAGTGTCCCGAAATAACTGGATTTTCTCTTTGGATAATTTGGCCCCCCTAATCGTGAACTCGAATTGAATATATGATAGAAATACCACAGTATATTGACAAAGTGCCACTCTGTGTGTGACGAATTTAAAAATCTGTAGATTCGGTTGGGAGGACGGATGGATTACTCAAGTTTGTTACATCCACAAACCTTAAAGTGCTTGATTGAGTTCCAAAATCACTCATCCAAACAAGTCACATGATTATATGGATCCCCACCTACATCTGGTAGGTAGGGAATACCTACTGTTTGTGATTGTCCTAAAAATGGAACATGGGGTTGGGTTAACAACTATGAAGCTTCCTTCTAGATCATCAACTTGGACATTTCTTGTTCGATTTTTCCCACCACCACACTTTTGAGTTTTGGCAAACTACAAAAATACTTCTAGTAAAATATTTTATATTTACGAGACAGGGATTCATCCTATAGGTACAAAATCATCGCATACGGTCTTCAAACATTAATATAATCACTTGGGAGATCCTTCTTAAGTGTCTTCAATAAATCAGATTCTTTCTATAGCGACAATATAATACTTCCCCTGACCCAAATCAAAATTCACATACTTCCATGTCCCAGTTCAAATTTCACAAAAAAATAATTCACGGTCTCCAATAAACACGTTTGACTATAAATATATGTAACTACGTATAATAGCGACACATAAAAAGTTTATATTTAAAAACTTAGATTAATCTAACAATATCTCAAACAATAATTGTTCGTAGACCTGGAGGGAGTAACCTTTCCAGTCTCCAACAAACAAATTTTGCTACTATCATGTCAATGAAATTTATGATCAAAGTTTATGGACTTCGACAAAAAAAAGAGAGCAATTTGATCTGAGACAGGAAGAAACGACACTTATTAAGAAAGACGACGGAAAATGATAAGAGAGACAACGAACCTGCGGCAGAGGTAGCTGCGTAACATATCCCAGAATTCCTCTGCAAGTGAACATGAACACCGCCGCGATCGTAGCTCTCGCCCGGCCTTCCAGTAGAAATGTTCCGACAATGTACGCCGTTTGCATCCCCACAAACACCTTCACGTAATTCAAAGTCAACAAAAATCAAAACCCCCAAAATCAAAATTTGAAAAATCTAAACAGTGAGTCAGATCCAGTAACTCTACCTAGTACTAATTGATTTCGGACATTGTTTGAATATGAGAGATTGATCTGCATGCAAGTAGATTGATTGATGGATTACCGTATTGAGTCCGGCGAGGAGATTGTTGAGATTCGGACGGGCCGCGAGGAGGCGGTTGAGATGGACGGTGGCGACGAACCCCAAATCGAAGGGCGGAGATGAAGCGGGGATCATGCGGAGCGTGTATTCCACGCCCATGAAAAACAGCACGCAAGCCGCGAAGAAACAGGGCACGGGGTGGTACCGCGCCACACCCAACAAATCCTCCATTCTCCATCTCATGAACCACGCCTTCCCCACCCACGACAACGCCTTCGCCTTCGCCTTCGCCGCATGATCGTCATCCTTGGTGGCGCCGTTGGAGTATTCCGACTCATTCTTCATCTGGAAGTCCGGGCTGGCGGTAACGGCGCCGTTAGAGGCGGAGAAGCCGTTACGTTTCTTGAGCGTTTCAGTGGACGGCGGCGGAGGGAGGTGGGATGCGGCGGCTCCGTTCATGGCTGGCGGTGGACGTAGGCATTATTCGTGTGGGAGTATATATAGAGGTGGTGGGGGAGATGAAAGGTGTGGTGGCGGAGCGGACGAGGACAAATATATACCTTAATTAGACGGAAGTAATTAAATTGGGTTTGTAATTAGTGCACTGTTTTGTTTGGTGGATTAGGGGAATTTCTTTCGAGTGTGAATATAAATTCTAGATTTGGAAGAAAGAAGAAACAGGAAAGAAGAAGGTAGTGGGCGGCAGATGTGAATTTAATCTGTTTTTTTTTGTTTAAAGAAAGAAGAAAAAAAAGGGTTTTAGGGTTCTCCATGCGTGGCACTGATTTCTCGGTCAACGGTAATGTTACCTGTGAAGTCGTTCAAATTACCGAGGATAACAACGAATGGAAAATTATGTCGGTCGGATCCTACTCGGTGTCAATTTCCACAATATTTTAAACAATTTCAAAGGACACCCAACCTTTTGTTTTGTTCCAGTAAGAGTAGAGAATTTTGAAGTTTTAGACTAAATAATTGTTGGACGAAGTCATTTTATGAGGTCGTTTTTATAATTGGTGTAATTATTGGGGTGATTACAATGAGATTTCTATATATAACAAATAGATTTTCGAAGGCTTTCTCTCTCTAACTCTGTGTAGTTTACATACACTTAAATGTGTACTTTCCCGATGACTTGGAAACTTTGATTAGGCGAATCACGTAGTCATGGGCAGATCGGGTGGCAGGAAGTTGGGGAAGAAAACACAGTCAAGGGTTAGGATTGAAGTTGAGGAGAAACTGATAGAAGTCGGGGAAGGAAAAATCAGTAAGAAATGGGGATTTTGGAAGCAACGAAGGATTGAAGGGAGTGCTTAGCAACGATGTTACTGAGCTCGCACCAAGAAAATGAGCTGATGTGTAAGATCTGGGTAAAGATCAAGAAGGAAAAGCTCTAGGGTTTAATTCACCCATAAAGAGTAAGATGCATAAACCTGAGAAAGAGGGGAGTTCAAGTTCTAAATATGAGGAACCTGAAGGGAAAAGTTATCATGGGGTGATAGAATGAGGGTGAAGAAGGTAAAACATAGAGCTCCATGTTCACAGAGGATTTGAAGGAGGTAAAATACCACTCCCACTGTCTCATCTCGAACTTCACACTTTCTAAATTGGGTCGTCCCAACTCAATTTTCACAATCTGATTTTTATCAAAATTAGCGCATTTAATTTGCTTGAAAATGTCTAAAACACCCTTAAAGTTTTCTTTATTTTCTGGACTTTCAAGCTAATTAAGAGTGGAATAGGGTTTGCCATTCTCTCTTTCCAAAGCTATCACTCTGATTAACCTTTTCTATTCACGACCACTTTCACATTTCCTCCCAACTTTTCCTCTTCACATGATCCTCTCTCTCTCTCTCTCTCTCATTTCCTCTCCTTTATTTTGATAATCAAAGCCTCGCTTTCTCTCATTTCTCTGAAATCACGAAGTAATAATCCCTAGCCGCCTTGATGTTTGTTGTTCTTGCATCACTCAAGGGTTTTAAATGTTTTTTTTGCTTGAATCTGTAAGTTTGTTGTTGTTTTTGACAACGAGAACATGAAAACTTATTTTATTTGTGAACTCCATCTCAGTTTTGATTTTTTTTACTAGTTTGGGTTTAAACTATGTGTTTGTCGTTCGTCTTTTTGGATCTGGTTGAATAATGATTTTAAAATTCTAAATTTATAGTCGGAATGTGGATTTTATTTCATTTTGAGTCACTGGTGGATTTTAAAATTGTTTGTTATCCATTTTGTTGGATTTCTTGGTGTTTTAGGGTTACTTGATCATGGATTTGAGGATTTTAGCTTGATGTTCTTCCTTGCTGGTCAGTTTTTATTCACGTATGTTTGATTTGAGGGTCATATGTGAGTATTTTAGGCATTTAATCTGTATTGCTATGTTCGTGGTGTTCTTGGTTGTGTGTTTATGTTTTTTGTGTTCAATTTGTATTGGTGTTGTTTTTTTATGATTAATATTTTTGCGTTCTGCAGAGGATAATTTGAATCCATGTGTTGTGATGTTGCTGAAGAGGATGAAGTTGAAGCACAGTAAGAAGATGGTTGAATCTGGCTGAGGAAGATAAGGTTGTGTTTAGGGATGTGTAATTAGTGACTTTGTTTAAAATATTTAGTGATGAATTTGTAAATTCATAAGATAATATTAGTGTAAATTGAGGCTATAATTTTTATTAGTTAGCATTAAGCATTTCACTTATTCTGCTGACATCAGTCAGCGTTTTGTCACTTCAAAATTACTTTCAGCCAGCTTTTCTGACATTTTCCAATATAGAAAAATACCACCTCAATTTCTCTTTTTGAATATTGAGGTGGGATAGAGGGAGTACAACCCAATGTCTGTGGAGGGAATGGAAATGGGAGAAATCACAGCAGGGGAAGTAGAAGAAAGTGCAAACAATGGGATTCAACACAAGTATGCAAAGTATTTGGAAGCAATCCACCATTCAAAATAATGGATTTTTTTGCCAGATAATGGGGTAAGAAGCAACTGAAGGTGTGGATGATTGATAAGGGTGTCTTCTTAGTGAAATTTATTTCGAAAATCCACAGGGATGAAATTGTTGAGTCTGGCGACATTTATTTTGATGTAAAACCTATGATTATTAAGCCATGGTCACCCAATATAGAATTTTCAGTTGAATACTATTTTGTTCAAGTGCAATTTCCATTGCTTCTTATGGTATATTGACAACCAACATTGATTAGTAAAATCATAAGTCCAATAGGCAAGGCGGTATGTCTGGATAGAGCTACCCTGGATAAATAAAAATTAACTTGGGCAGGGGTGAAAATTGACATTGAAATTGGGATTTTATATCTACTAAGGTGTTATATTTGAATTAAATAAAAAGTGACAATGCACCAGATATTGATTTTTGAATGGAAACCTGTAAAATGCAATAAGTGTGGATTATTAGGGCATGAAGAATATGAATGCAGAAAGGTTGATAATTAGAAAAATGCAGAGAAAGCCGGGAGAGTATATGTTCCAATAAAAATTAACTCAATGCCGGAGAAGAAAGATGGCCTAGTAGTGGGAAGAAGCAATAAGGTACTGGTGGTGTATAAAACTAATGGAAAAGAGGTAGAAAGAGTAGAAAGTTCTCATGAACCTGAGCTAGGGATTATGATGATTGAAGAGGTAAAAAGTGAAGGAATTGAAACTGAAATGCATAAGGAGATCAATATTGTGGCTGTAAAGCAGTACCTAAAATGTGCGGTGATAAAAAACTGAATGAGCTGGAACATAAGGGGATTAAATAAGAGTATTAAGCATGGCTTGGTGAGGAAATTCTACTTGTAGAATGGAGTAGGTCTGCTGAGACTACTAGAGATAAGAATAAAAAAGGAAAAATAGAAAGAGGTCTGGAAAAGTATTTGTTTAGGGTGGAAATTGGAAACAAATGGGGATGTCATAGCTGGAGGGAGGATTTGGGTTGCATTAAACACTGATATTTTTTAGGTGAAGGTATTAGATAAAGGGGAACAATGGATGGACTTAGACAGCCTAATCAAAGTCTCAAACCAGAAATGCTACTGCAAGTATCATATGGTTTTAACACAACACTAAAATGAGAGTCAGTGTGGGCTTATCTGAAAGGATTGGGGAAGAGAAAGAGACCACGCATACTAATAAGGTATTTTAATTCACCCCTAGAGTTACATGGAAGATTAGGTGGGCAACCAGTAGACAAGAAAGAAACAAAAGATTTTTGGGAGATGATGAAGGGATTGGAGGTTGTGGAAATCAAAACAATAGGAAGGCAGTGCACTTTATGCACCAGAAGAATATGGGCTATAAGAATACTTAGCGAGATTGGCTAGAAAGTATGAAAAGGTGTTTACTGTGAAGTGAAGGTTAATCCACTTCCCGATCATATGCCCTTGATCATCAGATTTAAAAGAGACAGTCAGAAGTTTAAAATACCTTTCAGGTACTATAACTTATGTGATTTTTCAACTGTATTTGATGGTACTGTGAAGTAGATATGGAGGAATAAAGACAATAGAACATTGGCTGGTATAGCCATGACTCTAAAGAAATTATAGAAGCATTTATCAAAACTAAACATAAGGTAGTTTGAGGCTATAGGAGAAAGGGTGGAGAAGGGTATAGAAATTTGGAATGAAGCACAAGTAAAGCTGAACGATGATCCATTAAATACAGAATTGCAACACAGGAAATGCAGGATAAAGAAGTAAATTGAAACACTGCTGGAAGCTGAATTAAGTTTTTTGCAGCAAAAAGCAAAAACACAATGGATGAATGGAGAAGACAAACCCACTAGACTTTTCTATGATATTATAAAGACTAGACAGTACATGAATCAAATCATTTCCTTACAAGTTGGAGACAATATGGTAAATGAACAGGAGGAGATTGAGAAGAATGTAGTAGCTCATTTCACCAGTTAGTTAGGAAGAGATGCAGAAACTGAAATACTGGAGGTGAGAGTTGTACAATATGGGGATAATTTGAGCATTCAACAGTAGGCTAATTTGATCAGGCCAATTACAGACATGGAAATAAAAAAAAAGTCTCAATGGAATTCAATCAAACAAAGGTCCTAAAAAATTGTTGTTATAGACATTTTTTTCAAGGATACTTGGAGCATAGTGGGGGAAGATTTGACTAAAGCATTGAAAAGTTTCTGTCAAGGAGATGAAATGCAATATAGCTCAAGTAGTGATGTGATTACTCTACTTCCAAAGGTACCTCAACCTCAACTAGCATCAGATTTGATGCTCATTGCATGTTGTTCTGTCATTTATAAAATGATAACAAAAATCACTTGTGCTCGATTAAGCGAAGTACTACCAACCTTAATAAGTGTAAATCAATGTGAATTTTTTAGAGGTATGCATACTAAACATAATCTTTTACTGGCATAAAAACTGCTGCACAAATATAAGAATGACAGTATGAGAACTAGTTGTGTGCTACAATTGGATGTAAGTAAAGCATTTGATAACATAAGCTGAAAGTTTTATGGAGATGGCTTAGTGAATTGAAGCTCCTAGATCGCATGATAGAATCGATCAAAAGATGCATCATTGGCTCTTCTTTTTGCCTTGTTGTTAATAGAAAACATACAACATTATTTAGGCAAAAGGGTGTGAAACAGGGAGACCCACTATCACCCCTATTATTTGTTGTATGGATGGAGTATTTAACTATAAAGTTAAACAAATGCTTTAATAGGAAAAAGGCTAGCTATCATCAAAGGTGTGAAAAAGTGGGAATTCGCTCTTTGTTATTTGCAGATGATTTACTCTTGTACTGTGCAGCAAACAAGAAAACTATGTATTGTGAAACAATGCTCGAGGAAGTTTCATAAAGTAGTTGGATTGGGTGTAAATGAGGTAAAATCCAAAATCTAATTTTCAAAGATGAATAAGGTGGAGCAAGAGATGCTAGCTACTATTTTACAGGTGGTAAAATAGGGATTTGCTAATGAAATACTTAGACCTACCTATTCCAAAAGTAAAATGGGATAAATGTGATTGTGAAACATGAATGAAAAGGTGAGGGGCAAGATTAAAAGCTGGAGTTCAAGGGTATTATCCCATGCGGGAAAGTTTCAACTTATATTTTTTTCCTACAGAGTATAACTAGCCATTAGAGTAGCATTATGAAATTATCAGCAGGGGTTCACAATAGGATAGTGAAGATCTGAACTAGCTACTTGTCAGGAAGGGAAGAAGGCATAGAGGGTTCAGTGCATCAATATGAAGTTCACTAAGCAAAGACAAGAAAACAGGTTGAATGAGGATCAGGTCCATATGGAATTCATAAAGTAGTTGGATCAAGTCTATATGGAATTCAGTTGCTCTTTGCCAACACTTGTGTGACTTGAACCAGAAAAAAAACATCATGGGGATAAGATGAGTGCATGCCTACTATCTTAAAGGAAAATACATTACATAATGCAAGAATGCAACTGCTTAGAGTTGAACATAGAGGGTACTTCTGAAACTGAGGGATTCTTTGTACTAAGAACTGGATGATTGTGTTAGCAGAACTTGAAAACTGAGAGCAATGGAAGTGTACAAGCTGAAGAGATGAGCTTATACAAAGGTAAAAGGTCGGTTGATATGGCATATGAAATGCACCCAAAGCACAGATTCTTTCTATGGCTAATGATCAATAGAAAATTGGCAACTAAAGACAAAATTTAGGGATATGAAATTCTCGATGATCAAACATAATGTTATCTTTGTGGGAAGGAGTAAGAAATGACGCAACAACTCTTTGTTTACTGTCAATATGCAAAGGAAATGTTTAAGATTATGCAAATTACAAACTGCATTAATATGAGGCACCTAGAAAGGAGATTGTATCAGATGGCACAAAGGAGAAAATCGAAGAAACCGATTTTAACATGTATGGGGCTATAGTATATATGGATGGAACGCAGTTGTAGGATCGTCAATCAACAACAATTGAAGGTGAAAACACCTGCTTTTCAAACTACATTAGAAAGTGAATGGATAGAGCATAGGACGTGGAAGAAGAAGCTAACAATATGCTAAATATGCCGTAAATATATTAAATGGGTAGAGAAGATTAAGGCGTTGGGCTAAAAAATGATTGCAATGGGCATAGAACGAGAGCCCAAACGAGATTTAAAACTTTTTCATAAAAAAACTATAATTTGACTCTAAAATTATTGAAGCGTGATCTTTCATGATTGGTTTCATTGTTAGTCATTCTAACATGAGAGTTTCTCAATTATTTTTTAAAAAATATTAGGGGCAAGTGCACTGGCTTTTCAAAATTTCAAAATTTTGACTTCTGCTCATAGTCACGTATTTCAGACGAAATTATGTACCATATCAAATTGCATAAAATTTTATGCGATAAATACATTTATAACCCTGACTTTAGATTAAAAGTGTCAATATAACCCTGCAATCTAAGAAAGTGCCAATTTAACCCTAATTTATTATTGTATGTGCCAATTTAACCCTAACTTTTGAAACATTTGTGCCGATATAACCAATATCCTTAATTCCGGCATTGACCACATGAATTTAGGCATGACTAGAAAATGAAATGACAAAAATACCCCCATATGGAAAACTTATCTTTCTCTTCAAACCCTAATGCAGCAGCCGCCCTGCTCCTTGTGCCGCCTCCGCCTTACGTTTTCCCCTCCTTGCATCACCGCCGTTCACCGCTTGCGCCATAATCATTCTTCCCTGTAACCCTTCCTCCGCAGTGTCTAAGCCATCATCCTCCTACCATCTCTTCCAAAAAAATATATGATTTCCATCAAAATGAAGAACGCAAATGATGTCATCCTCGCCGTGGTGTTGATGTTGGCGGTGTCGTTGTCCGTCGTCCCTAATGTGGCAGCCATAGAATCTCTAGCTCTAGTGTCGGCGACCATGCAGTTTGACGATCGAACTCACCACACTTGCCACACCTAGCCCCGCATCCGCTGATCGAACTCGCCCTAAACCTCACAAACCCCCAACCCCTCCAATCGATCTACCCACTGAAAACCCTAGCCCACCCCCTAAACCCCACAAGCCGCTCTGATCGAACTACCCACTGTAAACCCTAGCCTCACTGCCTAAACCGCACAAACCTCGTCGCTCCGATCGAACTATCCGCAGCTCCCATCGCCACCATTCCACAAACCCTTCCGCCCTCGAGGAAGAAAGGAAACGAGAAGAAAGGAATATGAGGTAAGTGGCCAGCAGGAAGATGAGAAAGACGAGGGTTATCTCTTTTTCTTTCTTTTTTTTTTTCCATTTTTAAGTCAAGGAAAAATGGTCTCTTTATTATAATCCGGCCAAATAAAAGTTGACTACAAAGTCAGCAGAGTCAAGGGTTATTTTGGCATTTTCTAAGATTGCAGGGTTATATTGGCACTTTTAACCTAAATTTAGGGTCATTTTAGCACTTCACTCAAATTACTTATAATAATGAGGTGTAGAAGTTTACCTTTCAAAGCTACATGTCACAATGAATTCAATAATATCTTATATAATAATATTATTATTCATATATTTATTTAAGATTCCGTCTCGTGAAAGACGGTCTTTCCATAAATTATGGAAAAATCAAGATTTAAATGGAAAATTAGAACAAATGAATATAAAAATTTTGGGTTGCATTAATCGGATCATAAACTTATAACTATTGCACGTTGCATAATAAGTTTTAAATATTGCAACTAAAATATTTACCTTTTTAATATTTCAATTAAACTCCGTCTTACCATAAATTTATGGAAAGACGATTGTTCCAAAGAATTTACCACTATTTATATATGATTAAAATATAACAATTTGATTAAATTATTTTTTATGTACAATATGAGTTGGGGAACAGGATGAGTGGTCTATGACTGTTACATCAATCCTCTATTTTTGCGCTTTTGAGATTCCCTTATAAAGACTTGTACTCTCTGTTGATTTAAATTTGTCACCTCACTTTTTAATACAACTTTTTAGAAGATATCAATTGTGTGGAACAAAATAAATAGGAAGAAAAAAAAGTAAAATAAATAGTAAAAATTACCATAAATCATACTATATTTAAAATATATCAAAATAAAATAAATATTTCTACATGGAAAATATGTCAATAATAGATGAATGGAGGGAGTATTAGATGAATAGTGTACCCTAATACATGCAATCTCACGTATTAGATAGCTCATTTCATTTACGGTCAATTACTTTTCATTAGAAAAAATCATAATTTAACATAGTGTCAAACTGTCAATACAAATGCGATGAGTCGTCGCAGAAAGTAATTGGTGACGTCAAAAGACGAAGGAAGTTATGGCATGAAGCGTGTGTTTTGGGTTGAGAACGACCAACCAATTTGGCAAGTGATGGATGCAACATCCGCGTGGGATGGTAAGTCCAAGGGCATGAATGTGCCCATGGGGTTTTTAGAGTTGGTTGAATTAAAAATTGGGACCAAATAGGGACAATTTATTCCCACAATGGGAGGCTAAAGCTGTCCCAAAATATGAATTGCTGAGGTGGAGGAGAGATGTTGATTA
>JAUOBV010000010.1:8899430-8910550 GCA_032360425.1 Rubia occidens
CTAGACCGATTAATCCCCGATTAATCGGCTAGGTGCTAGGCGGTGCCCTTCCCGCCTAGCGATTTTTAGAACCATGAGTCCTACCTTGGATAAGATGCCCAAACTTAACTATAAAAATGGAGCTTATCCTCTCCTCTCCAAAAACCCATCTTACCCAAGAAGCCAAACAAAAATCCTAGCTTGAGAGCTGCCTCCGCCACCTGATCTGGCGGTCTGGCGGCCCCACCCTAATTGTAGTGTTATTTTTCTGTCCTAGTTGTAGTTTCTAAATTTAGAGTTGAAATCGGTCGGTGAAGGGAAACAACCCTAGTCTTGACCTCGTCACCGAGTGAAGAAGACACGGCCAGTGATGGAGAAGAAGCCCAACACTTCCCGAAAAAAATTGACCAAACGACGGAGCTCACTTGCTTTCCCGGGAAAAAAGGCGGTGGTCATTCGTTGTAGCACGAAGAAGACGATGGCCTTCACACGGAGTTGACGGAACCCCAACTCAGCGTTTGCTCATCAGCGGGGCGCACACCTAGTTATGGCAGTGCACGACTGCGGGTGGGGGAGGGTGGTGGAGCATAGCCGTAGGAGGTGAAGTACATCGATGGAGGAGGCGCACGACTTAGCCCAGTGCCAACGAAAACCAAAATGGTAAATCTGGTAAATTTTAATTTTGTGGTGACCGACGAAAATGTCGCAGACCATGATTGATTATCGTGGGCCAGATCCGTCCGAATAGGGCGATGGTGGGTTCAGATCGGGAAAGATTGAATTGGGTCACCATTTGTGCTGAAATGAAATTATGCTGGTTTACATTTCCCACTTTAGTTTGGGCTGTTTTGTCTCCTGTATCCCAGGTCCGGTGCGCATTTACCCCCAATTTAAGCTCAACAGTAGTGTAGTCAGCCACTAAGGCAATCAGGGCATTGTGTTTGACTGACCAGGCGCAATTTGGAGAAGTTCTCCCCTCAATAAATATGGTCTTTAAGTCTCTATATGTCAGGTTGGCATGGAGCATGCTCTGATACACCATGTTTGTGTGGAGCTCAAGTGGGAGGTCACACCACTCAAACTGTGTGAGCCATCCATGTAGGAGTTCATTCTTCCCACCTTGTAACAGATAAGTTTCTCATTGTAGTTATTGTTTTTCAATAGTTCATTAGTGCATCAATTGTAATAGAAGATATACTAGCAATATGACTAGTTTATCACCAAAATTGTAAACCATTTCTATATCTTAATGAGAAGGGTACTACTATTTATTTTTTTTTAAATATGAAAATTATTAAATACTCCGGTGTTTGGCAAATATTGTTAGACTTTGGTCGCGTTTGGCATAATATATTTGAAAGGGCAAACGACTTTACTAGCCTTCAAACTATTGTCCTCGTTAATTTTTTACTCTTCATTTTATTTTTGAACACTTTTGACCCTGAATCGAATATGCATTTTCCGTCGATTGCCTTATCTTCATATAATCTGGTATTTCCGGTGTGTTCTATTGCATTTTTGGCACGAATTCTGTCAAGGTGTCAATAGTTTAACACACTACCTTCGTTCCGTTGGATGTGACACCATAATTCTAAGTGCTTGGATTTAGGTGAATGAAATGAGTGGATGAAATTGAACAAATCTTGTCATAAATGAAAAGTGTGTCAAATTCACAAAAACAACTAAAAAGCGAAAGTGTGTTACATTCAATGAAATAAAGTAAGTATGAAATTGAACCTGGAAGTTGCTTGTTATATGTGCCTTTCTTCCTAAAAACTTAGAGCATCCACAATGGTAGTAGACTTAAGGAGTAGTTCTTAAGTGACACATCATGAATTTTGATTAAAAAAATAGGTAAGAACCAACTACTAACAATGGAAAACACTTCTTAAGCACTTCTTAAGCATTTCAAATTATAATTAATTTAAAATACAAAACAAGGTGTCAATCATTGGTTGGTTGGCATTGCACAAATAAAGAGGTACCCACTCCTTAACTAAGGAGCAACTCCTTATTAAGGAGTGGTTCTTAAAACTCCACAATGGTCCTCCTTAAATAAGGAGTACTCCTTATTAAGAAAAGTGGAGTTAAGGAGCTACCATTGTGGATGCTTTAAGTTCCTAACTTAAATTGCTTTTATTCTATTAGGACTGGGAGAAGTTTTCTCCAAACCAAGTAGGGAACTCACTGTTGCTAGTTTTTTTTTTGTCAATTGTTTATTCGTTCCATTTTTCATTCCATTTTTAATAATCGTGTACTTCAAATATAGTGAAATTAACCTTCCACGTCTTTTACTTGAAGTGAGGTGAGATTTCCACATAAGCTCCAGACCAACGTGGTATAGAAACCTTGATAAAATTTTTACAACTTTAAGGAAAGGAGTATTTTGATCTGGTTTGCATCTCGTCGAGCGGAATGATCTAGCCACTTGAGCAAACCTTATGTGCTAGCTTTTGATGGTATATGAGAAAGGGCAGGTTAACTGATTTAGGTACGGGGTCCAATACTCCATGTTCAACGGCTGATAAAGTTTCTTTTTCTATAATTCATTAATTTGGCATGATTGATTGATGTAGAAACAAAATCGAAAAGGTAAAATGTGTGCCTAAAGGAGTATGGCCATCGGGCCATGGCTGCTGCTTCTAAGATAACATAGTAGCAACTCTTATCGGCGTTTTGTACCAATTGTTTTTCTTTCTCCAAAAAAAATCATTGTTTCAGTGGAGATAATAAGCACTCTTAGGGATCAGCTTATCCTGTCGATTACTAATGATTTAGTTTGACAAATAGAGACAATCACAATGGTTTTGGTAAGTACTTGGATAGTTCTCAACGCGACAAATACAGGTGATATTTTTCAGGTTTACGCAGAGTCTTATGAAGACGACAGATGGGGTCAGGGCAGAGGAAGACCACGACATGCTATTGCTATATGCGCCGATGCACAAGATTTTTACGTAACTAACGTGCCTTATACGCAAATCTGAAGCACCGGGGTCTATATTCTACCTTTTACCAGTTCTGCTGTATTCAGGCATACATATGCGACGAAGCTGCCACTTTCATCCATGAACTTCAAATAATGCGACAACAGCGTTTCAGCCTAGCACACCAAAACACGCACATGAAACATGTGCACAGTTAGTTCATGACAGACAAGATAGACCTAAACATGCACATGAAGCAGCCTCATTCATTAATTAGGAGCACAACTAGCTGCAATTTAACTATCATGCAAAGAGTTTCTGGAACATATTGGCAAAGAAGCTCGAGAATGGGATACAATTACGGTAGGACTCCAATCACCATAAGCAACAATATGCATTAAGTCTGTTCTGGTTGCAGCTATCTTCTTCAAGTGATACAAACCAGTTGACTCATCAATCAAATAAATCGTGTTATTGTTCAACCCAATGCTGCCTGAACACCGATGCATTAACCGTTCCTATGATTGCAGTTTATGATAACATGAGACATACTAACATAAGATAACTACAGCCCTGCAATGCATAAATATTGACCGAATCACACTGAAGGCAATATATAACATGGGGATACAGGAATCATCCAAACATGCGGCCCAGGACTTGCATACATGCCGAGCAAAGGCTACGTTGGTTTAGCAATAGTTTACATTAAGCCATTAAGGAATATAACCTAAAGTCAAGACACCAGATGCTATAGAGTAACCTCTCCTTCAGTGTATTTCTATTCCAGTAATACAGTTTACAGTAACTATAAGTAACCGCACAACTACTTCATGTGCGGCAGCTGAATCAAGAATAGGCACATTTGCATTCATGAATTAGAAAATCTATTTGAAGTTATCATAAAATATAACCATCGACTGACAATGTAGAATCCCTAAAGAATATAGATATAAAAATCCAAAAACGCATGAACTACAAAGCTAATTTTCTCTTAATCCCCATACTAATAAAACAATGAGCAGTTTACCTTTCTATAGTGTGCCTAACGTGTACAAGATATACATACAGCCATACTGCCGAAATCACTTTCTAAACCGCGATCCCTTGTTTGGTCTCCCGTCATCTTTGCCATCCCACACACAGGACCAAAAGAACAGAGACATCCAGAAGAAAACCGCAAAGAAGATTCGAACAGCATCTTTAACCTTAGAGAACCTTGATATTACACCTGATGGAGGGACCATATATAGAAAAATAAAAACCTCAAGCACGGGAATTGTTACAACAAATAAGCAGAGGTATACAGCTCGAATCTTCTTTAGCTAGGAACTCTAATTAGAGCATTGTTACAACTGTGGGATTTAGATAGAATTGGTATGGGTATTATAGCTTACCAGAATCAGAATCAAACCAAGGAAGTGAGGAACGAATATAAAACACATACCTAGAGCGGAATCCTTTTTTTACTAACCCTAAAACATTGTTTTTACAAACATCATAAAATGCAGGCAGAATGGAAAGCTTAACTAAAGCTATTCATGGTTATAATTCATCACCACTAACATATTCCTGTAAACAAAAGTTCATTGAGAAATACGGAACTGTGAAATTTGAAAAACAACTACTCAAGAAATCGCATACCTAGGGCGAAATAGTTGCACGCAAACTACTTTATGCTTTCATAATTCAATACGAACAAAATTACACAAAAAAAAACTTATACCTTCATTAAGCTACACAATACACGAAGGCAAATTAAATGGAAATAAATTACCGGAGGAAGCATCGGGGCTGTCTCCGGGAGGAGGGTCCAATTCTGGCGGAGACGGTGAGCCAGGGCTGGAAGCACGGAGGAAACCCAACCACCTTCTGGCGTTTGAATCCGAGGAAGGAACTGAACGGCGAGGATTGCGGTTATCGGATATGTGAGCTGGGGAGTAACAAGTGGTGGCCAACGGACTGCAGCTGAGGAAGGAATTGAGAATAGGAGGAGAAGAACAAGATAAGTGGTGGAAATTTGATACAGGCGGCGAGTGACGGTGGCAAGCGGCGGTGGCGGGAGGAATTGGAGGAGACGCCATGGTCATTTCGTTAGCTTGGCGCGAGGAAACGGAATAACAATCTGATCGGGTTTTCCGGTACCCGATTCCTTAGATTTGCGGTTTCATATATTTGAATAGATATATAAACAATAATATTATCGCATGTGGTATTGTTGAATTCGTCGTAGTAAATAGTTTTTTAAAATTAACTTTTTATTTGTCATTATTATACGTAGTTAAACATATTAACGGTCAAACATGCTTGTTGAAAATCATGAAAAAGATTTTGTGAATTGGTCTGGGACGAAGGGAGTATCATTCTTTGTGAGAAAAGTTCTTAATAAACTTTTGATAATTAAAAGCACTAATATAACCTTAGAAAGTAAGTGAAAGTGTAAACATATCCATTTCGATAGATTTAAGTCAAAATTCGGTGAAAAAACTATTTTACCCCTCTATAAAAAGTTAAAATAAAAAAGAATAAAATTACTATTATACTCCATAAACCTTAATATTCTTCTTCATCATCTCTTCTTCTTTTCTTCACAAGAATCCCCCCTGCAGCGACGGACGCCTTATCATCTCATTCCTCACTTTCGGCTCCCCTATCATCATCCCTCGCGGATCGTAAAGATGATGGGGAGGTGTTGGTGAGTTTAGAGTTGGCCGTCGAGGTGGGCTAGGACGGGTGGCGAGTGGGCTGGGGTAGGTGGTGGCGAGCGGCGGGAGTGATGACGTGTTAATGTTAGACATCGAGGTGGGCTGGTATGGGTGGTGGCCATTTTAGAGTTAGGCATCGAGGTGGGCTAGGATGAGTGGTGATGAGTTTAGGGTTGGGCGTCGATGTGGGCTTGGATGGGTGGTGCTGAGTTTAGGATTTGGCACCGAGGTGGGCTAGGATTGGTGGTGGCTAGGGTTGTTCAAAAAAACTGGAAAACCAATAAACGGTCAAAGCCGAACCAGTATTTAATTCGGTTTATTGGTTACTTGGTTAATCGGTTAATATCGGTTACGGTTATCCAGTTATGTTGGTTAATTGGCTCCTTTATTGGTTTTATTATTTGTAATCGGTCTAACCGAATAATCGGTAGGAGATTTTATAATACATTAATTAATCAACCAAAAAAATGAATTCATTAAACTTCGGGCCTTGATCACAAACCTAGTGAGAAAACTTTAAATTCCTAACTCAAATTAACTTATTCTTTAAACATTTATTTGAAAAAAAACTTATTCTTTAAACTCTATATTATTATTCCCAAAGTAAATAATTGTGAAAACAAAAATCGATATAGCTTATAATTGTGTCCAACAATAATAAACATCCCAGGATGCAATTTTAATATTAATTCCAAAAATTATTCAAGTCATATGTAACACAATTATCCAATTCCCAAATTTCTTACCTTTTATTCCAACTTTTGCAGCTCTAAATACTTATCAATATTAATATGAATTTATATTTTTAATTTTAAATGAATGATATATGGTAACCGGTAATAATCGACACATCATCCAAAACCAATACTAACCAAACCGGTAAAACCGATAACATTATCGATCGGTTATTCGGTTCCTCTTTTTTTAATAAACTAGTAGAAACCGAAAGTGATTAATCGTCTAACCAATAAACCCTATCGCTGCTTCGCTTCGCTTCGGCGGGTTTCAAAATTGGGGGTTGGGATGTGGTGGTGGGTGGGGCTTGTGGTGGCGAAGCTAAGGGTGTGGGTGGGTGGGAGATGGTGTTGGGTAGAGCTTGTGGCGGGGGCCGAGGCATGTGGGTTGTAGAGGGGCTAAGGCTGGTGGCCGAGTGGGCTGTGAAGGGGTTGTCCTGGCCGGGTGGGCTGTGGAGGGTGTGGTGGTTTGTGGTAACCCAATGGAGGCGGCAACTGCGGTATGGTGGTGCATGGTGGTAGCTCAGTGGTGGCCTGACAATGCGATGTTGATATTCATTGTACTAAGGATAAAATTGTTCTAACACTTCCAAATTTTAGGCCAAAGGGCATTTTGGTCATTTTTGTGTGATCAATGTCGTCTGCATCAAGGTCAACGTCGAAATTGCTATCAGAGGATTATATTGGCACTTTCATCAACTAAGTATGTTTTATTTAATCTTCAATTATTTGAGAGTTATATTGTCACTTTCGCAAGTATATGGGGTTATATTGGTATATTGTCCTTACTTTATCATACTACTACATCACAGACTAAATTTCAAGTCATACTTTTCACACTTTCAAACAAATATGTTTAAATTTTATTGTTAATATAACAAATTGATATTTACAAACAACTTATTACGATGAATCCAATAATATAAATCTGATAATATTACTACTTATAAATTTATTTAAATATATGATCAATATTTGACAACATTGACTGATCGAATAGTAAGTATGCAATTTAGTATCACGGGAAGGGAGTATCATAATCCATTTTTCCTATTTAATGACTTGGATTGCTAGAGTTCTAAACAAGAGAGGTTTTACAAGATATGCTAAGTGATGTAACCACTAATTACCAAAAATAAAAAACATGTTTTAGAGTGGTAATTCTTGGTTACATCATCTTGTTGTACAATTAATTTTTCTAACATAAGATCAGAATGTTCCCCAAAAAAGTGTTCTTCAATCAGTGTCAAAAGTGTCAGATGAATCGAAGCACAAATCATGGACTTGAAAAACTGAAACAAGGGACAAGAAAGTCATTTGGTGAAAAATCAGATACCCGAGGCAAAATAGGAACATAACTAACACGTAACTTTTCAGAGACAACTAATTCCTGAACAATAGTCAATGTCAATATGTTTGGCTTGCTTGGGAGAAATAATATTTCGAGTTAGGAAATTCACATTATTGTTAGCTCAAAACAGATAAGGTGCTCTAGAAATGGGAAAGTGGAGATCACGTAGCAGTTGAGACATCCAAATGACCTCGACAGCAGTACGGGATTGAGAAACCGTGACTGTTTCTTGACACTCCAAGAGGTAATATTGCCACCAAGAAACACAACATAGTCGTATTGACCTGATAGATTGGATTGATATGTCCATGATGATCATTCAATTTAATTGTTCATGTAAATGTATTTTTTTTCCAGATATGGTTTTACAGATCGTGTGTTCATAATTTCGTTTGTGTTTCTCTATCAGGATTTTCGTTCCCGATTTGTGGTTTTCAAGGTTTTTGAAGTTTGGACAATATATATCGTATTTTGGATCAAGTGGTGTTACAACTGTTGTAGATCCCTGTTTGGCGTTGTGATATTGATGCCTGATACGCTCATCTCTGCCAAGTGGTCATGATTTTTGCAGGAAGCGAGTTAATATCTCCGAGGGTAATGTTACAATTTTTATTAGATCCTTAATCTGTAGTAGTACAGACGATCAGTCTGGATGACATGTAATATGAATATCCTTGCAATAAATTGATTATTTCTAGAGGCCAGTTACTTTGAATGTCAAATTCATTCCTTATAATTATTGTTGGGCATTTTCCTAACATCTTTCAATGATTGGTTTTAAAAAAATTGTGCATCATAAAACAATAAAATAGATTAGGGTAAAATTTCTTGTCCAATAAAAGGGTGTTGATATATCACGCCTTGTATTTTACTTACTCACGCCCTAATACGCATGTACGTGTATAAAACAAATTTTAATTTAGAAAAAAATAAAAAAAAAATAAATTTATTTTTTAGATTAACAAAATGAAATGAAAACCCAAAATTAAAAATCAACCCTTCTTCTTCCCCCTTCCTTCACCGCTGACCGGCCGCCGCCGCCTCGCCGCTGCCGTCGCCACCACATCTTTCCCACCTCATTTTTACTGCAATAAACCCTCCGGCGAAGAAACGATCTGAGGGTAGACTATTTGCAAATAATCCCTCACCCTAACCCTTCTTCTCCCCCCATTTTTCTGGCGAGAAACCCTCCAACGAAGAACCGACACTGGAAACAAAAACGGGGAACGGTGGAAATGAGAACCGGAAAAAGAGACCGGTTCGGGATATGGGAAATGAGAGCCGGCTGGGGAGAACCGGAAGAAAAGTGAAAACCGGAGAGGGAAAGGCGGAGAACCGAAAAATGAGAGAATAACTGGGGTAGGGGGATGAGAACTGGGGAAAGAGAAGAGAATCGGGGAGGGGGGAAGAACAGGCAATTGAAAGCGGATGGAGAAGAGGAGAGCGGGGGAGGAGAACCGGCGGCTGAGAGCGGAGGGAGGAGAGGAGAGCGGAGAGGGAGGAGGAGAACCGGTGGTGGAGAGCGGAGGGAGAAGAGGAGAGCCGAGGTGGGGGAGGAGAACTGACGGTGGAGAGAAGAGAGGTGACCGGGGGAGGAGAACCCGCGGCGACGAGCTGAGGGAGAAGAGGAGAGCGGGCGACGGAGGGCAGAGGATGTAGAGGAGAGCCGGTCGTGGGCGGAGGAAGGTGAGGAGACCCGAGAGCAGAGAGCGGCCGGCCAAAAATAGAACACCATGGGCGGCGAAAATCATTCTCTGGCAAACACAACAGTGGCCAGCCACCGTTTCCAGCTTCTCATTTTGATTAATTAATATTAATTACACTTAATTATTAATAATTTCACTATTAATTTAAATATATTCACAAATATTAAAGGTATTTAATTAATACAAAATACAAAACGTAATTAAGTAAAATACAGGAAGTGATATATCGATCCACCCAATAAAATCATAGGTGATGCTTGTTTAAGTACATTTGTACTAGTATGCATTTAAGTTTCAAAACATGTGCCAATCAATGCGATAGGATGCAGTGTGATGTGACCGAGATGAATCATCCAACATAGTACTCTTTCTTTAACAATGACACACTAGGTGTTTGAATTTAGGAGAAGAAAATGAGTGGATGAATGTAGAATGTAAAAAGTAGAATGAGTGGATGAAATTGAAATAATCTTACCAAAAATAGAAAGTGTGCCAATATAAAAGAAATAAATCAAAAAGGAAAGTATGACATTGTTAAAGAAACGCAAGGAGTATTATGTCTTTAGAAAATGTGGCATAGTTTAATATGCTTCCTGACCTTTTAGATTACAAGTTATAATATTTTTAAAAATAATAATTAAATATCGTATTTTATAAGTTAAAACAAGTAATAATATGTATTTGGGTGTAAAATATTTTAAAATATAATATAAAAAGTATGTTTTAAAATTGAATATTTAATTTATAAAATACAGTGAATAACTTTTTAAATTTAATCTATAAAATGCAATGTATAAATAAAAAAATATACAATAGACTGTCCTTACGTATCATTTTGGTTAAATTTTGCAATTATTCAAATATTGCAAAATCTTTAAATTTAAAAAATAATCAAGAACTTGCTTCCATTTAGCGGGTGGAAAAATATACCCGTAACCCGCGGGTAAAACGGATAATCTAATTTTAAACCCGTATGAGTATGGGTAAAATGAGCAATGAGTTAAATGAGTAATGGTTCAAATGGGTAGTTGAAAAATATGGGTTGAACGGGTTGAGTTTGTGGGTTATGGATTAAAACCTGCGGGTTTACCCATATGAGTTGATATATAAACTCATATGAGTCAATATATGGGTTGAAACCCTCGGGTGAACCCATATGAGTTGGTATATAAACTCATATAGGTCAATATATAGGTTGAAACCTGTTGGCTTTACCCATATGAGTTTATACATAAATCCACATGGATTTATACATGGGTTGAAACCCGCGAGTTTACCCATTTTTGACCCTTGAGTTGAATGACTTTCAACCCGCGATTGAGCGGATTTCTACTCGACCCGTTTTGACCCGACCCATTCTTTACCCATCATAAAATGGGTCATACCCATATTTTTTAATTACCCATTTACTCAACCCATATTTGACCTGTCTACCCATTTGTCACCCCTAAAAATGGGAGTAGCTATTTAGAAATCTCTTCTATTCCCATATTTCCTTTTTTCTTTCAAGTGTTCAATATTCATGCGTGCTGTGCAACAGTGCTACATATTGTCCCATTTATTTGGTTTTATTATGTATTTCGAGCAAAATTTTGTATTCCACGGACAAGACCCCCTCAATGTTTGTTTAGTTATTTTGGTACACCCGCCGGTGTATCCCAGTGGTAGTGGGACGAGTAATCCAGGGGGGAACCCCGGGTTCGATTCTCGGCAGAGGC
>JAUOBV010000010.1:8933793-8943819 GCA_032360425.1 Rubia occidens
AAAAATTCAACACGTATCAACCCGACACGACAGTAACCCGAACCGTTTCCAACCCGACACGAACCCGACACGATTACACGAATTGACACCACTAGTTATACGTGTAAGATCCATGGACTTCTATCATAAAATTAAATGTTACTATTTAGAGGTGACTCATGATCTTATATATTAAATAAATATTTCATCAACCCTCAATGTGCGACTCTCAAACACGCCCCTCATGTGCAGCGGTATTATTTATCGCTCAAACGTGGACAGAAAGGGATCACAGACCTATCAGGGGAATATACATCCAATAGGCCGATCAGCACAGCCTTTTGCTCTGATATCATGTAATATTCATGAGTTTTTATTATAAAATCAATTGGTACTATGTAGAGGTGACTCATGATCTTATACACTAAATAAATATATTTTTCAATCACCAATGTGGGACTCTCAAACATTACGCCAATCCAGATCATTGTCGGTTGCCATCTCTTCTTCTGGGAGTCTCCATCTCCCCCGTTCGTTTCCCGTTGTTTCAATCCGATCTCGCGTGGATCCTTGTTGTCGATCACATTCCTCGGCCAACATCATCGTCATTTTCAAAGAATTTCTAGTTTCATCATCTTCTCCGGTGTAGTTGCAGCGAAAGTCTCTTTCCGTCAAATCCACGCGCCTGCCAGTCCTCTCCAGATGCGCATGTAGCCATGGTCGTTTGACACAGACGTGCGCCTACTCCCTGCTATACATGTTTTCACACCCCCACCAGATCTTCCAGAAGTGTGTGTGTCTTCACGCCCTAGTCTGTAGCCTCCAGAAGCTTTTCGCAGCCTTTAGCATTTATAATTTTTTAAAGGTTATGGATTCTTTTAATAGACTCGAGTGTCAATGGTGTCACGTCTCGAGTCATGTTTCTTCTTCTTGTCCTAAATTACACAATGAATAGTACTAGTTGCAGTGTCAGTGGTGTAAGAAATTTGGTCACTTTACCTCGACATGTCCTCATTTGGTCTCTCGGGTTTCTTCTCCGGCCTCTTTAACGCATATTCCCCGGATAGTTGATTTTGGCACGACCAACCACATGACTTCTTCTCAGTTTGCTCTTAAGCGTGTGACTCCTTATTCTGGTAACAGTCATGTTATTGTTGGTAATGGTTCTGCTCTTAACATTACCCATGTTGGTCAGTCTCGAGTTTCTGATTCATTATCCTTGTTTGAAGTTTTGGTGGTTCTTCAAATTACTAAAAATTTGTTGTCTATTAGCAAGTTGACTAGGGATATGAATGCTGTTATTTGTTTTGATGATTCTTTTTTCACTATTTGAATAAGTTTATTAGAGATGTTATTGGCAAGGACCATCGTGATGGGGGTTTATATGTTTTGAATTTTAGTGGTGTTGCTTTATCTTCTTTTGTTGCCTCAAGTGCTTCTGAAGCATCTTTTGAACTTTGGCATAGTAGATTGGGCCATGTTCCTCACACCATCATTTCTTCTTTGAGCAAGTCTAGATGTTTGTCAGTTACTAGTTTGCTTCCTAAGCCTCATTTATGTCCCTCTTGTGAGAAAGCTAAAGGCAAGCATCTTTATTTTAGAGATAATTTAAAACGCACACCACACATACTTCAATCAGTTCATTGTGATCTTTAGAGCGTCTCTCCTGTCGTCTCTCATGCTGGGTATGCTATTATGTCATTTTTGTTGATGATTTTTCTCGGTTCACCTGGTTATATCATCTACGACAAAAGTCTGATTTTGTAGATGTTTATATGCATTTTGAGGCTTTTGTTGAGAACCAGTTTATTACCACAGTTAAATTATTTCAGAGTGATGGTGGAACCAAGTTTGTGAATCATCGCATGCAAACTCATTTTGCGTCAACGGGCATTCATCGTCAACTTTCTTGTCCTTACACTCCTGAGAAAAATGGTCGCTCAGAGAGGAAGTATCTCCATACTACCGAGACAGGTATGTCGATACTTTTTCGTTCTGGCCTTCATCATTCATTTTGGTATGATGATTTTTCGACAGCTATCTACATCATCAAAAGACTTCCTACTCCGGTTTTATCTGGTCAGCCTTCACTCTCTGTTATTTTTGGTACTACGCCTGACTACTCTAATTTTCATCCATTTGGTTGTCAAGTTTTTCCGTATTTGAGGCCTTATGCTTTACATAAATTGGTACCTCAGAGTATGTCTTGTATATTTTTGGGTTACGGTTCACAGTACAAGTGTTTCGTTGTTTTGATCCTCTCACGAAAAAGGAGTACATTACTCGCCATGCTCGGTTTGATGAGTTGTTTTTCCCAGCTACCAGTACTGGTTCTGTTACAGATTTATCATCACTGGATGTTTCTACATTTTTAGAGCCTTCGTCAGTTCCGTCGGAGGTATTTGAGTCATCTTCTTCACCCTAATCACCCATTATATTGGAAACTTATGATTGTCCTCATGTACCGGAAGCTCAGGGTTCATTAGAAAATTATGTTTATTTTCCACAGGGTGACCAACAGCCTGACTGACAGTCTCACGTGTCGCCTGCATAGCAACCCGCGCAGCAGCAGCCGGTCCACGCGCTGGACACCCAGGTCGCACGTGTGTGTCACACATCACCGCCACAGACTCCCACTTTGCTGACAGTCCTTGCGGCCCCAGCTTTCCTAGTGCCACTATCACCTACCTCGGGTACCGTGCCCACCTTGAGTTCCGTGTCTGCCTCAGGATCTACTTTATTTCCAGCGCCGGGTCCATTTTCTCGTCATCCGATGGCTACTCAATCTCGCACTAGTTCACTTAGGTGCATATATTTTTCATATTATTATATTTTTAGATTATTGAGTACTTTATTTTCTAAGACCGAGCCTTAAGTCATCACTCGACTTTCAAGGATCATGAATAGGTTGCTATTAAAGACTTATAAATGGATGCTCTTTGCACTCAACAGACGTGGGATTTGGTCCCACGTCCTCCTCATGCCAATATTTTTGGTTCAAAATGGGTTTAGCGTTTAAAATACAAGGATGATGGCTCACTTGACAGGTATAAAGTAAGATTAGTTGCTCAGGGTTTTTCTCATTTACCTGGTTTTGATTATGATCATTCATTTAGTCCAGTGGTGAAGGCATCTAATATTCGTACTGTTTTATCTCTTGTTGTCAATTGAAATTGGTCTTTAAGATAGCTTAATGTTGAGAATGAATTTTTAAATGGCGTTCTTGAATCCCCAGTTTACATGGAGCAGCCTCCTAGATACAAAGACCTAATGCATCCTAATGCATCCTGATTATGTTTTTTATTTACGCAAGGTCATTTATAATTTTGAAGCAAGCTCTTCACGCTTAGTTTCAAAGCTTCAGTTCTTTTGTGGTTGGCCCGAGTTTCGTATGAAGTTCCTCTGATACATCATTATTTGTATTTTCACAGGGTGCTTTTTTACTTTATTTGTTAGTCTATGTTGATGACATTATTCTTAGTGGGAATGATGGTCATCTTATTCGAAAGTTTATTGACCGGGTTAATTAGGCATTCAAGATTACCAATCTTGGCACTTTATAGTATTTTTTTGTTTTGAAGGTTGTTCGTACTTCTGATGGATTATTCCTTGGTCAGGCCAAATATGCCAAGAACATTTTTAATGTGTGCCGGAATGCAGGATTGGATGCTTGTTGCTATCCCATTTGTTGCTTTTTTGCAGCTTTCTAACTCTTCTAGTAAGACATTCAGAAATCCCACACTTTATCGATCTTTGGTTGGTGCACTACAGTATTTGTCGATTACACGTTACAACTTGTCTTATGTCATGAACACAGTCAGTGAGTACATGCAGGCTCCTACTGATGACCATTTTCAAGCTGTTACTCAAATTTTTCACTATGTGTGTGGCACTCTTCACTACGGTCTTCAATTTTGTGCAAATTTGTCTATTTTTCCATTTATGTTTATGATGCTAATTGAGCTCGTTGTATTGATACTCGTTGGTCTACATATGGTTATGTCATTTTCCTTAGTGGTAATCTGGTTTCTTAGAGTGCTAACAAGTAACCTTCAGTCTCCCATTCTAATTCAAAATCAAAATACCATGCTATGTCCAACACTGTTGTTGATGAATCTTCTTTGGGATTTCCATGTATTGACTAGTGTGCCTTTTTTTTTATGTGTGACAATAATAGTGCTCTCTTTCTTGCTCAAAAAATAGTTTCACATAAGAGAGGCAAGCACATTGATATTGACTATCATTTTGTGCGTGAGATAGTGTCTTCTGGCAAGCTTATAGTTGATCATGTTTCTACAGACTTGCAGCTTGCTCACATCTTTATAAAGGAGTTACCTCTTCATCGGTTTGATTTCTTACATTCTAAGCTTTGCGTTGCGACCAGTCCTACGTTTCGCTTGGGGGAGGGGTTTGTAATAGAGAAATAATTGATTTAGAATCAGGATTAAAAAAGGAGTACCCTTTCTGATTGGTTTTGTATATATCAGGTTCCATATTTTTTTAGGCCTTGTATACCTTTTGTACTCACTATATATTTATATCAATATACACAATCACAATCATTGGTGGGTTTTACATTCCATCAATACGTAATAGAGTACTAGAGTTTTTGTTGTAATAGGTTATGTAGTTTACATATTTACCTTAGTCATATCATGTACATTTGGGTATAAATCACCCATCGTTCTGTGAACATCAATCAAATCATTATTCCCCAAAATATATCAGTCTTCCTTGTTTCATGGTGTCAGAGCCTACTCTATGAAACCTAATTTTTTTCCCAGATCCCAAAACCCTCCCACCACCGCCGCCTCACCATAAGCGACTCGAAAAGCACCACATTTGAAACCAATACCCTCTTTAGCCCCCCCGTCACCGGCACCTCCGGTATCATGCCATCGCCTCCTCCACCGACGGTCAACCAAGTCATCGGGCCTCAGGCCCTTCTGCTTCCTCTTGATCACTGGGCTCCATTCTACATTCATCATTTCGATCATCCGGGCTTGTCTCTCTATCCAGTTATTCTCAAGGGTGACAATTATCAGGAATGGATGACTATGATAAAGAACGCTCTTAAGGCAAAGAGTAAGATTGGTTTTATCGATGGGCGTATCACTCAGGCTGGTGTTGATTTTGTGGATCTTGATGATTGGTACAATGTTAAATCCATGTTGATCGGTTGAGTTGTTCAATTTACTTACCCATCACTTTGATCCTCTATTACCTATCCAGAGAGTGTCTTTGAACTCTGAGAGGAGTTGCGTTATCATTTTTCTGTTGGCAATGGCCCTCGTCTGCTCTAACTTCATATGAATTTGGCTAATTGTTGCCAGGATGGTAAGTCCGTCGCGTCATCCTATGGAGCACTCAAGAAAATACGGGACAAGGTAACTACATATATCTCTCTTCAGGCTTATCTCTACAGCAATTGTTCCTGTAACATCACAGCCAAACTTCAGACTGAATGTAATGTCGAGCACCTTCATCAATTTCTCCTTGGCCTCTACGACACGTTTGGTACTCTCTAATCCATCATCATGGCGCAAGAACCATTACCATCTCTCAACAGGGTTTATGTTTTGGTTGTTCAAGAAGAACGTCACAAGACCCTGATGCATGAACACGACTCCAATTATGATGGCATGGCATTCGCTGCTCAGGCTAAGCCCATGTTTCAGCCATGCCTGCCAGCCCTATTGATGCTGGAAAATTCCACCATCGACCATCTATCGTGCACTCATTACAGGAATTTCGGGAACAACGTCTCTCGTTGTTGTAAGATACACAATGTTCCCGAAGGTTTTGTCCACCATTCGGCCAGCTGTGGAAATCCTGGAGCTATTTGCGGCTATGGTGCTCCAGACGGCGGTGTTAATCTCTTGGCCTAGCAGCAAGTCTAGACTGTAGTGTCCGATGTCTCCATTTTGGAGTCGGCCGTTAGTGGCTCGAATGTCAGTCCTGATTAATGGCAGGCTGTCTTACAGATGTACAAATCCATGAACACTTATTTCGCTGATGCTACTGGTAAACATTCTTTATGGATTCTAGACATTGGTGCCTCTTTTCATATGACCAGTAATCTGGCCTTGCTTCATGATATTATTGATAGTGCACATGTTCCTATCAAGCTTCCGGACAATTGTGTTGTTGTAGTAGTTCAGGAAGGTTCTTTGGTCTTGTCTCAATATGCTAGAATTGATCATGTTCTATATTTACCGAAATTGAAATTCGTCTCCTCTCATTTTATAGGTTACTTCGCAATGCAAGGTGTTTCTCTTTCTTAACCGATCAGTTATATGTCATTCAGGAAAGCATTACGAAGACAGTGATTGGTGTGGGTGAGCAGAGACAAGGTGTTTACTGGTTGCGGCAATTTTCGGTAGCCACACATGCCTTTCATGCGACCAAGTTTGAGAAGTTGGCCTTGGCTGAGTTGTGGCTCAAAAGGTTGGGGCATCCTTCATTTGGAGGTTTAGCATTTTTACCTATTTCTTGTGATTCTGTACGGAGTACTACTCCTTGTGACATTTGTTTTCATTCCAAACAAACAAGATTTGTCTTTCAGTTAAGTTCTAATAAAGCCACAAACTTATTTGAACTTATGCATTGCGACATTTGGGGTCCGTACAAAATTCATGCTTCTTGTGGTGCTACTTACTTTAATACTATTGTTGATGATTACTCTCGTTCTATTTGGGTTTATTTAATTAAATCAAAGTCAGAATTTCTGCGATTGGTTATGGATTTCTGCGCCTTGACTGTTGCTCAGTTTCAGTCTTCAGTTTACCATTTCTGATCGGACAATGGTACAGAGTTTTTTTATCTTAAGGATTATTTTGTTGCACACGGTATTCTTCATGAAACCTTGTGCGCCTACACACAGCAAAATGGTAGGGTGGAACGCAAGCATCGTCATCTCTTAAACGTGACACGTGTTTTGTGATTTCAGGCTGCTCTTCCAATCAAGTTTTGCGGAGAATGTGTACTTACATCTTATTTTCTAATAAGATGAACTCCTACGTCGGTTCTTCAGAATCATACTCCATTTCACTTGCTCTTCAAAAAGGATCCAAAATACTATGATCTTTGTGTATATGGGTGTCTCTACTTCACCTCGGCTCTTCCACGGCCTACAAATAAGTTCGCTGCTCGTAGTCGTAAATGTGTCTTTATGGGATACCCAGTGGCTAGCAAGGTTGGCATCAATATGATGTTGAATCCAAAAGGTTTTCCTTCTCTCGATATGTGGTGTTCTTCGAAGATTAATTTCCATTTCGGGTTCAAACTTCTTCATAGTAATTTACTCCGTCAGCTCATATGCCTCATCTGGCTATATTTGATCTACTGGACATTACATCCTTCGTAGACAGGGGGAGTTCTCCATTTCTTCCCTCCTTCACAGCAAAGGGGAGTGCTTCATTGGAGAACGCCAGCTTATTCTCAGTCGTGACCCCTATGCCAACTTTCTCCACGGCTGAGCTCCCCTCTCCCAATGGAAACAAGCCAACAACGTCTCTCAGTTCACCCACCGAGGAAACTTTACCAGCCGAGGACACTCAGTTGGACGTTCAACACAGCTCTCACCAATGACAACCAAGTGTTCCGCTCAAAGACTTTTTTTACAGTTCCATGCTTTGTTAGGTCCATCATATGCTCACTTCCTAGCAATAGTCACCTGAAGCCATGAACCATCTCCCTTCTTAGAGGCCGTACATCAATCTTGTTCAAGAGATGTGATACACGCCGAACTTCAGGCTCTCGAGAAAAATGGTACTTGGTCTCTCACATCTCTTCCTCCTGGCAAGAAACTAATTGGTTGCAAATGGTTATATCACATCAAGTACAAGCCGAGTGGGGAGATTGAATGCTACAAGGCTCGTCTTGTTGTGTTGGGAAATCTCCAAGTTGAATGCATTGATTTCACTGAAATGTTTTCTTCGATTGCCAAGATGGTCATCTTTCGTACATTCTTATTAGTTGTTGTCGTTCGAGATTGGGAACTGTATCAAATGGACGTACATAATACCTTTCTACACCGAGATTTGGACGAGCTTGTGTTTATGACTCCACCACCGAGCTACTCTAAGGCGTTGCCTGGTCAGGTATTTCACCTTTACAAGTTTTTTTATGGTCCCCGACAGGCTTCACGTAATTGGTTCTTTAAGCTGACACATGTCATTCGTCAGTATGGCTTTAGACAAAGCTATACAGACTATTCGTTATTTAGTCTCAGCCGAGTTAGTCACAATCTTCATGTCTTAGTGTACGTCGACGACTTGATTATCGCAGGTGATAGTCCTACTGTCATCTTCATTTTCAAGAAGTATTTGTCATCCTACTTTCACATGAAGGACCTCGGTATTCTCAAGTATTTTTTGGGACTTGAAGTTACGCGAAATCCCTCCAGTACTTTTATATCCCAGCGCAAATATGCTTTGGAGGTGGTCGCTGAAGTAGGTCTCGGCCCAAAGCCAGTTGCTTCACCGATGGACCCGACACATAATCTCGACAAGGTTGCTGGTCTGGATTATGCTCATTCGGATTATGCTCATCCTGATCAATATCGTCGTCTGATTGGGAAGTTGGCCCTTATGACTATCACTCGGACTGAGCTCAGCTTTGCAGTTCACACTCTTTCTCAGTTTATGCAGCAGCTAAAGTTGGAGCATTAGACTGCATCTTTGCGGGTTCCTCACTACGTCAAAGGCATCCCAGGTCAAGGTCTTTTCTTTCTCGAGATGGTAGCGTAGCTCTGACTGCTTATTGTGACTTTGATTGGGCTACCAGTCCTATCACTCGTCGCTCTATCACTGCCTACTTTATCACTCAAGGTGTGTCGCTGATCTCTTGATAGACCAAGAAGCAACACACTGTATCAGCTCATCAGCAGAGGCCGAAGATTCTCTGTCTTCGCTCTCTTCTCTGCTCTCTCGATTTTTGTTATTCTGATCCAGTTCGTCTTTATTGTAATAGTTAGGATACTCTCCATATCGCAGCGAACCCGGTATTTCATGAATGCACTAAGCATATCGAGATTAACTGCTATCTTGTTCGTCATCTAGTGTTTTCGCGCACCATTTCTACCCATCATATTTCTACTGCGGAACAGCCAGTGGACATGTCACAAAGGCACTAGAACATACAACATGTCTTCATCTCAGTTCCAAGTTGGGCATTCTCGACCTTCATGCTCCAACATGAGGTGGAGTAATAGAGTACTAGAGTTTGTGTTGTAATAGATTACATAGTTTACGTAGTTACCTTAGTCGTATCATGTACATTTGGATATAAATTACCCATCATTCTGTGAATATCAATCGGATCATTATTCCCCCAAAATATCTCAGTGTTCCTTATTTCAATACGCTTGTCCAATAATTTTAAAATCCTCAAAATAAAAATATTATTACGTGAATTAAGATATAGTTAATATAAACGGAGTATGCCATAACATATGTTTCTAAAATATCAAAATTTTACACATCAATATTATGTTGAAATTTGATGACACGATCACAACTCTGGATCAGAAGATGATTCTTTTTAAATGGAGCCGAATAAGAAAAGTGAACCGATACACAAAATATATTCACTCAAGATAATGTGAAAGTAGTTCGTTTTAGTCCAGAAAATAACAGTGTACTTATTGAATTATTAGTTTGGTGGTGGGCCACGTAGGAATAGGGCCACGAGGGAATTAGGGTATGACAAAGTCATCGCCATGTAAATTATGTAATTGTAATGTATAAACTCGCCGACATCCAGTTAAATGCTTGCGAACCAAGTTGTTACTGCTGCCATTTTTACAACTCTCATGCTTTCACAACCCGCACTTTCTCTCTGTATATATTTCCCCTTTCTTCATCACAACTTAGCAAGTTATCAGTATTCTTTATATAGTTAAGCATTTGGAGCCGTACTTCAGTTTCACCTGCAGTTGATCCTCTGACAAACAAACATGGTACAAACCAAGAAGTTCAGAGGCGTCAGACAGCGCCACTGGGGCTCTTGGGTCTCCGAGATTCGCCATCCCCTTCTGTATGTACC
>JAUOBV010000010.1:9041739-9054033 GCA_032360425.1 Rubia occidens
TGTATTTGTAGGATTGCATTCTTGACTGATTGTGCCCCTGTAGAATTAGAAAAAAAGGGTTTTTTCGTACAGCCAAACGGTTCCATTATTGGTTGTTTTTGTTTTAGGGTTAAGGTTATGCAGCATACTAGAGTGTTACCTTTTGTAATTTGTTCTATTCAGTATTCACAAGAGGTTTCTGATGAGCTCTTTGTGCTGAATGAGATCGCTCTAGCTCTATATATAGTATATCATTGATCTTTTGTCTTGAAGTATTTCTTGCCTTTTTCTTCTAGTTTACGTAAGTTTTTTAGATTAAAGATACAACCTTTTCTACCCCCGACACACACGTTAATAATCTAGATAACATGTTAAAGGACAGGTTTGCCTGTCAGATGTGTCTTTTTTCTTTTTTTCTTTTTTGCTTTAGAATTTTTTAAAAAAAATTGTCTATCGCAGCTTATTTCAGTATAAAGCTCCAACATGATGGCAAGGTCATTGGCGGCTGCTGTACTTGGGAAGAGCATTGCTGCATTTTCGGCTACACGAGCAACTGCTGCTGTAAGAACAGACTATTCTTTACATTCTATATTCTACCTTGAGCTTATAGTCTTTCTGTATTGTAAGTATTCAGTTGTGCTGTGCAATATAATGAGTTATAATTAAAATTTTATGGTTCTTGTCCTGTGTAGGCTCCTGCATGTGTCTTTCAAAGGGGTGCCCGGTATTCAACCTCTGTCCCAAATGATACGGACACACATGAAGATTTCAGACCCACTAGTAAAGTGGAGAGCTCTGGCATTTCATTGAAGGACATTGTTGAACAGGTGAATACGATTGATCCGTCTCCCGTCATAGTTTCAGAAGTTCTTTTGAAGTTTTTGTTGGAATGAGATCTTAAGATGGACCATATACTCCATCCTGCATATTGGGTGAACGACTTTGGTGTTGTTTATCTTGCTTATATTTTCCAAAAAATCAACTTCAAAGAGAAGATGGCTTCTCAGTACTTGTTTCCTACCTTCTGGATAAGTGCACTATCAACACACTATCACAATAATATTTAAAATTATGCATATTTTGCAACAAAATATATGCTCATGTTTTGTAGTTTGATAGAATGTGTTTGACACTAAGTAAATGCTTCTGATACAGGATGTAAAAGAGAATCCTGTTATGATTTACATGAAAGGGGTGCCTGATCTGCCTCGTTGTGGATTCAGCTCTTTGGCAGTACGGGTGTTGAAAGAATACGGTAAGTTAGCATACATTAAGCTTTCCACCATATCGTCTGATAAAAAGTTACTCGTGGGTTGATTAATTAAGATAATCTCCACTAGTGTGTTCCGAATATGGGATTAAGCAGGGATTGGTTTTGATAGGAATTTTATTTATGCTTTCCGCAGCATCCTTTAAATTCATAATGAGGAGGCTTAAAATAACTTGAATGGAAACTTGTGCAAATGAAGAGGAAGGCGAGAAAATGTTCTGGACAAAAGGGAAATATATAATATACGGCATGGTTGTTACTGAGTCACTGTTAATCTACAAAATTGTTTCGTTAGTAGTATGGTTGTTTCTGTAAACTGCAGAAAAAAATGTGATTGTCTGGAACTTCACACTGGGTTGCATGGCTCTTGCAGGTGTACCTATCAGTGCCCGAAATATCTTGGAAGATCCCGAGCTTAAGAATGCTGTTAAGAACTTCAGGTATCTTCTCTGGTTCTGCACATACTTTTCTGTGGAACCCTTATTTACATGGGGTTATTCACAACATTGTTGGATAGTCGTAAGCTAAAACAGAAGATGAAAGTGTCTTACCCTCTCTGCACACTAAGCAGAATTTGATTTTGAACTCTTTACAGTTAACTACGGAACAGTAACAAACTTAGTGAACAATTCTGGATATAAATTTACACTTGCCACCCATCACCCTGTGTGAAACCGTGAAAGATTGTGTTTAAGTATACTTTTATATCATGACTTCACTATAATACTATAGGTCAATGAGAGAGATCTATGATATGCGCTCTAGTAAATTGAACATTGCACGAAGGATTTCATTGATTTAAATGCTGATGCTTCTATTGCCAAAATTATACTTTTTACACCACTTTTTTTGCAATGTGAACATAAGAGCATTAGGAACAGTGCAAGGGTTCCTAACTCACTTAAGCTGTTGCTAGATTTTGTCCTGCAAATATTCTACTATGTGGTCAATGATTTTTTTATGGAATCCATTATGACAATATTGTTATCTTTATGGCAGTCACTGGCCTACATTCCCACAGATATTTATCAAGGGGGAGTTCATCGGAGGATCAGATATCATCCTGAATATGCACAAGGTGGTTCATTAATACTTTTATAATTATCATTGTTGATAATGCTGGGAATAAATACTGATAGTCTTCGTAACATGCAGACCGGTGAACTTGAACAGAAGCTGAAAGCCGAGACAGATAGGCAAGAGAAGGTAGAATAAGTTGCAATTGCACGTGTAGTGGTGATTCTATGGGTGATAATTTGGCGAGCCTGAGTGTAAAAGAGAAGTGTACTACGGAGCTTTTGCAGGATGTAGTGTTAAATAAAAATCACCTAATTCATCTACTTAGCTTACAGAGGGGATGCCATTTGTTGCCCTGTGGAAGAGGTTTAGTTATCATCAGTGCTACGGATATTAAGTTTTGGCAGTTCAAATCTGTTCAACAAGTGCTGCTATTGGCTAATTATTTCTGGATGATGTTTTCTGCAAGTTACATTCAATCTGCTTTTGCGTTTGTGCTGTTCCTTGCAATTGTAGTACTTCAAACTTCAAAATTGGCTTGAATTATAAAATGCCTTTTAGTAGGAAGTTTGATGGAACTAGAAAAGGATGCTCAAGCTGTTTGCTAAATTCATCCACAACAAAGTGTAGCTTTTACAGGCACGCTACACATGTAATCTACTAGAAACAATACATTTTCCATTCAAGGAAGGTAAAATCTACCTCAAAATTGCATATCGGCAAGCAAGCTAAAAAGACTAATCTATAAATAGACCTTCAAAACTTGACCATTTCCATCACTTGACTTCAGAAACCGCTTCAAATAAGTTAGTCGTGTATAGATTCAGTTCGCCAAATGGATAGAACCTAATAGTATTATTTCTTGCTGATGGTGGAGCACAAATACTGTAGCATGTATTCATTTGATGAGCAGGTATCGGCTAAATCCTGGTGCGCTCTAGTGATTGCTTTCTGCACGGATTTAAGAGCAGGCATCAGCTTTCTGGAATTCTGCTGGATGCAAGGACCATGGACAATGCAGAGCTCCTGCCAAAGCACACGTAAATAAGCATCACACTTTAATAATATCCAAGATATGCAAATTGGAACCACAAGAGCAACAACATAAAGACTGCAGTTTCACCTGACACCATCGAAGAACAAACTCCAGATGCGGGCTGTTCTCCAAAAGTTCTGCAAATGCCTCGAACAATCTCTGAAGATATTTGAAGGGTACAGATGAAGAAACATCAGCTACATCCGCTGGACTGACAGAAAGGATACACCTCTTAATGAGGGCATCTTCATTTAATCGTAAGCTAAGAATCAGTGCCCTTTTGGGTTGACCCTCATCTAATGCAGTATCAACAGCCTGGAGATCAATACAGAAAACACAGGAAAACAGAGAATCAAAATCGATTGCTACTGACTTTTTCAGAACAAGATGACCAGACACAGAATTGTGTAGGATTTCTTACTTCTGGAGTAACATCTATGTCAAGGTCAGTGGGGTCAAATATAAAAGAATCATCCATCGTGTAGATCAGAACTCCTTCAGTTGTGGCAGCAGCCCAATTGCGGCCGGTTGGGGCAATTTTCAGGCATTTTGTTCGAACAACAGGCCTCCCACGGTTAGGCATTGAACCCGGCAAATCATATGCCAACTTACCTTGTGTTTGCCTTTCGACACCTTCCTCTGTATCACTGTCATCATCATCAATCAATTCCAGTGGACCAGCTTCTGTCATATTCTTCGAGTTTAAAAAGTCTAGGACCCCATCTAGGGAAATATTGTGCGTTATTTGAAACCTGCGTAGTAATACCTGCAAAATTTGCAATGAATACCCGAGGGATTAAGGCTAAACACAACAGATTCTCCACAAATAATGTTAATGAATAAGTGCATGAGAGGCAGAGATGTCTGATCAAAAACATTATAACTCCCTCTTTCATATTTTACACCTCAAAATCAGTTCTAAAGTTTTCAACTATCCAATTATTTCAGACTGACCTTATTAAAGAAAGCAGTTTGTCACATACATACTAGGTAGGGTACATGATTGTGCAGGAAGCAAAAAGTTTCTTATATCAAGAGCATCACAATCATGTTTTCCTTTTTAAAAATAATCTAACAAAGTAATATCACAGGGTATTTAAGATCAATCAGCCTAATGTACTAGCACCAATACATATGATATTGAAATGCAGTATTCATGAATGCAAACTAACCTGATCAGCAATGTCATACATACAAATGTATTTACTGTTTCCACCAGCCAATATATAACTCCCATCAGCAGAATAACATAAGGTAGTAAAACACTTGCCGCTAGTTGAATTAGCAGCCGATCTCCTATCGGTCATAAGACGGCCACCCGCAATGTCTCTACGGCCCTCTATTGTATACATTAGTTGGCCTTCATATGGATCCCAGAAATGAATTTGCCCATCTAGAGTACTACTCGCCAGCTGCTTTCCATCTGGGCGGTAAATAGCGGTAAGGACATCATGAGTATGCGTAAATGTCTCAACTGCACCTTTTCCTTCAAAAACATCCCACAAGCGGACTGTTTTGTCCCACGACGAGGAAGTTAAAACAGTCTGCAGGGAGAACAAGCAACTTATATCAATTGCACTGGAAAAAGTACGAACTAATTGCCCCACAGAATTCTTGTCACAAGAAAGCTCCATAGGCACCAATTGTTTCTCTTTCAGATAATTTTTTAAAATTGTTCCTCACAAAGATACTCACAGTTGCAGGAGAAAACATTAACCCATGAACTGGGCCTTCATGACCACTGAGAACATCCAGCAATCTGCCCGTCTTCATTGACCAAACATAAATCTAAACCAGAAGATATAGGTTTTGTCAGTAATAAAGAAAAATGTCAAAAGACTTAAATAGCAACTACTAGAAATTAACAGACCTCAAATGAATCAAGAGTCCCAGCGCAAATCACATCACCAGTCTGATCCGCAGCTAGAGAAACAAACTGCTTAGAAGTAGGGGTTGTGAATGTTCTGAAGTTTCGATAACGGAACAAGTCCCATGCACGGACAGTACCATCTAGGGATGCACTCAAGAGACTATGGTTAGTAGCCATGAAGTGAAGAGCAGTGACTGCATTGGTATGCTCTGAAAATGTCACAAAACAGCTTCCAGATGAAACATTCCATACCTGTAAAACAGGGACACAAACACAAACTTAGTACAAGGCCAAAGTCAAATTAATTAATGAGGGTATCAGTGAGTGTTCAATAGACTATAACTGGCAAGGAAACGCAGGTGACATATTAAAAAAAATCTCGATAGACCACAACGAGCCAAAATATATGAACCTCGAGTTCGAGACGAGATTGATGATGAAAGCTCTAAATATTCAAGAAATAGAATATAAACAAAAAATTCCATAAAATGGGAAAAGGCTATTATCATCTAAGGAAATGAACAACTACATTCTCCTCAGTCAACTACCCAAATTACAGGTCACTGCAGTTAATAAAGAAAACTCAAACTCTAACCGCAAATAAGCAGCAAATAAGCAGATAACCTCTCCTACATACCTTAACCTTGTTATCATCAGCCCCGGTAGCCAAGAGCTGAGAATCAGGCGAATATGCTAGGCAGTTCACATCAAAGTAGTGTCCCTGCTGCTTCAATATGTAACTCTCAGATTTCCACTCCCAAACAAGCAATTGACCAAGCTTCGCACATCCAAAAGTCAACCAGTTCCCAAGGTCATTAAACACAGTGGTAGTAATCTTCTCCCTAGATATCGACAACAAATGTATGCACACGAAATCCGGTAACTGATAAAGCCCAAAAACGCCATGTGAGAAACCCACTACCAACATATCCAATCCCCTGTGATAATCACAAGCAGTTAACCTCGCCGGTGCTTGCATAAAATAGTCCTTCTTTAACAGCTCCCATTTCAACTTATTCAACAAAAACTCACTTTCATCTTTACCATCAAAATCCTTCCTTTTCTTCACTATTGAATTATTTCCACCTTCCACATTTTCCTCTAGACTCTGTTCCGGAGTCCCAGGGGGCTCCGACTCATCAATTTCACCACTCTCCTCAGCATAACCCCAGCTAAAAATTGCTCCATCACGCGATACCGTATAAACCTTTGTAACTTTATTTGTTTTACTATCTACTCCAAAATAGCATCCTACAATTGCATCTCTATGGCCAAGAAACAAAAACGGTTTGCTGTAATTTTTCAGCTTCTTCAAGCAAAACAACCTGACAGTCAAGTCTTTGGACCCCACAAGCATGAAATTCGAGTCGGGGCTCCAATCAAGCGCAGTAATCCGATCATTACAATCCGCAAATGTTTTAATCAATTCAAAGGGGAAAAACTCCTTCCTGAACCCAGGGGAGCGCCATATTTGGAGGAGCTTACCGGCGGCTACGGCGATGAGCTGGCCGTCGGGGCTGAACTTGGCGGCGGCGACGGGGTGCTTGAAGGTGATCCTGTGGAGCACCACGCGGCGGCGCAGGTTGATGAAGAGGCAGCGGTTGTTCTCGTCGACGGCGAGGAGGAATACGCCGTCGGGTGAGGCGGCGATGCGGTGGAGATTGGTGGAGGACTGGCAGGGGAGAGTGACAGTCTCGGATTTGTTGAGGTCGGTGACGGAGACGCGGTTTCCCACCGGCGAGACGAGAAGAGTGTTGTTCACTACGACGACGTTTCCTCCCCTGTACGGCGCTCCGAGGAGGTTCTGAAACCTGTAGTTCATGGCGGTTGAGTGTGAGAGAGAGAGAATGCAGGTGTGCAATGAGGGTTTTGCTTAAACCCTATGGCGTGGAGGGAGGTTCAAATGTTGGGTAGTTACTATTCCAGTTACTTCTTTCCTTCCTTTTCCCATTTCATTTGTTATTCCGTTCATTCAATTCAGTTTTGTTTAATAAAAAAATAATTTAATCAATTTAATTTTTTTTTGAATTTTTCATATATTAATTTAAGAGTCCGTCTCTTGAAAGACAGTTTTTCCATAAGTCATGAAAAGATCAAGGTTTAAAGTGCAAATTAGAAGAAATCATGATAAAAAATTTGGGTTGTATGAATCAGGTTATAAACTTTATTACTACACGTTGCATAATAAATTTTTAATATTGCAATTAAGACCTTTAACCTTTTATTATTTTAATTAAACCACGTCTTTCCATAAGTCTATGGAAAGACGATCTTTCCCAAAACTTTGCCTTAATTGAATTCAATCCATAAATTAGTTTAATAAATTGAGGAATTTTCTCATTAGACTGAATAATGGTTAGACCAATCATGAAAAATATCGTCAATAAAATTTTATGTCAAAATATAATTATTTATATATTCTAATACATTTAAAAAAAAAATCAAAGTCATAGAAACCTGTTTGCAATAAATAAAAATGAACTGTCACCTCATTAGTTACATAAATTATAAAATAATCATGTCTAATGGTTAGTCAGTCTAATGGCTAGTCCGATAAAAAAATATCTTTAAAAAATATAATTTTAATTCCCTATTTTCCAAATAATCTCGTATGTCTCTCTACTATATATTTTTTCGATTATTTTAGAGAGTGTTCGGAACATACTTACAATTTAATTAATCATATGTAATTTATAAGACTTAGGTGATCAAAATGAATGTAAATATAACTCTACCTATTTGAGTAAATACCAAATTAACATTCAGATAATTTTTAATGCAAAAATGTCCCTAACTAGTTAATGTAAGGGCAAATATAACTCGCATACCCCATTTCCGGCATTGATTTTCATTTTCAGACGTTGGTTGTGTGTAAAATGTCCAAAATAGTCCTTGTGTTAAAATATGAATTTGAGTTGATAAATTTAACCTTTATTGTCCATGGGCCCCACTTGAACTTTGGTTTTAGTATTATTTTGTTCAAATTTTTGTTATTTCGCCTTATCCTAGATTACAACATTCCATCGTCGTCCGTCCGTCAAATCCTTGCCATGAATCAACCACTGCAACTCCACCTATGTCGTCAAGCCCTTGTCGTGAATCAACCACCGCCATCCCGTCGAACTCGTCGGAACATCACCTACACCTCAAGCCCTTGTCGTGAGTTGATCACTACAACGCCATCTATGCTGTCAAGCCCTTGTCGTGAATCGACCACCGTCATCTCATCGAACTCGTTGGAACACCACCTAGGCCGCCAAGCCCTTGTCGTGCGTCGTCCCATCAAACTCGTTGAAATGACCACTTCAACGCCACCAAACAGAGAATCAGGCCGGATGTCAGGGAGTGTGTGAAAAGGGTCAATTTTTTGAGACTGGGGTTTGTGAAGGAAGAATAAGCGCCGCCACAAAGTCGAACTCGTAAGAGCGCCACCGATTCTGCCTGAATCGGCCTCTACAATGCCGAACAGAGTATGATGGGGAAGAAGGGTAGCGTGCGTGGGTTTTTCATCGATAGAAGGGTGAGGAAGAAAAGGATGTGACGTGGGTTAGGGCGGGAATGGAAGACAATTGGGGAGTTAATGCTTATGGGGTCATTATGATCTTTATTTATTTTTCAGTTTTTAAATTATTTTTCGACCAGGGGTAAAATTGATTTTTCCATCGAATCTGACCCTTCAACTTTCGAAATGGGTAAAATTGCACTTATATCAACTAGATAAGGTTATATCTGCACTTTCAGTTATCAAAAGATTATATTGACATTTATATTAACTTGGTAGGGTTATAAAATAACTTTTTCAAATTATTATTATAAGAAATTCAAAGATAGAGAATAATGTAAAGATTTTGTCTCTTGAAATACGGTCTTTTCATAAGTTATGGAAAGACCAAAATTTAAACTGTAAATTAGAAGAAATCAAGATAAATTTTTTTGGGTTGCATTAATCGGGTCATAAACTTATAACTACTACACATTGCACAATAAATTTTTAATATTGCAATTGAAACATTTTGCCTATGTATAATTCTAATTCAACTTCATCTTTCCATATGCCTATGGAAATACGGTATTTCCCAAGATTTCGCCAAAGAAGTGTATATCTCTTGAAAATGGTCTTTCCATAACTTATGGAGAGACTAAGTTTTAAATGGCAAATTAGAAGAAATCAAGATAAAATTTTCATGTTGCATTAATCGAATCATAAATTTATAACTATTGCACGTTACATAATAAATTTTAATATTTCAACTAAAACCATTTGCATTTCTATAATACTAATTATCTTTTCCAAAATTTTGGCTAAACGGAATGTCTTTCTCAGGACATGTTTCTTTTTGGAGTCATGCCATGTACAATACAATGTTAACAAAATGACATTATATACAAGTCTATTCGATATAATGTTAGTGGTAGCTGCGTTTTCAGCTCTCCTTTGAGTTATGCCTTTTAAACCATAAAGATTCCCTCACCGGTACTCCCTTCGTTGCACTAAGTTTGACACACTTTTCAGTCAATTTTTTCAAGTCACGTTTGATCATAAATTTCATGTAACATATAAGTAGTAATATTATCAGGTAAGATATCGTTGGATTAAACGTAACATGTACTTTTCAAACATTAAAATTTTACATGATATTAACATAAGCATCAAAAGTTATTAATGATCAAACATATCTTGAGAAAACAGGTTAAAAAGTGTGTCAAACATTAATGAACGGAGGGAGTAACAACATAAACATCCCTAGTGGAATGTTGATTGAGACCTGAGTCATACTCGAAGCTAAGAAATGCACAAAAAACTTCCATATTGTAATATTAATAATAATTAATAAAGAACTCGTACATATCTGAATTTGAGAACAGACTCGCTCTGTGGAACCAAGCACCACAAAACCTTATTTAGTAGTACTACTACAAGTGAGCAACAAACAAATATAAGCCAAAACCCGGAGGATAACTACATCCCATAATCCACTCTCAACTATAGATAACATATAGCTTTATATACTTCCCCCACAACCTTAAACACAGACTCTTCCTCAGATGATGATGATGATCGAGTATGTCATTCCCGCGATCACCCCTTATCGCGATCCTTCTAGCCCGAGTCGGGAATTGAGCCAAAGGCATACCTCATCCATTTCCTTCGGCACAGTGTAGTGGCCGAGCCTGCAGAATTAGGTGAACATTCAGCGACGTTGAACACCAGCATTTGTACATGGAAGTTTGTGGTGAATACTTACCCGGCATAGTTTTTGAATGTGAGTGATCGGAATCCAGCTGAGTTCAGGACGTGAGTAGACTTCTCGCCGTATTTGTAAGGTACAACTTCATCAGCTGCAACAGATGAAGAAGTAAGAGGTCAAATGCGTGTTTCTTGTCATATTACTATAGCTAACTCGTGAAGTAGAACGTACCATTTCCATGACAGAGCAAAATGGGCAATGATGCAGCTCGTCTTACAGCCTCGTGTGATCCTTCAATCTTAGCCCTCGTGTTCCTGTCAAACGTTAACTAGTGATGCATACATGTAATTTACCTCAAACAAAACAAAGCGCTTCAACAGATGATCATATGCCGAAGGTAATGAAATGTTTTTACAAACCTGGAAGCAGGCAGCCAACCACTTAAACCGACGATAGCCCTCAGATTGACAGGGTAAGGGCATCCATTTCCATATTTTCCCTGGGCGAAGCAAGTAGCCGAATAGAGAGCAGTTGCAGCTCCCATGCTGAAGCCTCCGATTCCGAGTTTAACTGTACCACAATTTCACATTCAATGTTAAAAATGCTAACACAATATTCAACTCCATGAGAACTATAGGCATGATCAGATAATTTCACTTGATTCGACCAAATTTTGAACCTTTCTTAATGATCATTGATGAACTTCAAAGTCAAAATTTTATTAGAATGAACATGTTATGCCTGAATTCGATTGCCAATATGAACAGGTCGTACAAGGCATTCAACATCTTTAGAAAATAACATATATACAAAGAGAAAACAAAATCAAAAATTACCATCAGCAGGCTCTGTTGATAGTAGATTTGCTACATGTGCAACTGATGAATCCAAGCCTTCCAAGTCATCTGGACCATCTTCAGAGAGTTCTCCAACGTCGAACCCTAACATAAGACCAAATTTCGACATAAATAGCAGTTTTCTAACAATAACTGGCATCAAAGTTCTCTATGTATCGTCTTACAAGCAGCGCAAGAAAATCCACCAAGTAAAGCCACGGGGCGGGTAGGAGCAGTCGGGCAGATCCACTTAATCTGCACATAGTTCAAACAGTTAGTGCTGATATAAAGAACAGGAACAGCAGAGGAACCAATGATATGTGAAAGTTCAGAAATATTACATTTGGTAGTGGAAGGCTCTCCAAGAGCTGAGACCAGCTGCAAAAAAAAAGAAGAATCAGAATTAAAAGGCTAGTTCTTTCTTCATTCGTTAAATACATGCAGGAACTCATGATTTCAGAATCGAAAGTAAGACTAAAAAACTTTATACACGGATGAATTATGGCTATCATTCCATAAACTATCCAATTTTTGCCTAGCCTTCTGTCGTACTGGAACAAGTTAAGGGTCTGCCCTTTCATTGGCACTGAATATCCAGTTCAAAAGCTTCTCTATTTGCCTTGTGGTAAGGAAAAATTTAGTGAAGTGGTGGCCCCAGACTCCCATACAGGATTACTTTAAAGATCTCCAAGAAAACTCAGAATAAAACAAGACAGCAAATTAAGGCGAAAAGAGGTTATAGTAGTTCTCTTATTCCATGGTGGCGCCAGCCACTTTTTCCCATCCAGAATGTAATTACTACCACAACAATCCCACAAGTGATTTAGAAAATAAAAGAATCTTTACAAAGGTTTTAGCTGAACAAACAGAACAATGATGAGCTTGTTGTAAGCATAATCTGTCAAGCTACTGACATTGAAATGATTTTGTTTCCTTCCGAAAAAATCAGCATATTCTTTGAAATAAAGTGAAATAAGTGGTGAGGAATATGTACAAATATAGAGAAAGGAAGCGGTTCCCGGCCTCGAGAGTGCAACAAGTTAAAGATCCAAAGAAGCAACATACAACTTAAACTTCTGTTATGCCTTCAGCATCAT
>JAUOBV010000010.1:9096968-9113346 GCA_032360425.1 Rubia occidens
CAACTACTATAATACAAGTCAGCAGAGAATAAACTATATAAACTAGCACTTGGGGAGAGTTTGCTTAACATGATTGATGTTGTTTCGATCCTCATTTCCATCAAATACAATAACTACAAACCTATTATAATGTTTGTGACATAGGGTGTGGTCGATGGTAAACACATCCCTATAGCTGTCATGTAGGGTGCATATGTAAACCTCTATCAGGACCACTCCATATTTAGGGGAGTACAAAAATAGCCCTACCTGCTAGGAAAATATAATTCTCCCCCTCACTATTAAGGCCCTGGCACTACACCACAAATGCTTCTCCCTAATCCTAAAAAGGAAAAGGGGGTAAAGCACCTTATCGATGGCTCTAGGGTTACAAAGCTAACCCTAGTTTGCTACTCTAGTTATCTCTACCCGTAACCCTTCGGACCAACTCGCCGACTTACTAGTGTATAGTCAATTGTGATGTTCACTTGGCAACCCACGTGCACACACCCACATGGTTAGGACTATCGTTACCTCAGACACATCTAGGTTTCCTTCCCAGGAGGGTATCAATAATTGCAACCATGCAATTGACAAGAACATCAAGAACAAGTCAACAGAATATTCACAATTACATATAAATAGGAAGATCTAGGGAATCTCTCAAAACAAACATTAATTCATGAATACAAACAAAATATCCAAGTAAATTAACTAATCCCTAAAAATAGATCCATGGAAAATATTATGTTAAATTCCATTGATATAGGAAAATAAGAGACGAAAAAGAAGAAAAAAAGTAGAAAAGAAAAGGAAAAGAGAACAAGAATTCTAGAATGAGAGACAGAACTATCCTCTTCCTTTCGACCTACTTGTAAAAAATAGCAACATTATGCCAACTTGTTCAATCCTAGAAGACTAAAGACTCCTATACATAGAATTAGGGACTTGGGCATTGGAAAAGGCCAAAAATAGGCCTAAAAACCCCTAGCAGCCACAATTTACGCCACTAGTGAAAAACGGCAAGGGCCAAGCAGGGTCGTGCAATTTGGCTCAGGTCGTGCAATATGACGTGGGCCGTGTAAGGTTGTGCGGGTACTACAAGTTTGACCTGGTATGGGATGCAACACATTGGGTCGTGCCAGCATGGGCCACACAGACTAGCGCAAGCCGTGAGCTGGTGTCTGGTCTTGCTGTTCTGATTTGCGTGCCCCATGTTTTTTGGCATAACCTATCAACTGACGGACTTTTTTCTCACCAAAATGGCGCTGTCTGTGCTATTTTTCACACCTCGTGGGCTGGTCTTCGCTTTTGGAACTATGAATAGTGCAAACCACATAAAAATGAAACAGTCTGCTATACTTATTCATTCAGTTTGGGGCACAGGTTTCGTGGATTGCATGGACGTGCACGAATTGTGTAAATTTTCATGGGCCGTGCTAGCCACTTCATACACAGGCTGTGTAAGGCTCAAGTTGGCTCATGCTATCCCGCTGATTCGGCCAGTAGGCGCCGCGACAGATGAACCGCTGATATGATTTTAGAGTTCTCATAGTCGATTTTGTAGCACTCGAGAAGAGAAATGCAACGGCACAACCCATGAATACTGATTCTTCTCAGATCATTCCCAAAAAGTCTGTACAACTCTCAGATCTCAATTCCTCCAGTCATTTGTTTTCCTTCTTGGACCCTTCTATCTTCTACCACATTTTGATCTGTGGCCTTTAGTCTTCTACCATCCTTGAGAATGGTCTTCTAAATCTTCTACCACTATTGCAGATGACCTTCTAAAAAATTATGTAAAAAAAACTCACGAGCAACCTACTCACAAATGAAAAACTCACGAGCAAGCTCACAAATGAAAATATCGGTGCTCGTGAAAACAAAGTGTCCTTTAGCTATAATTAAGTCAACAAAACTCATGATTTAGACAAGAAAACTAACTAAAACTAGGTGCCCATAAATATAAAGTGTCATTTAGCTTTGTCGTGTGAAGATAGCTAAAACTAGCAATCAACCAAATAAACTATAATAAAAAAAACATGTTAAATGCATTGTTTAATGCATGCATAAAAGTGTGCATCAATCCCCCCACACTTAAACCTTTACTGGTCCTTGAGTAAACAAAAAAGATCAAAGAGAAATGTAGCATGCAAAGAGAAGTGAGCCAATACATTCAACTGATTCCCAACCTACCCTAGTTCCCCCCCAAAGAAGTAAAAATCTCACAACTCTGACACTCCCTGAAGTTGCTAAAGTAACCTAACCATCCCAAAATATCGTGAGGAAAAAGTTAAGTACAAAAGATAAGTATTGAACTTGCTTACTCCCCCCGAATAGTTCGTCAAAAGCAATCCAAGAGTTGTTGCCAAAAAAACTTCCAAGGATTATCCATAAGATCCACAACTCGGTTGGGACCAAGGATAACTCAAGATACTCAACTTAGCAACAACGAAGGAAAATGACAAAGGATCCTCAACTTAGTTTTCGCTATCTCTCAATTTCTCTCATTTTTCCTAAGGCCCTTTCAAGTTTTCATCCTAGCATTCACACATGTTGAGCTCACCATCTCACCTCATAATCATAGGACTGACACTCTAGCAAAAGTTTTTCGAAAGTATAGCACCGGTTTTTGGGGCTCCAAAAAAATTGGTGCCTAACTAGCCGGTGAAATGTATTCACTGGTTTTTGGAAAACTGGCGCTAGTTTTAGCACCTAATTTTTTGTTAACAAAAACCGATGCTAAAATGGCACTAGTTTTCATGTTAGCACCGGTCCAAAAAACTAGCGCTAAATTTAGCACTGTTTTTTTGTTAGTACCGATTTTGCAAAACTGTGGCAATATTAGCACCAGTTTTTATATATTAGGACCGGTCTAAAAAAACTAGTGTTAAACTTGCACCAATTTTATATGGCATCGATTTTTTATTTGCACTGGTTTTTACAAAATTTTGTTAAAACTGTCACCAGTTTTTTATTTGGAATTGCAATTGGGCGCTGACCGCAGCTGCTCACAGCTGCTCTATTAGTTCCATTTGGCAAAAATCGAATTGGAATTGGACACTGATCGCAGCTGCTCTATTACTTCAATTTGGGATAAAAACAATAGAATTGGGCGCTGACCTCAGCAGTGTGCAACAGCTTTAAAACTTCATTACAAACAGTCAAACAATGATTATATGGCCACATCTAGCAATAACAGAAAAACATTTCCACAAATTCCTGGTTTTTAGTGCAGTGTAATAAACCGATTTAATGATTATACTACACAAATTCCCAACAATCACATCATCTGACATAAACAAGAATGTCATAGCAAAAGGCCATTGAATATGATCAAATGTAATTTAGTAGGTGATGGAGTGCAGGAACGTGGTCAATGGTTACCAAATTTGTGTTGACAACCCTACATAAGATGCAAGAACATATTGTTTCATGGAGATTTTGTGTATCGAATGTTGGTGACATTTACCTTTCATAAAGAGATACTAAGTTATGAGATATATATAAACATTTACCTATCCAATAGTGGATACAATTCCCTTTTTCAAATGCAATTGAGCCATGCAATGGGGCAACGTATTTTTAGTAAAAATACGAACCCAACTAAGAGCAATGCTGCGTAGTTCCTCTTTACCCAACTGTGTGCGATCTTCTGGAAATTGCTGAAATATGTATTAAATTGATTGTTATATTCCACATGTGACAGACATTACACATAGGAAAAAATAACATAAGAAAAGATACCAGAATTTTGTCAATCCCATGCACTTATTTAACTATTTTCCCATATAATACATGAAATGGTATCCACATTTACAAGTACTATGCTGAACTTGTGCTGATACGGAAAAGAATTTGTTGAAATGGCTACAAACATCAAATTGACATAGGAATTAAAAATTTATGAGATAATACGTAGCTTGATGTTTATCACAATCCAAGTATAGCCCGGAGGGTATGTTTTACTTAATCTCAATTGATGTACAATTGATATTTTGTCGCAATCAAAGAAGTAATGGACAAAATATTTTTCTCAATATATGAATACGAAAACATATCTATGGTTCCTAATAGTTTAATCAGGTATAATTTTGTCGAAGTTTGGAAGAAATTGATCAACTTACGAACGAATCAATTGAAGGAATGGCTTGTTACATTTTCCAATACCCCAGTCATCGAGTCAATGCAATATACTCCTTCATGTTCTGGCACAAAGATGATCAAAAAATAATGGCTACTACAAAAGCAAACAAGAAAGTACCCAATGTGATTATTAATGCATAACTTTGCAAATAAAAACCAAAGATATGGGCGCAGCTGGGTGTAGCTCCTTGTAGAGGGTAAACAAATCAGAAACTATTAATACCTCAATTTATTTAATCGTGTACCTGCATAAAATGTAATCTTAATTGTACAAGAAGATATACATCTTTCAGTGTGGCGCATGATAGTTGAAACCTCTTTCGCAGTGAATTCAAACCTTTGATTAGCATTTTGAGCCAGAGAATTTGAACCAGCTACAACAAATTGGATGTGACATCGATTAAACATCACATCGCATAGATGTCTGTAAAAAATGAATAATTGTTATGCAGCATGTATAATAATGTGAGCGAGCTTTCTTACGATGCCCATAGATCAAGTTGGGATCCACTAATCCACTCCATTTTGTGTGTGTTTTTAAGGCAGCTCATCAACAACTTCAGTTTGTCGATAAAAATGGCCGTGGAGATGTTATTGGTTCCAAACATATCTTCATTGAATGGGATGCGGACAATTTTTTTAGGTCTAAATACTTGGGTGGATGAACTTATAAATTCACAGATCTGTTGAATAACATTGCATTCATGGTCTTCTGTGACCTCCTGTAAAATACATGCTATTGAAATTCTATTTGAAATTATGATAAACTTAGTTTAGTTTCATGGGAGTATAATTCGGCAATTGGGGTGGGATTTGCATAGGGTTAACTAATTCCTTACAGAAAATTGATGGTCATAAACCGAGTTGGATGGAGTTTATTCACTGATCTCTATTGATGTACCTGATATGCAAGTCCATTTTCTTAACCTTAGGAAGCAAGATACCAAATACAGAGGCGTCCTTTTGTCCACCATGTTCCAAAACATACAGGCAGCACTTTTTTTCCTTTTTGAGCATAGAAACTGTAAAATTTGAGTAAAAAAAATTAGTAGAAGGTATTGCAAAAAACAAATGAGAAGAAAATAGTTTTAAGAATGCAATCAATTTGAAAACTCTCCCTGGTTGTAAGAGTAAAAATTGATACGAATATTGAACATCAACTTATTTTCATTGCCAAATATAGTCATAAACATCAATGCGATAATTACTATGCAAGGAAACAAAACTTGAACAAAATATGTTGCCCCTGAGAGCAGCTGCGCGCAAGCAAACTGTAACATCCATCTGGAGGACCTAAACTAGAAGTGGCCTCTGACTATAGCCGCGCATAGGAAATCTATTATTTTGGTAGAAAATTAGCAGAACTAACAATATATATGGACACAACTAACAACATCTAAATAAATTCACCCAACTAACAACATCTAAATAAATGAACCCAACTAACAACATCTAAATATATGCACACAACCAACGACAATGACATGGATTCGGAATCCAAAATCAACGCCTATTGTAAAGAAATCAAGAATATAGTAGATGAATATCCTATATCATTTTCCTAGATGAACAACTAATGGAGGTGCTTTCATTTTTGAAATAACCAAAAAAATGACTAGCACACTACCATTGACCTAATATTTATTACCATCACATACTTGCGGCAAATGAACATATGTGTTTGTGAAATGTATTCATTAATAAGAAACATATTATGATGCTAAATTCTTATTATCTCATTCTTCATAACATAATATGTTACAAGGGTAATTTTATAGAATACCTTGTTATCATAAAGGTCCTTCTCTAGGTCACTTGATTCGGATGCTGAAGGAATGAATAACTAGCTGTCTTTATTTGTTGTGTCAGACAATTTAGCAAGAAAATTGTGGGCATCCAAGTCTGGGGGAATAGGTTTACCTAATTTTTCTGCCATCCACTGTATTTGCGCCTCAAAGAAGGCAACCAACCTTTCATTGAGGTCGACAAGCTTCGTTGACACATGTTTCTCATTTGATATTTCTTCAATTATTATTGTGTTTGTGCTCCCATAGCAACTAGATGCGTAACGGCTAACATCAATATGTGGGAGGACATCCTTCATCTTCGACATTGAGGGAAACCTCACCAGTGACCCCCATGATCCATTTTGCCCGTTGCTTGAACGAGGATTTCTTCTTTTCTTGCTATCACCAACTATCCCTTCTGATTATTGTCCAAAAGTTTTTTCTAATAATCAAACAAATGTGCATTATCAGTAGCCATTTAATATGAGAATATAATAAAGGAATGACTTATTTCTGAAATTTCCTCAAAATAGTTGGAGAAGCACTTTTAATGGTGTAGGTAGATAATTTCTTATCCCAATTTGTTTCCAGGAACACCTCCTATTGGTCTGGTCTAAATTTCATGCTCTCAACTTCCGCCTCTGCTTCTTCTACACTCCGACCTTGACTCATAAACTCATCAATTTTATCCTCTCATTTCCTTCTCTCCAATTCACTTGCAATCTTACGATTCCCTCCCCTACCTGTACGATGGACGTAGTCCTTACTTGCGATGCTTACCTTTGCTGCATGACTTTTAGCCTATATGGTTAATGATTAGTAAAATATATTTATTGATTGAATAACATAACTTATGGGGACCGATATATTGACCTTGAATTCGGGGGTCCTTCTATGTTTGACAAATAGCTCCCACTCTTTTCTATCCATCCATTGATACGCAGTCCATAGATGGATACCCAATTTTACGTTGACGATATACTTTCGAGCCACCTTTGCCTTCCAATTCTTCCACTTTTCACCCGCATCAGTCGTCTATTTCTTCTGGAACTCATTCATTTCATCGAAGCTCATTTTGTTCTTTATGTCCCAGCTCATCCATGGAAAGTCAAATTTATATGATGTGAACCGCAAAATTTGTTGGAGAACATGAAATGATAATCAAGGAATATAACTTACTTACAAGAATATCTTCCCAGGCATATTTCTTTACGTATTCTGGGACAACTTTCCAATCATGACATGTCCCAAAGCAGATTCGTCATCAGAAATCATAGCCACAATATCTGGACCATCGGCTACGCATAACCATGGGTTCAAAGTCCTTGTCGAGGAATATTTGTAGGTTTATTTGCTTTTCTAGTAAGACTAACTTACAAGTGGTTGTACCTCTACGCTTGCAATACTCTTTTATCTTGAATTTGTCTGAATTCACCCCTTGTCCTCGGTCGAATTCACTCTGTGTTCATCGTCCGATTTTTTTGAGGTATATGCATCATCAACAATCTCTTTACTGACATCTTCGTTTTCATATTCTTCAATTGGGGTCGCACATTTCTCCTCAACGACATCAGTATGATCTATTTTCTTCAAAACCAATTTCTTCTTTGACTCGACATTCAATGCAATTGGGCCCTTATATGAGTAAAAGAAGGGAAGGAATCATAGGTGGACATGTAAAAAATTCCAGCTAATGAAGTCAAGCTAAAAACACATTTATATGATTGGATGAAGATAACACATGGGAACAAAATAGAAAAGTGAGAAAATATGGAGGGAGTGTTGGAAATCAACAGGTTTAATAATTCACACACATAAGAACAAAATCCCTCCCCCATATGAACGTAGTTGAACCAAGCAAAATTAAAGTTAGCTCCTCTAGCCAAACCAAACAGCATACAAATTCAAACACCGTATTCCAAGAAATGAATTCTCCTACCAAATGCCTATAGTTTTGTTAACATAAATATGCTTGATTCATGCGACCTATTTACGAAATCAAGTGGTCCAGCATACTCTAATAGTGTCATCCATAACAAGTAAATGCAAGTCAATGTACAAATTATTGTTAATATAAAACTACGAAAACAATAAAGTGCACATAACAAGATTAAAGGTATGGACTAAATTGAATGTGATAGATTACGGTACAATACAAAATTATGAAAATGTAGAGGGAAACCAAAGCAACAAATTCTATTCTCCATACTATAGTAAGAATGCAATTGGCATCCACACAATAATTACACAACTAGCCCTTTTTTGTGCTCGGCAAAACGAAGGCAAATGGTAGTGGAAGAAATTATACGGAATGGGAAAGAGGCTATGAAGAGAGAAACTTTACCCAACAAATGAGACCGTCTATGTGAGAGGGGAGAAAATTCTGAAAAATGCTAGAAGTATGGGAAACAGAGGAAGGAGTGAAATTTAGGAAGTACATTTTTCAACTTTCATGGAGAATTTCAGCTACATGGCCCAGCATGTTCTTCGATACTGCTATGAAGGAGTAGGGAATTTGGGTGGAGTGGGATTTGGGAAAAGTGGGAGGAGAAGGAGTGAAAATGGAGAAAAAGTTGGAGGAGAAGCTGGCGAAAAAATTGAGAGGGAAATTTGTAGGTCTTCCCACCCATTGACTAATATTGGGAGGGAAATTTGTTTCTTTGACCAAAAATAATGTGGAGGAAAAGTACACATGTTCATCTTCATTGTAAATATACATAACAATATATACTTGCACTATTCATATTAATATGAATATGAAACAACTTCATGTAAACATTCTGAAAAATTCAAATTTCCCACTTCAGAAAATAATATAACCATCGATCATGTGATTTCTTTGGATTTTTCTTAGTGACTGTTATATATATGTGTGTGTATAATATATATTTATGTATATATTTATTCATATATATACATATATATATATATATATATATGTGTGTGTATAAATATTTATATATATATATGTGTATATATACATATGTAACAGTATATAAAGGCGGAAAATGGCAAAAATATTAAGATTTAACCATGAATTACTACAAGTCAAATAAGATAAATCTTGAAAGAGTAGTGTCTGATCAACCGTCAGTTGTACAGTACGTCCACCTCGGTCCAACGGTGCACATAGAATGCTTAACCAGTTAAGGGTCGGCTAATGTCCAGCCCTTAATCATTTATTTTAGGTTAATATGTACGTGGACTAGTGTTTGATCGACTGTTACTAGAGTTGTACCTCTACCGTCACTCAAACGGTTCACATAGAATGCTTGTCCAATTATTTTCCAATGTTTGTTCAACTCTTCGATTTAATATATGTCTGATTCTAGTGTAGGTGCTTATGTACGTTGCAAGGGTTTGAAAGATCTTCAATATATATATATATATTACGAAGGTAGTCAACCAGAAACTTGTGCAGTACACTTACTAATGTTTGACCGACCGATACTTGTGTAGTACAAAGCTATTCAATTAGAATTCTTGTGACGAAGGTAGTCAACCGGCACACTTTTCTAGTACGAAGGTAGTCAACCAGAAGAATTGTGTAGTACGTTGTCTAGTGTGTGACCGACCGTTACTTATGTAGTACGAATGTAGTCAACCGGAGGACTTGGGCAGTACGCTGACTAGTGTTTAACCAACTGTTACTTGTGTAGTATGAAGATAGTCAAGACATTTATACTTTTGTTGTACGTTTACCAGTGTTCGACCGGGCGTTGACAAATGTCAGAAGATATATGGGACATAGTCATTGGTTGTTCAAACACTATTCAACGTACAAGAATTGTATCAAGTATGTTCTCCCCTTTCCTCATCATTGCTATCAACTAAACAATCCATAGTTTTCCTCATTGTCTATGTTTTTTACTATTGAATTCATAATAATGGATTATTTATATCCACGATATTATGTTTGAATTTTATTAAAAAGGCGCATACTTTCATGGAATTTTTTTGTTACGGACAAGAATTGTCATCCTTTTCAAATCTGTACATATGAACGTTTGTGGATGTCTCCCTATTCCATTTTGTAATCTCTTTGTTTAGTTTACTAATTATACCTACAAATTTTAAGATGCCTTGATTTGTATTTGGTCTGTCGTATTGTTTTCTGGATTTTTTTCTATTCTAAAACTTATTGACCCAACCATGCTTATTTTTGATAAAACTATTACCTAGAATTTGTCCCTCCACTTTGTCCAAACTGTTGATTGTTTAGTTGTTGTAAAGCTGGAGCACAACAATACGTTCCCACCATTGAAACGATAGCTAATTATTTGTTTCATACCATCTAAATAATTCCTGTAATTGGTAAGTTGATTATGTGGTATATAATTATTTACTTTACTATTACTATCATTTATAATTTTAGACGTTTATTTTATAAGTTCATCTCTTAATTATATAGCTATAACACGAGTGCAAATCATCTATTCTTCCAAATATGGCACCAAAAAAATCAGCTAAGGCAAGCTCGAGCAAGGAATGGACCAGCAAAGCATGCAAAAAGGTAAGAGGTGGCGATGTTGACAACCATCCGAGCGGCTTTGTGATCACAGTTTCTGAGCGTACATTCCAGAACCTGATTTCAAGTGTTCGGAGCTCAAAAATATCTACACTAGTTTCCTCTGCCGTGAGCTAATTTTGGAGCGAGAGTTGAGGAAAGAAGCGACTTACAATGACTAAGTTCAGCGTTATGGATGGGATCAGTTATGCAGCTTCCCCGCTCGTTCAAACATGACGCTGACGAGTGAGGTGATTGCCCTGTTGAAGTGCACCAATTCAGAAAAGATTTCCTGCTATTCAAGGAGACTCCTCATATCCGCGGATGTCGTCAACCGCTTCTTTGAATCCCGAAAAACCAGCAAGTGAGTATCCAGCTGCGGACCAGGTAGTGGAGAAAGTGTCCTAGGCTGAAATTATAAAGGCAGTGCATGATGGTGATTGGTCCAACATCGACAAGAAGTACTTGTTCAACGGGATGAGCATATGGTACCACTTCATCGCCGCATGCCTGAAGCCGGTCATAATCAATAATGAAGTGCATTGTTTGCGTCTCTTGGTCCTCAACAAAATTAAGAGAAATTTGAGCATCAACGTTGGGAGTACCATTATGGCGGGAATTCAAGAAAGTCTCCATCACCACAACTGTTTAGTTTATCTTCCCTCATCACAAAATTGTGCTCCAAAGATGGTTGCGAGTAGAGAGGTACGAACATTCCCCACAATCTGATGGGTCTTATCAATCCAGCTATGTTCGAGAAAAGACAAAGAACAATTGCAACGACATCACCTGGCCCAGAAACTAGTCAAATCTTCATGGAAGAGTTTGAGTCGCGGATGGACACCTTAGAGTCCAAGATGGATAGGATGGAAGAAGGTGAAGTACTTGACGGTGATAGGATAGAAGAAGGTGAAGGATTTAGGAGCACTACCTACCTTCATCAAGTCATCGAGCTCAATGGAGGATGAAGCCTCAGAAGAGGAGTGAACCGCTTGGGTACCCGTGGACGCAGGTTGTCTTCGAATGTTGCTTTTATTTTGATGTGTATTTAGAATGTTAGCCTAATTCAGTTTGAATATTAATTTTGGATATTAGTTACGGTTGTTGGTTTTAGATGTTTAATTAATTATGATGTTGTTCTTTTATTTCCAATGCATGCGGTTTTTAAGTGGTTGATTTCTTTTTTCGATTTTGTTAAGATGTTTTGGATGCTGCCGAATGCTGTGGCCATACATTGTGATCATACATGCTGGGAAATTTTTTTTCCTGTTGCTATATGTGGTCATCTATATGAAGTTGGGTTATTTTAGTGTGTGTAGTGAACTATTAGAGCGGTTGCGCTAAACTGTGGTCAATGTCCAATAATAGTGTTCTTTTTCACAAATCGAACCCATAGAGATGTTGTACGCAGTTGTAGTCATTGCCTAATTCCAGTGTAGTTCTTGCCAAATTGAACTAAAAGAGCATCTACGCACAGTTGCAGCCAACGCCCAGTTCAATTTTTCCTTTTGCTAAATTTAACAAACAGCGCAGCTGCGCGCACCGCCCATTTCTATTTTCCTTTTTCCCAATGCAACTACTAGAGCAGCTTTTATTTTTCTTTTTGCTAAATCAGCTATTAGAGCTGCTGCAGCAGTGCCCAATTCCATTTTTCTTTTCCTCATCTCTTGGAACCTATAGAGAGGTTGTGCGCAGCTGCGGGCAGTGCCTACATTAGGTTCCATCTACCCCAATTCCAACTAATATAGCAGCTGAGGTCAATGTATATCAAACTTGTTCTATCTAGCCATATCAAAATTAGTACCGATTACCACACAGTTTCAGAGTGCTTGCGAGTCATACAATAACCAACATACTACAAACATACATAATATACCCAGATAAATATATACGTCTAAGCCACTAGTGTCTAACCACCTTCCTCTTCTACGATTGCACGACCCCAATTTCTCTTCCATCTGTATCAATCCAAATACCATCTTTGTGTTTCCTTCGTACGTCTCACACCTCATCGCTAATTAGTAGGGGGGAATTAATGGAAACTCTAATTTATCCGTTGTAACCTCGGAACCAATCTCATCATTGAAAAAATATTTCTTACATTATAAGACAATCGACCACCCTACATTGCACAGATCATCAACATAGAAAACTTGCCTTGCTTGGTAGGCCAGGGTAAAACCCATTGGATCGTCAATTCGAAATCCAGTTGTATTGTCAAACCATATGGACTTAAAAACTAGAATCTTGAATTCTCTGTAGTCAAGCTCCCAAATCTCATCAATAACGCCATAGAACGCCATCACAGTGAGGATCAGATTTTATTTTCTTGTGGTAGTTGGGAGCATTTAATGTTACACTTAGCAACGGTTTTTGTGAATAGTGTCAAAAAACCTGTGCCAATTCTGCTCTGGCATCGGTTCTCAAATCGGTGCCACTTCCAAACCAATCTGAATTTGGCACCGGTTTAAAAAAACCAGTGCTAGGTTTAACACCGGTTTTTTATAGCACCGGTTTCCTTAAAATCGGTGACATTTTAACACCGGTTTTCCAACTGCAGCACAAATTTTCCAAAAACTGTTGCTAATTTAACATCAGTTTTTTAAAAACCAGTGCTATATTGAAAAACCCAGTGTATTTTCAGATGGGGAACCAGTTTTCAAGAATGGTGCCAAAAAACCAGTGCTAAAAGGAGTTCTTTGTGGTAGTGCCTTTTACCATACAACCTCTCATTTTGGCCTAGGTGCCTAGGCTGTCATTTTTACCTAGTACTTTCGACCTATCCACGCTTTCCTTCCTATTTTTTACCTAAGTTTCTCTTTCGGGTTTCCAACTTTGTCGGGTATTTTTTAATTTTCAATTTTAAAAAAAAATCAAAAAAATTGTGTATTTATTTTCATTTTATAAAAAAAATCAATTTTTTTGTGTAGCAGAAAATGTCCCAAAGTTGGGCTTCATAATACAAAAGATAGTTAAAAAGATAAATTTTACACCAACAAAGTGATAACCATCTGAAGATCACACCACCAAAGATTCAACCAACTTCCTAAAACCAAAGAAACAAACAAACTAAAGCAACACCAAAAACACAGGAAATCCCAAGATGAAAACTCCTAAGTGTTTCACTACTCCCACCCCCACACTTGAACTTTGCATTGTCCCCAATGCAATGAATTAATAAAAATCATAAGTCGGGAACAAAATTTAGTGAAGCTCACTCATGTGACCCCGAAAGGTCCCTCCTCAAGTGCTAAGTCTCATGCCTCCTTCTTCTCTCCTCTTGATGCATTTCTTGCCTCTCAATAGGAATGATATCTCCAAAACCATCTAATTTCTCGATGGCCTCTTCTTGAGCATCCAACCTTTCATCCACAATGGAGAACTCTTCTTTCATGTCCCGCTCAATGGAATCCAGCCTAGACCCAAAGTGTACATAGTGTCCTCCATAGAGCCTAGCCGCATCCCAAAACCCTCAAACTGAAAGCTCATCCCGTCTACTACTTCACTGATATCCCTCACAATCTCTGTAGACCAAGCAAGTTGGTCTCCAAAGATATGGAAATGATCAAGAATGTCCGCGGGTAAGATAGAGGGCTAGGAGGCGCACTAGTTGGGATCTCACCACCATCATTCTCAACGTCAATATCCAGGTTTGATAGGATTCTGCAAAAATCCTTCTCAAACCTCTATTCAGGGGCTATGAAAAGGTCCTCCAACATCATATCCTGATCGATAGTTGTGCACTCTGGCTAGGGTAGAATCATGAAATTGCACACCGAAGAGCCACCATATAGCCATACAAAGCAACTCACAAAAGTCGTGGTGGCTACCACCCCTTCTTTCGCCAACCTGCCATCGTGTATCATGTCCCTAAATGACCCAAATTTTCCACCGCCGGTGAAGAAAGAAATGGATAGCCCAAGTGTTGGGCAAAGAGTCCAACCATGCCTCCCATAAAAATATTTCCACCTTTCTTGTTTCCCATCTCAAGGAACTAATCCACGAAGGTCGCAACCATGTTAGGGTAAAAGTTTCCCTCCGGAGTCATCTCCCAAAGGAAATGAACATCTGACCCCAGAGATTGGGAGATTTCCCCATGACAAAACACTCCCACTACCAGTAGTCGTTGAACGTAATGCAATGCTGGGTGGAGAATCATCGTGCTTTGGAAAAGGTGCTTCCTCTCTGTGCCCAAAAAGATTCTCCAAAAGTTGTTCGACGAGAACATAAGACATTGTCGGTGATTCCTTGGGATCTCTGACCCATACTTCAACCTAAATGCTTAGGCAATGTTCGGGTGTGACATAGTTTACTCAGCGTCGTCCAAGTGGAATCAGATTAGTCAACTTCCCTCACTATCCTTTATTTGGTCCAAAGTTGCCTAAAATTCCAAAGTTCATCGAATATAGGTCTTTGAGTGTGTGTCCAAGAAACCCTCTAGTCCTACTAAGCAAATACATGATAGGCTAGAGTAGGCCTAGATCTCCCAAAGTTTCTTTGCAAGTGAACTTTGTTTCCATGATAGTACGCTTCAGGCAATTTAGGTACCTCCACCTTCGGGCCGCATCCTCATTTCGTAAACATTGTTAAAAATTAATACTCCCTCCGTCGCAGCATAATTTACACACTTACTATTTGACAGTCAACATTATTAAACTTTGACTACATATTTGAATATAATAATAATATTATTATCGTATGTGATATTGTTGAATTCGTGATAATAACTAGTTTCTAAATATTGACTTTTTATTTGTCATTATTATACGTAACTAAATATATTAATGGTTAAACAAGTTTATTGAAAATCGTGAAAAAGATTTTATTCAATTTATGTTAGTACGGAGGGAGTAAATCAATTTTATTTTTGAAAAATACATACTCGCATATGCTTCTTCTCACCTAAGTTTCCTTCCGACTTCCTTGCTTTGACTTCCGACAACCTTTAGAAACAATTGCAGCCAGTATTCGCGACCAAATCGATCCAAAAAAATACTTTTGTTCTAGTCAGTAAAATAGCAAGGCCTTTTGCAGATTTAAGAACCAAGACCAACAATCAATGGAGAAAATAGAGCCTGAAGATCCATTTCCTCAGGTGGGTTCTTTTAGTTCTCCCGGGACGAAATCCTCTGCATCTGGGACGACAACTTCATCAGATGACTGTTCTCCAAGATTAATGGATCCAAGTACGTACATATAACTTAATTCCTTGGTTTATCAATTAGCTCGTTTAGTAAATTAGTAATTACCTTGGATCAATTTTCTGGTTGCAGAACTTGACGATCAGGGTGATTTGGCTGTGGCACCAAAGAAGAAGGCCAACAGCTTCTTGTACAGAATTCATGACCATGGTAATTAATATTATCTGTTCAAATACAAAACTAATGAAAACAATAAAATTTCAGAGGAAAATGATTTTTTTGGGGGGGTTGTATTTACAGTGAAAATGGGGCCTAAATTCTCAGAAACTGTGAAGGGGAAGTTAAGTTTGGGGGCCAAAATAATTCGGAAAGGTGGTCGGGAAAATATATTCCGGCATGTGTTTAGCGTTAAGGAAGGGGAGCAGGTCATCAAAGCTTCTCAGTGCTACTTATCGACAACGGCCGGCCCCATCGCCGGAATTCTGTTTATCTCGACGGAAAAGGTTGCCTTCTGCAGCGAAAGGAAGCTGACTCTGTTTTCGTCTGACGGAGGTGGGGTTACTCAAGCATCATACAAGGTAATTACTCCCTCCGTCCCAGCTTAAATTGCAGCCTAATCATTGCACACCGTTCGAGACACATGTTCGGCCATTAATATGTGTAACTACGTATAATAACGGCAAATAAAAATTTACTTTTTAAAAACTATTTGTTACGATGAATTTAACAATAATACTATAGTATTATTTGTTATATATCTATTCAAATATGCGGTCAAACTTGATGGCAGAATAGTGACATAAAGTGAAGTTGCAATT
>JAUOBV010000010.1:9113446-9124185 GCA_032360425.1 Rubia occidens
ATATATTTTTACAAGTTATGATTGATTATATATAGTAAAGAATTACAATCAGTAACATATTATAATATTATTATGTTATATAGTAAAGAATTAAAATCATTAACATATTATAATATTTGTATGTTATTTTTAGATAAATTTGGTCTAGCTTAGTCAAAATGACTTCAATATCCCCGGTTGACAGAAACCAAACAATTTCTATTATATGGTGCTTGGGATAAAGCTATAAGATGACATAAAAAAGCCAAATATAATTTTAAACTTATGTTAAGTAATTGTAAAATTTGTGTGTATAATATAAATATTACAAGGTATAAGTAAATTAAATGAATACAAAATTAAAATATTTTTTTGTACAATTCATTGAAAAGGATAAATAATTGTTAGCATTCAGTGTTAAAAAGCAACTACTCAGTGTTCAAAAGCAATTGCTATGACAATAATAATGATTCATATTTTTAAATTAGAAATAAATCAACTCTCAAATTCAAGAATATTGATTAAAATCATAATAGTAATTGAAAGATTTAAGAATTGCATAATTCTAATCTTGGGATAATCATTTTCAAAAGTAATAATAACTAAAATTTATAAACAAATTATATTATTATATGTTAATCACATGGATTCTTATTATTATCTTATTAAACATAAAAATAATTAATTTTATTAAAATAATTTAAAGTTAAGATCCCAACAAAATTGAAGAAGGTGCAATACCTTTAACTTAAAAGTTTCTTTTGGAAATGCTTTATTCACTTTTAACTAAAATAATTTATTTTTTATTTGAAATGTTATTGATTTTTAAATAAAATTACTCCTCAATTGTTGTAAAAGGAGAAACTTAAAAATAATTATCTTTATTTTTCTTATAGAATAAGTATTTTATTCACTTATATAAATAGAAAATAGTAAATAAAATAAAATTATTCAGATAAAATAAATATTTTAAAATTATACTGATATTTAAATAGTAGATTAGGCCAATAGAAATAATTTTAAAGGACTGTACAAAGATGTTCCTCACACGCTATCTAGATATTAACCTATTACAGATGAACCTAATGCATAAGATATACTCCCAGTCGAACGAAGAAAATGGAATAGTCAAACAAATCCTCACTAAAAAAATAGACCATAATATTTAAACGTGAAGAATATTAAGGTGTCTATGAAAAGGTAGGAAGTGTGAGATTTAATACATTAAAAATTAAGCTCTTGAAACATTGAAATATTGGAGGAGAATTGATGAGATATGCATTGGAAATAGGGGAATTGACTTTAAAAAGATGTTACATTTTCAATTAATTTTTTGAATTTATTGTGGAATTATGTGTAAATGTTATGTGGCAAAAATAATGTGTGAAAGTCATGTGGCAAGAATGTGTGAATGTCATGTGGCAAAAATGACCTCCTTTAATATATACTATAGATATGAACTATTAATTACTTCTCAAAAATGTCTGTTTTGATTTTATTTCTGCCACATTTTTAAGGACGTAATGTTGCATTTGAAACAACTTTAAATATGAAGAATGTTGTTTTTTTATTTAACCATCCAAACCAGTCAGAAATTTACAATGAATTACATTATCTTTGAAGTAATTGCCAAAATTCAGTACTAAAATGACTCGTGACCCATATTTCTCCTAACAAACTTGAAGAGTAGATTAAAAGCCAACACGATTTTACATGATAAAAGATCACCGAAAAAATCAAATTTGACAGAGATTTTTAAATTTAAAACTCATAACAAAAGTAAGACCCATTTTCTAAATCACCATTTCCCACATAATCAGAACAAATTTTAAAAATAAAAGAGAAAGAGAAGAAGAAGATCAAAAAATAAAAAGGGAAAAACCAAAACAACCTCAGGATATTAAACTCAAAACTATCCCAAAAAATACCTTCAATGTAGCCATCCAATACCTTCGACATTCAACACATGACCATTCGATATCCAGTTGTCGTCGAGGGAGCGCTAAACCCCTGCATGTACCTGTTGACTGCACAACCATCCCAGATTCGGTGAGGTACCGTCAAACCCCATACCCGGTCAGAACAAGGGCTCGTCCAGTCCCTTCGCCTATACAGTACATCATGTCGTGTCGTCGTTGACCTTATGTTTTTTTGTTTGAGATCTCTATCGTGGCCACCATGAAGTTATCGTGGTAGTGAGAGGTCGAAGCTCTTGACTGAGCTTTTGAGCTTTAACGAAATACAAAAGGGGTGACGAGTGAGCGGTGGAGCGTTACCGGCGAAGGAGCGTTGAACCGTTTTGAATATGAGAGCATTGAAAGTATACTTGAGTGCAGTGGCGGAACTAGAAGGAAAGTTGAGGAAGAGCGGGGTTGGGCAGGAGGGCGGGGGCGAGGTTGGGCTATGAGGGGCGGGGCGAGGCAGTATATTACCCCTAGTCACTGGAGGTTTTGGGGGCGGCCGCACCGGCTCCCCCCCCCCTCCAGTTCTGCCGCTACTTGAGTGACTAAAAATTGAGTGGAATAAGTGTTAGATTGGCCGAGAGCTTGGTCGGGGGCTCCCCAACGGTGAACTAGGATCTACTGGTTGGGAGAGTTTTTGCTCTACTTTAATATTCTACTTTGAAACGTGATTTTCTTACAAGTTAAATCTTTATCTTTACATGAAAAATACACGAATAGATTTCACATAATAAATTTTCATCTATAAATAACTCACTTGTCGATTAGTATTGATGACGACTCTCTTTCCACCTCAATATGTTCATTACCTGATTATAACTTTATCGTTTCAATTGCTCACTATCTAATCAATGTGTATGCGCTCATCCACCTAAACTCTCTTTCCACATGTAATATGTTCATTACCTGATTATATCTTAATCGTTCAATTAGTTGTTGTCCAATAAATGAGTATGCGTTCATCCACGTAAAAAAGTATAATAACAAAATGACTTCTATATTCTTGGTACCTCGAATACCTCTCACTTTTGAAAAGAAAAGAAAAAGTAGCATAAAAGATTAAGGGAAGTGCTCAATACACACTCTTATTTGTACACCAAATCTCAACCTTCCATCTAACATAATCCCACCCATTAATTAAATATATTTTTAGTAAATTAATCTCAACCATTAGATTGTGTTAAATAGATGGTTGAGATTTGGTGTATAAAATGGAGTACAAATAAGGGTGTGTATTGAATTATTCCCAAAGATTAATTCTATAAAATTTGCAAAATAGAACTACCAATTTTTCATACTCCATCTAAAAAGAAAAGATTAAAAACTGATAAATGGGGGGCTAAATATAGGATCTAGCCCATCTTAAATGACTAAAATTAGTATTCTCCAACGAAAAAACCATAATATGGTAAAATTACAAGGCCTGTGTAGACAATACGGACAGTATAAAACGAGGAAGATGACCATTCAGTTCCCTGCGCCTAGCCCTACATACATCTTAGTTATGTAGTGTGAATTTTAGAGTAAAATGTTTTCATTTTGATTTTTTGCCTCTTTCCCAGAATAAGTTTTGTGATCTCCTTTCGTTCCATCAATTTCTTCCCATTGCCATCAGGGTTTGGATCCAGTTAGGGTTTTTTAATTTTGATTTTGACGTGATTTCGGGTGGAGGCAATTGTGGGTGCTCTCGGTTCCGATTGATTGTTCGCTGTTTTGTTGAGTTCTTGATTTGGGATCGAGAACTCGGGTGATTGATTTTTATTGAGAATTGGTGATCCTCGTGATTAGGGGAAAATTAGTGTTTTTTGTGTAATTTGTTGTGATCAATCTGCGAAAGAATGGAGAAGAAAAAGACCGCAGCTCCCCTGGTTTGTCATGGCCATTCTCGCCCTGTTGTAGATTTGTTTTACAGCCCTATCACCCCAGATGGGTTCTTCCTTATCAGTGCCAGCAAGGGTAAAAAAATTTATATGGTGCAAAATGCTTATTATTCTGTGTAAATTTTACTTTAGGTAAATGATATAGTGTTTGTGAATCTTAATTGGCTTCTGAATGTTTGACTGGTTAAAAGTAGGATTGCTAATATGAGCTGGTTCACTCTCATCTGTTTGAATTGTGAAATTTTTGAATGTGAATTCAGCTTTTCGGTGATTAATGTCTTGCTGGTTGATTGAACATTGAAACAACAATGCTTGTTCATTTGAATTCTGTGTATGTCAAGTTTCTTCTTAATTGATTATTAGTGGGCCAAGAGGTATTAAGAGATGCCAAATGTGTGCTTTGGGGAGTATGTCCCATTATCCAATGTTTGAGAACAAACTAATTCTGATATAAGTTTGAACGACACTAATGCCAAAAAAATTGAGCACTCTCTAAGAGTTTGTTTGTCGTATTAGATATGACTACAAGGAATGTAGGTGGGAAGTTTTGTTGTGAGCTAGGCTATCTTTATCTGGTTCAAGGTCATTTCATTTGAGAGTTTTTACTGGACTTAATATTGTTGTGATCATTGTACTCGTTTGTCAGATTCAAATCCAATGCTGAGAAATGGAGAGACAGGGGATTGGATTGGAACCTTTCAAGGGCATAAAGGTGCTGTTTGGAGTTGCTCTCTAGATAAACCCGCTCTACGTGCTGCCTCTGCATCTGCTGATTTCAGTGCGTGAGTATCGTCTTTTCCCTTTTTCGTTTGTCGGGTAGTAAATCGCAAGAAGATATGCTTTAATGACGTAATGTTTAGTTAATTGCCTCAAATCAAAATTTAGGTCTTTTTGCCACAATATTTAATATCATAGCTAGGGGTGGTAGGAGAACCAGTCACCCCACCCCACCCCACCGGTTTCTGGTGCTGACCTTCCCTGATCAGGGATTTGTTCCCCCTCGTGGTTGCAGCGTTGAATTTTTTCCCCGCTATTACATCTATTCCAAGATCACGCAACAGAATTGAATGGCAAAGCCCTAGTAATTTGTGGTCAAAACTGAACCGAATAATCTAACTTTTTCTTTGACCCACCTCCAGTTAATCAATTATTTACTAATAATTACTCCTAACTTTTAGTACTCACCTAGTTCAATCCAAGAGTAGTGATGCGTAGCAGATCAAAGATCATTTTTTAATATGTTAATATTGCTGCAGAGCCACCACATGTTGATATGAATGAATCATGTGTGAACAAACCAAACCTACAGCTGTGTGTGTGTATAAATTCTGTTTCAAATTTGGATAGATCTGGGTAGCACCGTCCCGCCAATTCTGCCCCACCCTGTCGGTTCAGAGCGGGGCAGGGTGGATTTCTTAATTTGAACACCCGTAGTCATAGCTGACAGAACTTTTAATGTAAAGACTCGGTTATTACCTGGAATCCAGTTTTGGTTCAATTAGGCCGAAATTTATCATTGCTCATAGTCAAATCATTATGGGGACAACTTCTATATGCACTGATTTCTTTTATCATTCATGTCCGTATTGCTTGTTACAGGAAATTATGGGATGCACTATCTGGGGATGAATTGCACTCATTTGAGCATAAGCACATAGTCCGAGCATGTGCTTTTTCTGAGGTGAGTAGAGTTTGTCAATGATGCTAACTGCCTTTTTTGAAGTTTGGGTTTACTAGTAAGAAAATATTTTTTTCTCCTGGTCTTTTTTAAAGATTTGTTTCTCCATTCCTTAATCGGGAACAATTTCCTTCTTTTTTTCTTGTTGTAGTTAGATACCCATCTAATTGGCTAGTCTGGCTACCTTGCCTGCATTTTTCTCTAACCGTAGTGTCTGAAAGCTATTGTTTATGACTTGATTACACGATTCTCTTCTACTGGAACCCGTCACTAAGATTTTTATTCATGCATGGCAATTATATTGTTGAAGATGCTGATCTAAGTCTGTTAATTTTACAGGATACACACTATTTACTGACTGGAGGTTTCGAAAAAGTGATTCGTATGTTCGATCTAAACAGACCAGATGCCCCTCCTAGAGAAGTTATCAGGTCTTCTGGTTCAATTAGAACTCTTAGATGGCTTCACGATGACCAGACCATAATAAGTTCATGCACCGATGTGGGTGGTGTAAGGTGTGTATACCAAATGAATCTTGCCCTTCTTATTTGTTCAATGGGCATCAGAGTGCCACAGAAACAATAACTTTTCAAATACAAATGTTCTTAGTGACTTACATAATACTTATACTTGCATAATGCATACCAATTGATCAGGAATTTAGTTGCTTGTTTACATCACAATGATATTTTTTTAGAAAGATATAATCTGAAATAAATGACACTTCAGTCTTGTGTATATCATTGCCTGATTATTTTCTTTGAAGTTGGTGTGGCTCATTCCTACTTCTAGCCTTAGGCTTCACTTTTGATGATACCTGTTTTGTATTCTTTCTTTATGTATCAGTTTTTGACCATAACACTGAATGCAGTTTATGGGATGTCCGAAGTGGGAATGTCGTCCAAACTCTTGAGACCAAATCAGCTGTTACTAGTGTTGAAGTGAGTCAGGATGGTCGTTATATAACTACAGCTGATGGTAAAAGTATCAAGTTCTGGGATGCAAATCAGTATGTCAACCCTTTCTTTTGCTTTTCTGGAACAGTTATCTTCTTTTGCAAAGTTTTAAATTGGCATCGTTGAAACACCACCATTGCTTGGAAGTATTAATTTAGATTATGCTTATGACCTGGAACATGTTTACGTTTGGTACAGCTTTGGGCTGGTAAAGAGCTATGAAATGCCATGCATTATGGAATCAGCTTCGTTGGAACCGAAATATGGTAACAAGTTTGTTGCTGGAGGTGAAGACCTGTGGGTTCATGTCTTTGATTTCCACACTGGTGCAGAAATCGGTACTTCATCTTGCCAATTGCATATGTTTCAGTTATTGCCATCTGAGTTTGGATTTGTTTTAGTGTTTAAAGGCTAATATGCATGAATTTCTAATGATTTTATAGCATGCAACAAGGGTCACCACGGGCCAGTGCATTGCGTTCGCTTCTCTCCTGGTGGTGAATCTTACTCCTCTGGTTCTGAAGATGGAACAATTAGGATATGGCAGACACCGAATCATAACGAGGATGATCCAGTTGTTGCAAACGGTCCGAGTGGTGAAGTGAAGGAGAATGATGGAGCTGCAGAAGTGGCCCAAAGGGTGGAGGCCTTGGATATTAAGGATGAAAAGAAGGCTGGTGATGAATAGGGATGTCAAACTAATACTATTACTAGTACTATGATTGGGTGTCGTGATGTAGTTCTTTTTGCACTCTGCTACTGAGATTGGCAAGTTGTAACTGGTAGAATTTCGGAAAGAGGTTTTCTCAAGAATGGTTATTCACTATATTTCTTTTGCAATTTTACTGCTATGGATGTGTATGGCCTGGCCAAAGCTTGTTTGAAGTCATTCAGACAAAAGTTTAAAAGTTTTTTGTGTCCAAATATTACCAGTCTCTGGTTTAACTTATTTCAAATCCAATAATTTCAACTCTTCTCAACTTATCTCAATTCTTCTCAACTCTCCTCAGTTCTAATCAACTCAACTCTAATAATTTTAGATCGTCTTCTTTCAATTTCATTCAAATATTTTAAATTTAGAAAATTCTTTCATCTATTTTGAATATGAAACTTATAGTAAACGTTATTCATATTGAATGTATGAATTATTATAATTATTGTGACTATGGAAAGAATACATACTATAGATGTTTAATTTAACATACAATTAATATATTATATTATTAATCATTAACAAATTGTTAAATACCATGAAATTTTAAAATCTTAATTTTAAAATCATTTAATTAAATTTCACTTGGGTGTTAAAATTTTAATCATGAATTTTACTAGGATTGAATATGATAAAAATTACAAGGGAAATAAAAAAAAAGATAATTATCATTTTTATAAATTCTATCAAAATTATTAATCAATGTTCTAAATTATGGAAGTTTATAATATCAAATTTCACTTTGGCTCATTAATTCTAAATTTCTCAAAATGACTGAACTGCATGCCTATTACTCAATATGTAGTTTAAATGAGTTCAATACATATAAATAACATGAAATACATAACTCAAATGAACATTAATACTTAAAGTAGTATAAAATATATATATATATATATATATATATTGGGCGCAGTAGTACCAATATTGTATTCGTTTACATTCATACTACTAACGTTGAGGGTGTATGTTGTAGCAACATGTCAAATTATTATACGCTTGTGGTATGAGTGATATGATGTATTTGGGATTGTTTGGTTTAAAAAACTTTATTCTCCAACCCTAAATTCGTAGTTTCGTGTCCCTTATTACCTACAAACACTTAATGATAATTATAATATATATCACATAAACGTCATATTAATAATTATTGTTTTTATTATATTTGTGAAATATTTTCAATTATAAAAAATATATTATTTCATTTCAAACTCGATAACGCCAGGTTCGAATTCTATAGTTACATCATAAAATTTACATCATATATTAAATTTTTAAATAGATTATTTAATTCACATGAAATATTGTTTATATCATAATTAATTATTAATATGTCATATAATTTAACCGTTATATTATTTTAATTATATTTTGTTCAGTTAAGTTCAGGTTGAATCAGTTCGATACAATTTAATTCGGTTCGATTCATTTTAATTCAGTTCTGCTCTGTTAGACTAAGTAGTGTGATTCATTTCACTTCAACTTCATTCAGTTAGGTTCATTTTGATGTAGTTCGGTTCATTTTCATTCAATTTAATTAAATTTGATTCAGTTCAATTTAGTTTGATTCGGTCCAGTTCAGTTATATCAATTCTGTTCAGTTTGATTCAGTTAATTTAATTCATTTTTGTTCAGTTTGCCTCAGTTAACTTTAATTAGATTTGGTTCATTTCATTTTGATTTAGTTGAGTTTGTTTTGGTTCATTTCAGTTCATCGAAATGTATTTCAATTTAGTTCAGTTTCAGCTCAACTCAACTCCAATCAACTCAACTCATCTCTTCTCAACTATTCTCAACTCCAATAAATTCAACTAAACTCAACTCACCTCTGTTTCTGCTGAACTGGACAGGGCCTTATTCTACATGGATTAAAGAAAGATAAAATTCCTTTTTAGGTTACAATATAGTTCAGAAAGAAGTTGTAGAAAGAAAGATAAAATTCTTTTTTAGGTTACAATATAGTTCGAAAAGAAGTTGTTTCTAATTCAAACATTTTTCATTTTTAGAAATAGTCAATCTCTTGTAAGACATAACTACCCTTAAAACATTAAAAAAATCACATTTTGGTCCAGCCCATTTCCAAACCCCAATTCATTTCTAATTCTCTACCATATTCAACCATGTTTCAAGATGATGAGATTTGTTATCTGCAAAGACCAACGCCTCCCCTCCAATCTGGAGCCCCGTAGCTTCTAATTGCTTTCCTAACCCCTGAAACCCTGCAGTGGCAGTGGTGGCCAAAACACTCCACCGCCTCACCGAAGCTAGAACACTCCACCGCCTCCCCTCTCCTCTGATTTTCCAAGCCAACGTCTTCTAATCGAGGATTTCTGCCTCTGTTCCGGGACTGGATCCAATACGGTATCGCTCGAGGAATCATTAGGACCCCTGCCATTGAGCTCACTGGGTTGTTGCTCGTTGCCTTCGATACAGAGAGAGTTAAAGAAGGGTGGTGGACTTTTGGTGTTGGATCATGTGGCTCAATGTTAGTTGTGTTGAAGGTAAGTGTCGGTGGAGGGGGGGGGGGGTGGTTGAAGGAAGACAACGGGGGCAAATTTCAAATTCACACCTCTGAAAATAAAATAAAAAGTTTTTCTCTCACTGCAGGTTTCCCTGGGAAAGGGAGTACTCCCTCCGTCCTAACTCAAATTACACACTTATTTTTTTGTACACTATTCTCTATTAAAGTCTGTTCTCATATTTAAATAGGTGTATGAGTAATAATACTATCGTATGTAATATTATTGGATTCATTGTAACAAGTAGTTTCTAAATATCAACTTTTTATTTGTCGTTAGTTAAAAATAATAACGGTCAAACATGTTTCTTGAACAATGTGATAATAATTGTTGTGCAATTTGAGTTGGGACAGAGGAAGTATATTTTTAGACTATGTAAGGACCAATAAGAAAGGGGTGCGACTGGAGTAAAAGTGGGGGATAAGGATGACCATTGATGGGGGTAAGGCAGGGGATCTCAATCCCAAATTGGTTAAGGAGGAGGGGTTAAAATAGCACGTTTCTGGCATGTGACAATCTTCAACATCAGAGAAAGGAAGACGCACAGATCTGGAAGGAAGAAGATCGGGGGGAGGGTGTGAAGGAAGACAACATGAGCACATTTCAAATTCACACATCTGAAATTAAAAGGAAGTTTTTCTCTCTATGTAAGTTTCTCTGGGATAAAGGGAGTATATTTTTAGACTATGTAAGAATCAGTAAGAAAAGGGGTGCGACTGGAGTACAAGTGAGGGATATGGATGATCATGGGTCGGGTATGGATCGGGTCTAATAAGACCCGACCCTAAGAAAATTTAGTTAGACCCAAACTCAACCCTGAGAAAATTTAGTTAGATCTAGACCCGGACTTAGACCCGATGGGTCTAAACGGGTCTTGGGTCCAAAACGGATCCTAAATGGGTGTAATATTATTTTTTTCCTTCACTAAAAAATATATATTATCTTAAATGCAAATAATTGAAGTTCAATATGTATTAGGATTATTTTTTCAAGATAAACAAAATATACAATACATATTATTTGTTGAATTTGAAATAAAAATACAAAGAGAATA
>JAUOBV010000010.1:9149009-9159065 GCA_032360425.1 Rubia occidens
GGATTCTCTGCATGATGTATTTTCTAAACATCAAATTTTAGTACACCATTATTATACATAAATAAAGTTATCGTTGGCCAAACATGATATGAGAAAGTTGACCAAAAAGTGTGCAGCTTGAATTGGGACGAAGGGAGTACCAATTTCTAAGAAAATAGAGACAGATATTTAAACGAAAATGACTGTTTCCAATTAGCTTTAATTGTGTGCTTTACTGGTAGACTATCTTCATGTGACTATTTCGTCTCTCCTTTTCACATGGTACTACTTTGGAAATTAATGCTCCCTCCGTAATAATTTAACTTTTAAAGTTATCTGAATCAATTTTTAATTATTAATATATTTATTTATACAAAACAAATCTGAAAAAAAATAATAATTTAAAATATATGTTAAGATGAATCCAACAACATATAACAGTACAATATAGTATGGCTTACATAATATTAGAATTTAATAGTTGAAATTGCCTCAGTTTGACTTCTAAAAGTCAAAATGTGCCATTTTTACTGGAACAAAGGTAGTGGAGTATTCTAATTCCACCATTTCCCCAATTTCAGCTTATAAACAATTAAACTATAATGATGACTTTTTTAACAATAATTAATAAATATTTTATTTGAAAAATATATTTAAATAATATAATAATGTTTCTCAATTTTTAAATATAAAATTAAAAAAAACTTCGTCGTTTAGGGTGCAGTTTGGTTAAACGCCTACTCCTAATATATGGGAAAACGAATGTGGTTGTCGTGACCTGTGGATTTTATGGACTGTGATATTTTGACCAATTCTTTCTCGGAACACTATTAATATCCCGATCTTTCATAATGATAATTTATATTCAATTAAATCGAGTTGAATGGAATGATATTGAATTAAATTAAATTAAATATTTATTAAAAAACTGAACATGGTAAAAATTATGATAACATATCCAAATTTGATTAGATAATATTTATTCAAATTTTATTGAACTCAATTAAAATGCAATTAAATGTTGAAAAGAAAACCTAAAAGGTTAGGTATCTGCAAATTGCAATCTAGTACAAAAGTAAAAGCTATGATGATTATTTTGTTTAGTACCAAACCTAATTATCATACAAGTTCAATTCATTTTTCTTGTTAATATTAATTTTATGTATAAAAGTTATAAGTACTCCCTCTGTCCAACTCAAACTGCACATTTACTATTTGACACTATTTTTTGTCAAATTTTAACTGCATATTTAAGTAAATATATAAACAATAATATTATCGTATATGATACTGTTGGATTCGTCATAACAAGTAGTTTTTCAAAAGAAACTTTTTGTTTGTCGTTATTATACGTAGTTAAACATATTAACGGCTAGACAAGTTTCTTGATGAGCGTGAAAAAGATTATGTGTAATTTGATCTGGGACGGAGGGAGTATTCACGATATGATTTTATGTGTTATCTGTCAAAGTATTTAGAATCTTAGTAATCCCTCTGTTTTTTTTAAGTTTAACAGATTTTCTATATTCCTGTTTTTCTAAGATTAACACATCTTCCTTACGGTAAAAAGTGATTCATTCTCATCCACTCATTAAACATGTTATTCTTCTTGCTTAATTTTATCCACACATTTCTAACTTGCAAAAATAGCAAATTTTCCTTTTGGGTTACAGATGTGTTTACGTTGCTTTCCAAGTTGGCATTTATGCGACCTCTTAGAATTTCTCCTAGATAGTCCTTGAACTGTCACCCAGATTCTCGAGGTACAGTTTCCGCTTGTAAGTCTTGGTAAAAGGCAAGGCTTTTCTACGGTGTACATAGTCCACATTTCAACCTTGTGAAAAGATGTTGTCACCATTCACGGGCGCACCTTCTCTTATTTCTCCTGGGGTCCCGGTTAAATAATTGAGAATCAATCCGACCAAAAATCATCACACGTCTCCTATTTTACCTCCGAGCAATTCTAAGGCGTCTCTGAATTATGATCATTTATGAATCATATTTTCTTTTTGTACAGACATTCATGCATATTGATGTGATAGGAAAAATAGGGATTGCAATGTGTTGGTCAAATTTCATTCATAAATTTCAGTTTAAATAAAGAAATATGAACCTTTCTTTGAAACAGGCGAAAACGGAGGAAGTAACTCTTTTCTTAATAGCTTGTCAATGTATCTTTTAGTTCACTTATCAAATATCTGTCAAGAGCGCCTAACATCTCCAAGTCATTAGTGAATTTACTAAATGACAGGGTTTATACGATGATTTGCTTATAAACTAAAAGCTTTTGGTATTTACTAAATTTCTAATTGTCAGAGTACACACGCTGCTTTGAGGGTAAAATAGAAGTTGATTTCTTCCTAAATCAAAATAAGCAAATCTTTCCATGTAACACTTTCAATAGTTAGTTAGAGTGTACTACCACTTACTTTCCTTGAGTTTACTTATACTCGTCAAGAATACGTATATACTTTGTGTTACATAAAGTGTTACAGAATATCCTGCGTATCTCATAGGCGCACCCAGGACTATCAAAGCAAGAGAGGAAGAGCCTGTGCCGGCTAATCGACAGCCGGAAGCTGTCACCGGAGGCCTCATTCCACGCAGCCTCAAACGAGCGGTTGCCAGTAAGAGCAGTGATCCAAGTACTTTTCTCCGAGCAGGCGAAGATTAACCAGCAGATGGACTGGAGTGGATCTTTCAGTGTCGCGCGGAGCTCGAGCCCCATGATGATGGGGCCCGAGGCTCAGGTGCGGTGCCTGTCGAAGCGTGAGATGGTCGCGCAGCAGACGGAGATGAAGAGGCTGAAGGAGGAGGTTGCGAGGCTGCAGAGCCAATGCATGAACATGCAGGGGCAGATTGAGAGGCTGCTGGAGAAGAAGAAGGGGATTTTCAGCTGGAGGAAGATTGGGCTGCCTTCTTTGAGCAGGGGGAGTAAGTATGGTGAAGGTGATTATACGGATGTTGATCATAATGGGTTTATGCGAAGGACGCCTATAAATATGAAGACTCGGCTTGTTAAAGGGAAGCCGCCGGGATGGAGGAAATCCATGTCTTGAGTTGATGTAAACTTTGTAATTCAATTGTTGTTTCGTTCTTAGATGGTCTTAATTAGTTGCTTGTGCGTTATGTACCGATTAATAAACGAGTTTCATTTGATTTTGTAACTACTATTTTGTTCATCTTTTACTGAGTAAATGGGAATATCTGTGACAGGAAATACCTTCTCAACTTTAACACACGAGATAATGAGGAGATAAAATACGACACTTGAGAGTCATTCACCATTTTCTATTTTTCTCTACCCTATGTTTAGAGCTATAAACTCAATGCTTAATTATGTCATAAAATTTAAATTTCTTTTGACAATAATTTATTAATGAAATTTTGACCATATAATCAAATACAATAAACAAATTTCCTCCGTCCCACATGAATCGAGATAAGTTGATTTTTGAAAATCAACTGAATCAATGTTCAACTATATATTAATATCCTTATTTATGTGTATAATTTTTTTTATAAAACAATAATTTAAAATATATATTATGATGAATCCATAACATATAACTTGATATAATCTGTCTCTTGAAAGATGATTTTTGAATAAACTATGGAAAAACAAGAGACTCAAGTGGAATTTTATCACAAAAAAATGAAAAATTCGCGGGTTGAAGCAATTAATATCAGGGTCAAATTCTGGTTATAAACTATTTGGGTAAACTCACGCGGCTACTTAGGCATATGGTTCAGTTCTTGGTTTTGAGTTTGTAAAAGGTCAACCCATTTTGAACCGAACAAACCGAAATATTTGAAAATCAACCCGATGCACACCCCTAGATATGTAGGGAATATTTATGGAAAATGCACAAATAACCCTATTAAATTTTGAAAATGCAGAGATAACCTTGTATATGAAAGTGCAAAACTAACTCTTAGCTTTCGTAAAAATGTGCAGCTATACCCGTTTTGCTCATGACTCAATGAAGCTAACGATTGACCAAACATCAAAAGACAAAATTACCCCAGGACTCAATACCAAAAATGTAATGACAATTCTATCCCTATACTTCTTCTTCTTCAAACACACCCATAACCACCACCTGCTGCTGCTCCGCTGCCGCCACTCCGTCCAGAAACCCTAGCCCCGCCACTCGATCCCTCTGCCACTAGAAACCCAGCTCCGCACTCCACCCTTCCCCTACCACAACCTCTCTCTCGTCACGCTAGTCCCGCCACACCTTTCTGCTGCGCTAACCTTATCAAATCAACATATTATAACTACACACAGCTCAAATCGGGATTCCAATTTTTTTTTCACATCCCACTAATCAGAATCAAAATGAGAATCTCCGGCGAAGGAACTGAAATCTTCCCAGAATTCTCAGAATTTCTTCAAACCCAATCTTTCCCGAGATTTCAACAAAAGTTGTCGAGACATTCAAAAACCCCAAAACAAAAATTAGAATTGAAAAGGTTTCCCATCAAACATGAACATGGTTATGGGTTTTCAACATACCTTGAGGTTGGAGAGCAACTTGAATCTGAACGTTATGTCTCTTTCTATAATGTTATTTCTCTGCCGCACTAGCCCCGCCACACTTCTCCGTTGTGCTCCACCTCTCCCCCGTCACCACTTCTCCCCTGCCACGCTCCACCCTAGCCCCACCCTCAACCCTAGCCCTGCCACGCTCCACCCTAGCCCACGTTACACCTTAACCCCTCAACGGCCAATTTGAGAATTTGAGATGGATAAGATTGAAAGAGATTGAAGATGGAGATGGGAGAAAACAATATTCAAGAAAGGGAGAGGGTAGATTTATCCTTTTTTTATCAGCGGTATGATTGTCTTTTTGCAAATTTCAGGCCAAATTGGTCCGTTGACATTCTAGTCAATGAATGTTAGAGTTAAATTTACATTTTCAGATTTAAATGATTATATCTGCATTTTCGACAAAATATAGGGTTAAAAATACAATTTTCTTAGTATTTATTTCAGTTTTACAAGAGAGCCAAAGCACCTGAATTATATAACATTCCTTAATTAGTGAAATCACACTCAGAGTAGTTGATACGACGCCGTATTGGCTAAACAAATTCAAAATTACTTCACAATCTCAGGACATTATCCAAAAAAACGCATCCTCTGTTCTGTCCTTAGCCACTGGTTAAACCTCCCCTAAAACCCCGCCTCTACCAACAATGCTCTGTTTCTTACACTTCCTCTTCCAATGGCGCTCTCTGCTAAAACCCCTTCAATATCCCTCCATTCCGACCTCCAAAAAACCCATAATTCCAACTTCCAAACGACCAAGAATCTAGCATTCTCAAATTCCACCAAAAAATCCCACAAATTCCCCCTCAAAAGGGCCCACAACACCCCATCCCGCTACTCCAATTCCCATCTCACCCAGCTATGTCTCGAGAACCAGCTGGAACAAGCCATAAAGATCCTATCTTTATGGCAGAAGGATTCCCAGAATAGTTTGGATGAGGAAACCTTCATTTCTGTGATTAGACTGTGTGAATTGAAAAGAGCTTTCAAAGAAGGCTGTTTGATTTACGAATATGTCCTCAATTTCACGTCCCAGCTGAGCTTGAAGCTGGGGAATGCGCTGTTGAGCATGTTCGTGAGGCTGGGGAATTTGAATGATGCTTGGTATGTGTTTGGTAAAATGGAGGAGAGAAATGTGTTTTCTTGGAATGTTTTGATTGGTGGGTATGCTAAAAATGGCTTCTTCGATGAGGCTCTGGACTTGTATTACAAGATGTTGTGGGCTGGGGTTCGGCCCGATGTGTATACATTCCCTTGTGTTTTGAGGACCTGTGGGGGGTTGGGGGATTTGGGTAGGGGGAGGGGGAGGGGGATTCATGCTCATGTGGTTAGGTTTGGATTTGAGGTGGATATTGATGTTAACAATGCAGTGATCACTATGTATGTGAAGTGTGGTGATCTGCAAAATGCGAGGTTAGTGTTTGATGGTATGCCTAGGAGAGATAGGATATCATGGAATGCGATGATTTCAGGGTATTTTGAGAATGGGGATTGTTTGAAGGGATTGGAGATGTTTTATTTGATGCGGGAGTTTGGTTTTGAGCCGGATTTGATGACTATAACTAGTGTGCTCTCTGCTTGTGATGTTCTTGGTGATGAGAGGTATGGAAGGGGGCTTCATGGGTTGGCTGTGAAGAATGAGTTTGGGATTGATGTTTCTGTGGGTAATACTTTGATTCAGATGTATTCGAGTGTTGGGAAGTTGGAGGAAGCGGAGAGAGTTTTTAATGGGATTGAGTTTAAGGATGTGATTTCTTGGACAGCGATGATTTCTGGCTACGAGAGCAATGGCTTGCCTGAGAAGGCTGTTGACACCTATGCGATGATGGAGATGGATGGCATTGTGCCGGATGAGATCACCATTGCTAGTGTTTTGTCTGCATGTGCTTCTTTAGATCTTTTGGATATGGGAATTAGGCTTCACGAGGTTACGAAGAGTACAGGTCTTATATCATGTGTTTTAGTTGCGAATACTCTCATTGATTTTTATTTCAAATGCAAGTGCATTGAAAAAGCTTTGGAAGTCTTTCATCAGATGCGTGAGAAAGATGTGGTGTCTTGGACATCAGTCATTGTTGGGCTAAAAGCTAACAACCGAAGCTTTGAGGCACTGATTCATTTCAGGCAAATGAAACTTAGCGTGAATCCTAACGATGTTACCTTAGTGTCTGTTCTCAGTTCATGTGGTAGAATTGGAGCATTAATGTGTGGGAAGGAGATACATTCCCACCTCTTGAGGAATGGACTCGAACAGGATGGTTTTTTACCAAATGCAATCCTAGACATGTATGTGAAATGTGGTAAAATGTTCCATGCATGGAATCAGTTTAATAGGCAGAAACATGATGTCACGGCATGGAATATTCTTCTTACGGGATATGCTCAGCAGGGGCAGGGCTCCCAGGCCGTGGCGCTATTCCACAAAATGCTGCAGTTTGAGGTAGTGCCCGATGAAATTACATTTCTATCTCTATTATGTGCCTGTAGTAGATCAGGAATGGTGACTGAAGGCTTGAATTATTTCGTAAGTATGAAAGATGCAAATGACATAGTTCCAAATCTGAAACATTATGCCTGCGTAGTGGATTTATTAGGCCGGGCGGGAAAGGTTGATGATGCTCTCGAGTTCATATATAAAATGCCTATGAAACCTGATGCTGCGATCTGGGGAGCCTTGCTGAATTCTTGTAGGATTTACCGGAGAGTTGATGAAGGGGAAATTGCAGCTAGACATATATATGAAATGGATAAAGAGTTCGTAGAGTATTATATCCTCTTGTGCAATTTCTACTCTGAGTGTGGTAAGTGGGACGAGGTCGCAAAAATGCAGAAGATGATGGGAGAAAGAGGGGTAACTGTTGATCCTGGATGCAGTTGGGTTGAAGTCAAGGGACAAGTCCATGCCTTTTTAACTGGCGATAATTTCCACCCTTTAATGAAGGAAATGAACGCTGTTCTTCAAGGATTCTACGACAAAATGAAGACAGAAGGTGTTCATGATCCTCTAAGTGATTCAAAGAATGAAGAAAGTGCAAAAGCTGATGTTATCTGTGGACATAGTGAGAAATTGGCTCTTGCATTTGCACTGATAAACACTTCCCCCGGAATGCCCATTTTGGTTACGAAGAATCTTTATACGTGTAGAAACTGTCATAGCACATTGAAATATGTTTCCCAGGTTGTCCGGCGAGAGATATCTCTCAGGGATACGGAACATTTCCATCATTTCAAGGATGGTATATGCTCTTGCGGGGATGAAGGCTTCTGTGGAGACTTTTAGCTATAAAGTGAGTCCAACTCTTCGGAGATGAAGGCTTTCGGGTATGTTGTATTGAAAATGTGCTTTAGACTACTAATTTCTCTGCCTAGATTGAATAGATTTCTGCTGTAGGAGACTGAATTTATGGGTAGTCAGTTAAAAGCTTAGGCTGTAAACTGTATATTGATTCACTAAATGACAGCCTTGGATAAACAAGATGAAGAATCATCTATTTGTAAATTGGTTGAGTGTGCTTGTAGCATCACAGTTTTACCACAACTTTGTATACAATTTGTCAGGAGATTGAAGCTGGTTATCCAACTATGTTTTCATCTTGTGTTTTCGCTCATATTTTCTTGCTGTTGTGCTATCATTTGTTGGTTCAAGAATAGAGCAATGCCAATTACGTTGTTACATGTCTTGGAGCACGAAGAAAGTTGCGAACACTCAAACCTCACAATATAGTTTGTGGAGTTATATAAGTTGTACATTTTCACAGCTCTCTTAATATAGTCTTGAATCTCTTGATAGTTATAATCTTCAGACCTGTAAAGAGATTCACTTGGATCAGGAATTTGAGGATTTACAGAAGCATCATCGTTACCTGTTTCCCCATTTCCACTGAAGAAGTTTACTTTGTTTCGCCATTTTCCTCCAGGTCACAATTTCACTTCCAGGCTTCAGCACTCCATACATACTCCTGACTTAAAATTTCTTCTTCCCCATTTGCACCTGCCATTCTGCCATATTTCTTACCATTTCTCTGCTCTTGGCTAACCTCCCAGGTGTTATTTGGTAGGAATAGAATTGAGTAATTGAGTCCCCATCTGTCCCCTCTCTATTCATTGGTATTTATAGATGAAATATACAAAGTACAATGTGATTTGTATCCTAACCATATAATCTTGACCAGATTGTAGAAATCTTCTAAATCTTTGACTGTGTCGTACTAGTTCACTAACTAACACGCCCCCGTAGTCGAAGCAAGAGCTCCGCGGATGCAAGGACTAGACCGGAAATCCAAGAATAGGGGAGATGGAAGACCCTTAGTGAAGATATCGGCATATTGATGAGCCGACGGGACATGAAGAACGCGAACTTGGTCGAGAGCTACCTTTTTGCGGACAAAGTGGAGATCAATCTCTACGTGCTTGGTACGCTGTTGTTGTACCGCATTGCACGAGAGATACTAGGCAGAGATGTTGCAGTACACAATGGTTGCTTGCTGGAGGGAGGCGCAACTCACAAAGTAAGTTGCGCAACCAACATATTTCAGCCATAGCATTTGCTACACCTCTGTACTCAGCCTCATCACTTAATCTGGAAATAGTCGATTGTCGCTTAGAAGACCATGAGATGAGGTTGTCACCAAAATACACACAATACCCTGAAGTGGAGCGACGAGTATCAGTCCATCCAGCCCAATCGGTGTCAGAGTATGTTGTAAAAGTCGAGGAGGAAGACGGCCGAAGCTGGAGACCAAGATCAATGGTGCCCTGAATGAATCAGATGATCCGTTTAAGGTCCTGAAAGATGAATTTAGTGCTCTTATTAAAAATGGCGGCTTGCCAGTTAGGTCCTGCAGGGCACGTATGTGGGAGGTTGGGAGGGGAGAGACGGAAGAGGACACTAGAAAGTTGTATTTGGGATTAGGTTTATGTATACCAGCCTGACTACGAGTGGTCATTGAGTGGCGGGGAGGTGGTGTTGGTGGGACGGGAGGGATTGGAATATGTAGTGGGGAGGGGGGACTGGTGGTGTTGATGGTGAGATTGTCGGAGGCGGCCTTGGAGCGGTAGAAGTGGAATGATCATGGGGTGGTGAGATTTGGTAGGATATGTCAAGGAGGAGAGATGATAAGTCAAAGGAAGGGACATAATTATTAGACGTAGAGTTCATCCCATGCTGGTTAGCGAAGGGAAATGTCGTTTCATCAAACACGACGTGTCGGGAAGTGATAACTTGGTGTGAGCCGAGAACCAAGCAACGACAACCTCTATGATCTGAATAGTGACCGAGGTAGAGACATGGAATAGAACGAGGAGCTAATTTATGAGGAGTGGTGGCAGAGGTGTTTGGATAGGACATGCAACCAAAAATTCAGAGGTGGGAGTATGTGGGAGTCTCGGTGGTATGATATGTAGGTTGACGTATTGTTGTATATGGCTTTGGAAGGTGAATATTGTGGAGATATATGGCCATATGAAGTGCTTCAACCCAAAAATGAGGCGGTAGAGAGACGTGTGTGTGTAGAGTACGGGTA
>JAUOBV010000010.1:9165336-9178151 GCA_032360425.1 Rubia occidens
ATTAGAATTATTGATTTTTGCTCCTCGTGGGATCGACCCTGCTTATCGTTATACTAATCAGTATTCCTAAGTTTGCAAATATTTTGGCGAGTTAAACGACACGCTCACCAATATATATATATATATATATATATTTCAACGTAGATACATTAATTAGGCGCCAGGGGGACACCTGGTGGAGCAATCCCAGTAGCAGAGATGATCAACTTGGCCGCCCAGCTCCCGGCATTTGAACCTGCACCACTGGTCGCAGAACTGCTTACACCGTTCGCGGCACTCCTCCAATGCTGAGCTGCTTATTGATTCCTCGCCATTGTCACCAACTCCGGTGTCCAGCACAGCCACCACCGGCTCTGGTGTCACGATCAAAGCAACCAGAACCAGAACTGCACGCACCACAGTTTTCCTTGCCGTCTTCATGAATCCCACTGCAATTGTATATCAAAGCTGAGAAAGTAAGGAGTTGTTTAATCAACACTAGCTAAAAGTCTGAAAGCACGCGAAGAGATCCTTAGAAAGGGAAAGAGTGTGAATAAATTTATTAGGGAGTTGGAGTTAGTTACTTGCCTAAACTTCTTCTGGACCAGGTAGAAGCCTAGAAGGAGTCTCGTTTAGTTAAAGGTGTCTCTCCATAAGCCACAAAACAAACATGACTTTAATAAGAGAAAAATGCGTTCATAACTTTATAATAAGACAAAAGTGCCATTATAATCCTTAAGTGTCTCAAAGTATCAATACAACCCTAGATAATCAGTAAAAGTGCAAAACTAACCATTTCGACAAATTTTGGCTAGAATTAAGTGAAATAACTCTTTTACCTCTCAGAAAAATTAAAAAGGGAGTAATCACTGTTATGTCCCCCCTAAAACCTAATCTTCTTTGAAGATTTGGGGATTTAGGAATTGAGAGAAGATGAGAGTTCTATTAAGTGAATAATAAGTTCTTGCAAGTGTTCATCATATTACATAAAGAGGGCTAATATAAATAAATACAAAAATACCCTTAACTAAATGGCTAATATAATGCTAACATAATGCTAACATCCCCCTCAAAATCACGATGCTACAACAATAAACATTAAGAGTTTGTCAGACAAGAAATGAAACCGTGCAGTGGAGTGAGCCTTCGTAAACAAATCCGCAATCTAGAGAAAAGAGGGAACAAAAGGAAGTGAAATAGTCCCAATCTGGAAATGGTGGCGGGTGAAATGACAATGTATCTCAATATGCTTGGTGCGCTCATGGAAGACCAAAGTACGTGCAATGTGAATAACACTCTAGTTATCACAATTTAAAGGCGTAGGACTACGAAGTGTGATTCCCATATCAGCAAGTAACAAATGCAACCAAACAATCTCACAAGTAGTCAACGTCATGGCACGATACTCAACTTTTGTGGAGGAGCGAGAAATAACATCCTGTTACTTGCTCTTCCAGGAAATGAGTGTGACATAAATCTCCTTGCGAAAACTCTTGATTGCGGAATTTTAGATCATTAACTAAACGAGAGATTTTGCTAACCCTAGTATAGCCGCACGAATTGATCAAAATTAACCCTCGGAATTTTGTACAACTCAAGTTCTGTGAAGCTAACTAGCTTGCAAGGTTAGTTCATAAATTGAAGATATTGATACTTAATTAACACATGGGATTAAGCAACAATGAAGATAGCTCGCAAGCACAGAGAATGATCTCAAAATTCTGAATATACGATTGATAAAAGGTGTAGAATAACTCGACCGACCCCTTCTATTTATGTGGTAAATCTTGGCCAAAACCCCAATCACAAATGAAAACTGATTCAACTTATGGCAGCTTTAAGAAGCTAAAATCTTATCTAACTAGAACTTCTAAAAATAAATGTAATCTACCTGAATTATTCTCCAAGTCATCTTGAAGAATATTACCTTATCTAATCTAACTAAATCTAAGTCTAATCAGAATAAAACTAAATATTTTCAAAACCCTAATGGACTGGATCGAAAATAACAGTCTGAATTTGGAAAATAGCTCTTCAAAAGCCCACATGGCCAAGCTATTGACTGAAATAAAATAATATTACAATAGTTTACAAAGATCACACTACCTCGTTAAAAACCTAGTGGAAAAAAAGAGTATGTGTTCTTCAATGCCGCATCTCTAAGCTTCTTTCTTGACCTTGTCATTAGTCCAGCCATGTCACTTTAGAGGATTCCAAACATAACCCTTGAATGTTTGATCAAGTCTTGGAATGTCTTCATCTACGAGGCTAGTTGTCTTGGTATCTCCATCATTCCCTCTGTGGTCGAAAGATTTCGCCCTCAAAATTGAATCGTCTTCAAAGGTAAAAAGAGATAAATCAGCAGCATTGAAGGTAGTACTAACACCATAATCGCCTAGAAGCTTGTAAGCGTTATCATTCACAGGCGCCAATACTTAAAAATGACCATCACCACGCAAACTTAATTTAGATTTCCTAGCATTTGAAAATCTCTCCTTCCACAAATGCAACCAAACCCAGTCGCCCTCCTTAAATTGGATAAGTCGGCGTTCTTGGTTGGCTTTGTTAGCATTCTGAGCATTTGTCCTTTCAATCCTCAATCGCACCTTCTCATGTATTCGCTTCACAAAATCAACCTTCTTTTCTCCATCTAAATTTCACACCTGCTCAAAATTCAAAGGAAGGTTTATTCGGTAAAAAATCATAAGTAATCTCGAATGGAGGTAAAGAAGTACTAGAATGAATAGTGAAATTATAAGCAAACTCTGCAATCGGAATGCATGCTTTCCAATCCTTTAAAATTTTCTGAACCAGGGCTCGCAGAAGCTCCCCTAATGTGTGATTTGTGAATATGTTTGTCCATCAATTTGTGGATGACTTGCCGTAGAAATTTCGTCCCTAACTTGCGCCACAATGAATTCCAAAAGTAGGACAAAAATTTGACATCTCTGTCTGATACGATGGATGCAGGGATGCCATGTAATCTGACCACATCCTTAAGAAATAAATCCTCTGAATGTTTTGAATCATCTGTCTTCCCACAATGAATAAAATGTGCCATCTTTGAAAATCGATCAACAACCACAAAGATAGAATCCTTACCTTATTGGGATCGTGGTAATCCAAGAACAAAATTCATAAAAATATCAACCCAGGGATGTGTAGGAACATGTAAGGGAATACACAAATCATGAGGCTTAGTCTTTAACTTCGCCTTCAAGCATTCAATACAATTCCTACAAATTCTATCAACAGATATTGCCATTTTTGGCCAAAAGAAGTGTTCTCGCAACAAATTATAAGTTTTCAATACACCAAAATGTCCTAATAGACAACCTGAATGAGCTTCTCTAACAAGTAATTCACGCATAGAACATTGAGGAACACATAACCTATTATTCATAAACAAGAAACCATCATGCCGAAATTTTTTCTCATAAGCACCATTTTCGCTTGCAGCATAAACAGATGAAAAATCAGGATCAATAGCATATACTTCTCGCACAAAAGAGAATCCGAAAAGGACACATTCCAATCGTGTAAGTAATACATGTCTACGACTCAAAGCATCAATAACAACATTTTCTTTACCCTTCTTGTATCTTAACACATAAGGAAAAGATTCAATAAAACTAGACCACTTAGTATGACGCTTATTCAACTTCATCTGACTCTTAAAATATTTCAAAGATTCATGATCACTATGGATAACGAATTATTTATGCAATAAATAATGTTTCCAAGTCTCTAATGCACGCACAATTGCATAGCATTCTTTATCATAAACCAGATAATTCAGAGCACCGCCCTTAATTTTTTCACTTAAGTAAGCAATATGTCGATTCTCTTGCATCAAAACAGCACCAATACCAACACCAGAAGCATCACAATGAATCTCAAAGGTACCATTAAAATAAGGTAAAGCAAGCACATGAGCATTACATAATCGTACTTTCAATTCATTAAATGCGTTTTCCTGAGAATCGCCCAAAAAAATTCACATCCTTTTTAACTAGTTCATTTAAAGGTGCAACAATAGATGAAAAATCACGCACAAACCTCCTATAAAAACTAGCTAAACCATGAAAAGAACGTACCTGATTGGCATTAGTAGGTATCGTCCAAGTCTTGATGGCCTCTATTTTGGTTTCGTCGACTTTTATGCCTTCCTTAGAGACTACAAAACCGAGAAATACCACTTCCGAAGCACAAAAATTACACTTCTTGATGTTTTCATACAAATTAGACTCAAGGAGTGCAAGCAAAACATATTTAACATACTCAATATGCTCATCAGTCGACTTAGAATAGATCAAAATATCATCAAAGTAAACCACAACAAATCGACCAATAAACTTTTTCAAGACATGATTCATCAACCGCATAAAATTACTAGGTGCATTGGTTAATCCGAAAAGCATAACGATCCATTCATATAACCCAACCTTAGCTTTAAATGCAGTTTTCCATTCATCACCCTTCCTAATTCGAATCTGATGATAACCCTGAGTCAAATCAATTTTAGTATAAATCACAAATCCATGCAAATGTTCAAGCATATCATCTAACCTAGGGATAGGATAACGACTTAATAGTGATTTTGTTAATAGCACGACAATCAATACACATTCGCCAAGTTTATCTTTCTTAGGAACTAAAATGACAGGCATAACACAAGAACTTAAAGATTTGCGCACATAACCTTTTTGAAGTAAATCCTCAACTTGTCGTTGTAGTTCCTTTATCTCCTCAGCATTTGCTTTGTAAGCTGGTCGATCAAGTCGTGAAATGTCATCATTTATGGTGGTAGTCGTCTTGGCATCTTCGTCACCATCGTCCTTTGAATTGCATATCTTAACCAAAGATTTCATTGTGCCTTTTCCTTCTCTGGTTCACCACCCATTATAAAATCAGCAATCATTTTATCGAAAGTATCAAGAACTGGTTTTGGGATTTTGAAAATTCCCAACGGATAAATTGCCACTGATAATAATACGTGCTTAGCCAATGTGATCCTTCATGGGAGAGATAGTAGTTTAGTTTTCCAAGAAGAGAACTCTCTTGAAAACATGTCCTCCCTTTATTTTCTAAAGTTTGGCACGCTTAACATTTTTATACATTTTGTTAAAATTGACACGTTTTCTTTTATGCCAAAAAGTGAATCATTTTCAACCAATCATTACATTTTTTATTCTTTTCATTCAATTATCCTGTACATTTCAACTTGAAAAAAATAACAACACTTAAAATTATAGTGCCAAACATAACCAAACAGAGGGAGTAACTTTTTTATTCTATATATGAACATGCTAAAGCAATATTATTATGATTTTTTATGATAAAAATTCAAAAATACCATAAATCAATTTCGTGCACATACCACAACAATAAAATTTTAATTAAAATATAAAATATAAAAATATGGAAAACCTATCGTACTCCCTCCGGTTCTCTAACATTGGCACACTTTCCTTTTTAGGATGATTTTTTAATATTGGCACATTTTCTTTTTTGGCAAATTCTAGGTTGTTTTCATTCACTCATTTTACTTTTTACCATTTTAATGAATTCTCAATCACTCATTATACCTTCTTAAATTTTTGTGCAAAAAACAAGTGTGCTAATGTTAAAGAACTGGAGGGAGTATTAGAAATGCGGCAAATGCCCTATGCGGTTGCCGATGTATAAAAGCTGGGCCAGATGTATGGTAATGAAAGAAACCCACTGCAATGAACTCAGGAATTTAGTACTCTGTGTACCTGATCAAACTGTACACTTATTATTTGGCATTATTTTTAATTAAACTTCGATTGCATATTTAAGTAGATATATTATCGTATGTGATAGTGTCAGATTTGTCACAAAAAGTAATTTATCAAAAGTAACTTGTTGTTTATCGAATAATTTAGTTAAACATATTAATAATTAAACAAGTTTTTTATGAGCGTGAAAAAGATTACTCCTTCCGTCTCTCTGTTTCTGTCTTTCAATTAAAAATGTTATTTTTTCATGGCAAACTCTTGGGAAAGATCGTCTTTCCATAAACTTATGAAAAAATGGGGTTTAATTAAAATTATTAAAGGTAAAATGTCTTAGTTGCAATATTAAAATTTTATTACACAACGTGTAGTAGTTATAAAGTTTATAACCCGATTCATGCAACCCGAATTTTTTTCTTAACTTCTTCTTATTTACACTTTAAACTTTGGTCTTTTCATAACTTTAGAAAAACCGTCTTTTAAGAGACGGACTCTTTTTTCAAAGTCAATAAAATAGTATAAAAATAGTTTGTGAACAAAAAATTATTTTATTTTTATCCATTCAAAATTTTGTTAAAATGGAAGTAAGATAATAATATACGGAGTATGAACATTAAATAAGGCAGGTAAGAGGGAAGGAGGGAATATGTACAATTTGACTTGGGTGGGAGTACCAATTTCATACGCAATGTAATCCGACAAGAGCCATTAATAAGCCCAAAACCAGTGGTTTAGAAAGAAACCAATTGAATTGAAATTTGCAGGTTGCCGCAGCCCATTTGATTTTGAAGAGACCAATCTTCGTTTTGATGCCTCTTCGCGCTCTTCAAATCCCATTTCTTAGAGTAAAAATAAATAAATTCCCATTTCTTGTCCCTTTCAATGGAAGGAATACTCGAATCTTCCGATCACTGTATTTATCTCCATGATTCCCGTCGGAGAACTATTCTGAAATCATGGCAGAAGAATCATCGGACCACCGCCGCCGCCCCTGGTGGCGCTGCAACGCCTTCACGCTCCACTCCTTCTCCACCTCCCTCCGCCTCAAGACCTCCGTCTCCTCCGAGCTCAGTGGCGCCGTCGGCGACCTGGGCACCTACATCCCCATAGTCCTAGCTCTTACTCTAGTCTGCAACCTTGATCTCAGCACCACCCTCATCTTCACTGCCATTTACAACATTGCCACCGGGATTCTCTTCGGGGTCCCCATGCCTGTGCAGCCCATGAAGTCCATCGCCGCCGTCGCCGTGTCGGAATCGCCCCACCTCACCGTCCAACAGATTGCGGCCGCTGGAATCTGCACGGCGGGGACCCTCTTCGTTCTCGGCACCACCGGGCTCATGTCGGTTTTCTATCGGATCATCCCGCTCCCAGTCGTCCGTGGGGTCCAGTTGTCTCAAGGTCTCGCCTTTGCGTTCTCCGCCATTAAATATATCCGTTACAATCAAGATTTCTCCACCACTACTAAGTCTACAGCCAACAGTCCCCGAGCGTGGCTCGGCCTCGACGGTGTGGTTCTCGCTCTGGTCGCTTTAGTCTTTCTCATTCTCTCCACCGGAGATGGTGGAGTGGCTGAGGATGAACATGATAACAACGGTGGCGGCGTTTCAAGGCGGAGGATTGATCGGCGAAGGAGATTGCTCTCTACCATTCCGGCGGCTTTGATTGTGTTCTTACTGGGGTTGGTTTTGTGTTTTCTGAGGGACCCTTCGATCATTAATGAGTTAAGATTCGGCCCATCTAAAATTCATGTGATGAGAATCACCTGGGAGGATTGGAAGGTTGGTTTCTTGAGAGGGGCAATTCCGCAGATTCCCTTATCCGTGTTGAATTCAGTGATTGCTGTGTGTAAACTGTCAGCTGATATGTTTCCTGACCTTAATGTTTCGGCTACTGGTGTTTCAGTGAGTGTTGGAGTGATGAATCTAATCGGATGCTGGTTTGGGGCAATGCCGGTGTGCCACGGGGCAGGAGGGCTGGCGGGGCAGTACAGATTTGGCGGGAGGAGTGGTGCTTCTGTTGTGTTTCTTGGATTGGGGAAACTAGTGCTCGGTTTGGTGTTTGGGAACTATTTTGTGAGGATATTGAGCCAGTTCCCTATTGGGATTCTTGGGGTGTTGCTTTTGTTTGCTGGGATTGAGCTGGCTATGGCATCCAGGGATATGAGTACCAAGGAAGAGTCTTTTGTGATGCTTGTTTGCGCAGCGGTTTCGCTCACTGGTTCTAGTGCTGCTTTGGGATTTGGCTGTGGGATTCTGCTGTTCTTGCTGCTCAAACTGAGAGTTATGGATTGCTCTAGTTTGTCTCGGTTGTTTCGGAATGAGAATGCATCTCTTGTAGGTGATGAAGAATCTGGTCTTCTTCCTTGATTACTTCATCTTGTTGTTGATCTCCTGTTAGTGTTAGATTATTTTGGTGAAGTAGTTTCAAGATTGTGTTTAATCATTGGAATAGCATGGAATATAAGAATTTGATGTTCAATCTCAAGTCCGAGTTAATCATTCACCCTTACGATTTTGATAAGCATTGCTCATTTACTGTTATACATGCATTTTGCATTTATTACCCTGTTGTGATCTCAAACTTTCACCAACTTCAGTAACCCTTTCTGGGAAGATTATTGAATACTACTAAATTGCTAGCAGACACCAAGTGGACGAGGATGGTTCGATATCTGTAATTTGGCTTGATTTTCAGATAGCATTTTCTGCCAAAAAAATGTTAACATGGCTGTCTTTTCTCTGTTTGAAGCTCAGAAGGTGAAATCAATTGTATTAGGACATGAGTAGTACTTCTTTTCACTTGGATGGTAATTTTATAATGTACGTGGCCCGTGGGTAACATGGCCAAACCACATGCTGACTGTTTTTTTCTGCAAGTCTGAGTCAACCTTGTATCTTAACCTCATTTGTCATGAAGTGCCAAAATGGTTGGTACCATTTCCTACCAAGATATGTTGACTTGTGAAAGTCACTCTCGACATCAGTATAAGCAGGTCAGCCACCCCATTTGAGCACTCTTTCTTGTTCTTAAAACCAATGCCATCTCTCTTCTGAAATATGCAGAAGTTCTTGTTTCTCTAAGCTCCAAAGAACAATGAAGTGAAGCATTCTACCATATACTGTAAGAATCTTCTGTTTCTGTGCCCCTTCTTAGTCATCATTTGTGTTTGACTCTGCCAAATTGAAACTGCAACTACTCAACTTCTTGCATCAAGACCTGCTATATTTATATGCTGTTTGTGTTACTAAAAGATTAGATGTACTGTTTCTGGCTCTTTTGAGTTCTACTTCGAAGGATATAAAGGCTGTTTAGGATTTCAGCATTGAAGATGAGGGCTTTCAATTTTTATGGTAGGAACATGACTGTGCTATTGATTACGCTGGGCTTTTCTTATACAAGTTCATACGTTGTGGATGGAGGAAGGTATAGGGAAAGGTCGAGGGGTGGAAGTTCTGTGGTTGTTAAGTATGATAGGATTGATGAAGCCAAGAAAGAATGCTCCTTTCTATTGAATTCTGCGTCTGATATAAAACCTGTCAATGATATAGTTTATAGACTAAAAGAAGAGCTTTCCTTCCTGAATGGAGACTGGTTGCAGGAGTCAAACAAGGCTCTGTTGATGCCCTTTGATGATACGAATTTTGCGCCTTATAGTCCACAAGTTTTAGTATCTGAATCTTCATCCAATCAAGTTAACAGTAGCTTCTTTGACCCAGATCTGCGTCGAACTTAGTTTCTTTTTGGGTTACTGATGTTTCCACCACTCACCGGTCTAGTAACTGGATTGCTGTCAATGGTGCCATGATGATAGGCATAACGATGCAGAACTTGTTTCTTGAAAGGCCTTCTGAGGGTAGCCGTTTTGATATCTGGCCTAGCCAGTCTCAGCTCACTGTTTTATTTCAAGGTTTTTACGCTGAATCGGCGAGAATGGAGGAGGAAGAGCTATGTGTTTGCTGGGGAAAGCTATGTTGCCATCTCGTGGGATGGGTTTTGATGACTCGTGGGAATGGGTGAAACCTGGTTACAACAACCAGCCTCCTTTGGTTGAAGATGATCAGATTCTGCTTGTGCTCCGTTATCCGAAGACATTTTCTTTGCTGACCAGGAGAATCCAAGGAAGCATGAAGAGCTTGAATTTGAAATCCAAACCAACTTACTTTGATGAAATTGGTATCTCTTCATGGTTGGGTGCTAATGCCAACTATGCCTTCAATTCTGATGGGACCGTATCCAGAGCATGTGAACCATACCCTTCGAAAGATACTCAAATGAATGGAGATCTTGAAGTGTATAAAGGGCTTGATATCTGTCTGATTCTAGAGAAATACGCTCACCAGGATCCGCTCAAGTTTGCACCAAATTGGAAGTGCAATGGCATGGAAGAATTCTGCTGTAAGCTGGGACCTTTCAGATCAGACAAGAAGATCTACAGGGATTTTCTTCTCGTCAATCAAGATTTCCGGTGCGAAGAAGAGGCATCACAGGATGAAGATGTACTCAAAAGGATATCCTTCGTGTTTCGAGCATTTCCTAGATCGCAGGAAATATATTTTACATCACAAAGAACAGATCTCACTAACATGACTGTTATTGTGGAGGGAATTTGGAAATCTTCCAGTGGACAGGTTTGCATGGTAGGCTGCATCGGAGGGATCCTTCATGACGGATGCAATTTGCGGATTTGCTTATACATTCCCTTTTCCTTCTCCATACACCAAAGGAGTATTGTGATGGGTACTTTTTCTAGTCTTGATGGAAGCATCAGCTCATATTTCCCTTTATCCTTTCAGAAGCTGGCTCGCCCGGCTGAATTCTGGGATCAGTACGCTGAAGGCCATCCGCACTACAAGTACTCAAAGATCGATGCAGCTCGCGTGATCCTGGAGAAAGATGAGCCTTTAACTTTGGCAACAGAGTCAAGACATCATTACTGAAGTTCCCAAAGCTTGAAGAAGCGGAAACTTCCATGGCTAGCCTTTTGCTGCTCTCTGAAGATCTCACCCTTCATAGCTCTGCAGTTCCAGATTCGATTCCAGATTCTCTATTCTTGAGAATTAACCTTCAAGTAGATATTCTGTCCCTTGGTCCTCTATTTGGGCGCTACTATGCTTCATATTTGCTACCCTCTGATGAGGAGAAACCATACCCCAGCAAACAACTCCCTGTTAATGTCCCTGCTCAAATTATTCTGATGGGGATTTCTTATGAAAATATCTCCTTGCTTCTCGTGGAAGGATTGTATAATCCACAAGTAGGGAAGATGTACTTAATTGGCTGCAGAGAAGTCCAAGCTTCTTGGAAAATTCTGCATCAGAGCAACATGGACCTTGAAGCTGGAATGGATTGTCACGTTGAAGTAATCGTGTCATATCCTCCTACCACATCACGATGGTTGGTCAATCCAACTGCCTGGATTTCCATATCAAGCCAGAGAAATGAGGACGATCCTCTCTATTTCAAACCAGTCAAGTTCCAAACTCTTCCAGTTGTGTATCGAAGTCAAAGGGAAGGCATCCTTTCACGTAGAGGCATTGAAGGGCTTCTTTGCCTTCTGACGCTTTCTTTGGCGATTGCCTCCTTGTTGAGCCAGATATTCTACACCAGTGCCAACCTGGAATCCGTCCCTTATGTTTCGCTTGTAATGCTAGGCATTCAAGGCGTCGGACACAGCATACCCTTAATAACAGGTGCAGAGGCCATATTCGAAAAGATGGGTGCAGAATCAGAATCATACGAGAATAGATCCTACGAACAACTTCAGAAAGGGCTTGCGATATGCATTGTGGAATACATGTTGAAGCTTCTTGTTCTTGTAGCTTTTTCATTAACAATGATGCTATGCCAAAAGGTATGGAGATCAAGAATCAGGCTCTTGACAAGAACCCCTCTTGAACCACATAGGGTCCCTAGTGACAAGAGGGTATTTCTGATCACCCTGATTTTACACTCCATTGGGTATGCCCTTGTTCTGTTGGTCCATTCTCTAACTACAATCCACCGGCCTCCCCAGGTTGACAAGTACATAAATTCCTCGGGCCATTCTCGCGCGCTGTGCGAATGGCTAACTGAACTGGAGGAATACTTTGGCTTGGTTCAAGATTGTTTCCTCCTTCCTCAGATCATCGGGAACTACATGTGGCGATTACATTGGAAGCCACTCAGGAAGTTTTACTACATGGGGATAACTGCAGTGAGGCTGCTTCCTCATGTGTACGACCTTTCGAGGTCTCCCATTCCCAACCCCTACTTCTCAAATGAGTATAAGTTTGTGAACCCTCATCTTGGCTTCTTTTCAAAATTTGGGGACATTACTATACCTTTCGTGGCTGTTGTTTTAGCAGTTGTGGTTTATGTTCAACAACGGTGGAACTATGCTGAACTGACTCAAAGCATTGGCAGGAGTGCTAAAGTGTATGAGAGGCTGGGTTCTAAAGTGTATGAGAGGTTGCCTTCCATGAACTTCGAAGCTGAGATGAGTTCTGGTGCTAATGAAGCAACTAGAAACGGTTATGAGCGTGACCCAGAATAGAAGGATTGTTAAGTTTTATCACTCTGTAAGGTTGGTTATAAGGCGTGAGCATGGATGTTATGGTTGCTGCCTTGCTGGCTGTCATTGATAAATTAGTTCCCTATATATTTAAGTGTATCATATCTTTCTTGAATATTTGTTCTTACATGGGATTTTGATTATTTACATTCTAAACAACATTTGGAGCGAAATGACTCTTTACTAAAAAAAAAGGTTGTGCACCAGCCTTGGGCGTTCATACCAGCCGACACCACAGTCATCGTATGTTGTTAACATTGAGGCAAGTGTCTAGCTTTACAGAGTTTGACTCAATTTTTTCTGGCTTTTGCCCATGGAATAAGTGTTGAATAGTACTCCTATTTCTAATGAAACTTGAGAACTTTCATTAAATGCAATAATTGTTAGTAGGACACAAGATTTAAACTCCTGTTAATGGATTCGTGCGTTAAGTCACTATGTTGTACACATAGTTCGGAATGGCGGATGGCGGTTCGTGGCGGTGAAGTTCAAAAAGTCGCGGCGGCGAGGCGGTGCGGCGAGGC
>JAUOBV010000010.1:9205862-9215915 GCA_032360425.1 Rubia occidens
ATATCTCTAGTTACATATAATAATGTTGCATAAAAAATTGATATTTGGAAAATAGATGTTAAGACAAATTTAACAATTTCTCACATGATATATTTATTATTTATATATTAATTTATATTTAGGGTCAAAGTTTGCTAAGTTTGACTCTCAAAAAGTAAATAAGCAATTTAAAGTGGGACGGAGGGAGTATGCTCTAATATCATCATGTGAGATATTGTTAGAGTCCTGTGTTTACGTAGTTTCTAAATATCAAATTTTAATATACTATTAGTATCCGTAATTAAAGTTATTGATGGTCAAACATGGTCTGAGAAAGTTGACGGAAAATAGGTCAAAACTGGTGGGACGGAGGGAGTAAAAACTAAAACTGGTTAATTATTGTTTAATGTTCATCTTTTTGGTGATGATAGCGAAAAGGTGCATGCTTGCACAAAAGTGGCAGCAGAAGTAGAAGAAACGGTGACAAGAATGGTGTTTGAAGGATACGGAGTGGACAAGTACTTGGATTCTCACCTGAAGCTTAAAAATCACGTGGGTCGGGTCACCAAGTACAGAGAAGCCGAACCGAATGAGCCGAACTTGGGTATCCGGTCCCATACGGATCGGAGCTTTTTGTCAACGATTTATCAAAATGGAGTCAACGGCTTGGAAGTCAAAGCTAAAGATGGTGATCAATGGTTCACCGTCGATCTCGTCTCTCCTTCGGCCATAGTCGTCATGGCCGGTGATGCAATCATGGTAGGTTGCTAATTTTTTAGCTGGTTTGACTGACTGTTTATTATTTAGTTGTTTGCGTTATATATATTCGATTTTAAAAATTATATTCAATAAATGGCTGTTAATAATTGGTGTATAGTTGTAATTATTAAAGTAAAAAAAATTAGAAGGCAAGCAAGAAATTATTCTCCTTAATTGTTTTTATTTTCCAACTTGTTTGACTAAAAAGATGGTCTCCTGTGAGGCACCCTAAACTTTGGGCAGGAGCGTTTATGAAATTCTAGCAGTATTCTAGCTCCAGAGATCTATTTCTAATAATTTTACAGGGACCTATTTCTAATAATTTTACAGGGACCTATCACTAATATTTTTTCAGGGGCTTTTTATCCATTTTCCCGCCATCTGCAATCTGCAAAAAAAATTGAAAAATTGAAAAATTGAAAAATATTTTTAAAATGCAAAAAAGTAATATAATCAAGTACTAAATATTATAAGTATCAGCAAAAAATAGCAGAACACCAACGGAAAAAAACTAAAAAAATTGAAATACCGTTAGACTCGTTATAACATATGTGCACATACCTTTAGATTCGTCACAACATGTAGTTTTCAAACATCAACTTCTTACACCCCACTATTATAAATAGTTAAACAATCAAACATGTTTATCGGAGATTGTGAAAAAGATTTTATGCGGCAACAGCTGAGACAGATGGAATGCATTACATAAGTATCTATAATATGGCAGGCATGGAGCAGCAACAGAATAAAGGCACCGGAGCACCAAGTGGTTGTAGATGGGGAGGACGCAAGATACTCGTTTGCACAGTTTTCATATTTGGATGGATTTTTGACAGCACCGGAAGAGCTTGTGGATGATCAACATCCTTTACGATTCGGCCCATTTCATCACCTCGACTATATTCGATTTGCATGCATGGACCAAAACCGAAGGCTTCCTAGCCCTATACAAACATTTTGTGGTGTTTGAAGACATATCACGTCTTACTACGGTTATAAATAACTACTACTCGGTCCAGCTAAAAGTTATTTTCACCTTTTACACAAGCGTTTATATTGCTGATGTGGCGGAAGAAGTGAAAAAATTGAATAAATTTCAGTCTAAATAAAAAAAGTAATTGAAATATTTTTTTTTATTTGACTGGCAAAACTAGAAGATTGGAACCTTTAGTTGAGATTGGTGCACATGTGCAATTATTCACATACACATGTCCTAATGGTGCTCTCATTTGAAATCAACAGTCAATTATCATTGTTTTTATTCCTTGTTTAATTGGGTTTAATTTCAACATATTTCAGTATCAATGAATTAAATTGACGACTGATAAACTAAATTCAACATTAATAAATTAAATTCAGAATAAATAAACTATATTCAACACAAATAAATTTAGTATTGAAAGAAAAAATAAATAAATATTTATTTTGCTTCTTGACAGACATTGATGGAGTAATAAGTCTAAAAAAAGAATTTGTTACGAGTATAACATCATTTTGAGAGTCATTCTTTTCATTTTTTGAAAAAATAAACTACAAAAAAAAATTCAATTCAACACCAATAAACTCCATTCAGTACAAATAAATTAAATTCAGCACAAATAAACTAAATTCAGCACCACAAAATTCAGAACTAATAAATTAAATTCAGTGCAAAATAAACTCAACTGGACATGACCTTAATCTGTATTCTAATTTAACCTTTTTTTTAAAAAATAAATAAATATATTGATATAATCTTATGTTTTTAAAGAAAGTTCTGATCTAACCTTATATTTTTATAGGGTAAAATCATCTAAATTTTTAAAAGAAAACTATGTAAGGATATTTTGGTAATTTTTGGGATGATCAACGCCGGCAAGGTTATTTTAACCCGTTCGACAAAAAATTGAGTTATTTTGGCACTTTCAAATTATACAAGGTTATTTTTGACATTTTCGTGTAAAATAGAGAGTTATTTTAATACTTTTCTTTTTGGCAAAATTTTGGGAAAAACCCGTATTTCCATAACATTATGGATAGACAAGATTTAATTACAATAATAAAAGGTAAAAGACCTTAGTTGCAATACTAAAATTTTATTATGCAACGTGTAATAGTTTTAAAGTTTATAACCCGATTCATGCAACCCAAAAATTTTATTTTCATTTATTGTAATTTGCATTTTAAACCTTGGTATTTCCTTTCACCTTTTCTTCTTTTCATAGAATTTCTGGGTTGGCAGTCTCTCTGTTTTTGGTCATAATAAGATCATCTTATTAGAAAGGCATGCAAATAAGTACGCCTTTGAAAACAAAACATTATGAAAGAAAGTGAAGCCGTGAGGAAGTTAACTGCCAACAAAGAATCGGATTGAATGTGTACCTTCCGGACTTCACTTGATTTCAGATGGTTACTATCTCAGCCTGTAGTGGTGACATCGTTGTATATAGCTCACATATGAAATTTGACCTGCTTGAAGAGGCAAACTATAAGACCAAGCACCCACAGCTAGACTTCTATGCCTGTCATAAGTGAAAGAACGATTTCCCGTAATGAATTCTGTATTACTGGAAAGAATAAATAGATTAAAATTACATAAGGATCATCGTACTGAAATAACTCTAAACTAGGCATCAGTCCTATCCATAACTAATCATCTAACTGACTAAGTCTAACATCCCCCTCAAGCAAAGTATCGGATGCTCAGAACCGCAAAGCTTGAATATGAAGAACTCAAATAACGGATGAGAAAGACCTTTGGTGAAAATGTCTGCAATCTGAAGAGATGTAGGAACATGAGAATACGCAGCTTGCCAGATGCAACCAACTCCCGAACAAAATTATAGTCGATGTCAATGTGGTTCGCCCGCTTATAAGCAACTGGATTCTAAGCCAAGAAGATGGCACTATTGTTGTTTCATAACAGCAGTGGAGAACCAGAGAGCGGAAAACGGAGATTACGAAGGAGATGAATCAACCAAAGAAACTCTGAAGCGGTGTTGGCGAGGGCCTGATACTCAGACTCCGTGCTAGAACGAGAGACAGTGGGGTGTTTCTTGGCACTCCAGAAAACAAGGTTTCCACCAAGAAAAACATCATAGCCATACGTGGATCGGCGAGTCTCAAGACAATGAGCCCAATCAGCATCAGAATAACCTAATACCTCAGGAGAATTGGCAAACCTAAAGGCAAGACCGAAGTGCAGGGTACCTCGAACATATCGGAGAATTCAAGTGACCGTAACAAAAATGATCGTCATGGGGGTCCTGAAGATACTGACTGATCGTGTTGACCGCAAAGGCCAAATCAGGAGGGTAATCGTTTGGTACTGAAGAGCCCCGACCAAAGAGCGATAGAACGTCGAATTCTGAAACTGAGGACTGGTGGAGCTATGTAGCTGCAAGCCTGGCACAAATGGAGTAGAAACTAGAGCAGCATCAGACATCTCGGCATGAGTGAGAATATCTCTGGCATGATTTGCTTGGCCGAGAAGTAAACCCAGTGAAGAAGGTGTAACTTCCAAACCAAGAAAGTAGTGGAGAGTGGCCAAATCCTTGATGGCGAACTCCCAATTTGTCCTATCAATGAAATGTCATTTGCCTATAAGAATGATGTCATCGACATAAACTAGCAGGTATAGTAACGATGAGCCCTGAAATAGATTAAAAAGGGAAGTGTCAGCTGAACTGCATAGAAACCCGAGCTGAACCAAATAGGTGTTGAATTGCTGAAGCAGGCCTACAGAGCTTGCTTAAGACCATAACTGGCCTTACTCAAGCAACATAAATAATCAGAATGAAGCGAGTCCCTGTAACCAATATGTTGCACCATATGACTGAAGTATCGAGGACACCATTGAGGAAGGCATTCTTGACATTCAGTTGATGATAAAGCTAGGAGCATATCATAGCAATTGCCAGAAAAGTACGAACCGTGGAGGCTTTGACTACCAGACTGAATGTTTGATCAAAGTTAAATCCCAGAATCTGCGAAAAACCCTGAGCAACAAGCCTAGCATTATGACGCTTAACAGTGTCACCTGGATGATACTTTAGTCGATAAACTCATTTGGAGCCAACAATGTTGACATCCGATGGGTGTGGCACCAAATCCCAGGTGCGCGGCCCACGAAGAGCTGTTGTCTCATCATCTATAGAAGAAACCCTAGATGGATCCTGAAGAGCAGTGCGATAAAACGTGGGCTCAAAATAAGTAAGTAAGGCAGCTGTAAAACCGTGAGCAATGTTATCAAAATAATCTTTGCGCTGAATAGCCCCAGTCACCAATCGAGTAGCCATCCAATAAGTGTGAGGTCGGGGTGGAGAAATCGAAGGAGCATTTGTGGCCGGCGAAGGGCCAGACGAATGAACCTGTGAGGTGGCCGGTGAATCAGATAGGCTGGTCGGAAAACCAAGTGAGCTGGTCGATGGCGAGATGGGCGGAGCAGAATGCAGAGGAGGCCTCAATTTTGGGCGAGGGAGTGACGGCCGTGGGAGAGGCGTCAGTTGGACATCGTCGGCGGCCGGCGGTGGCGTTCTTCTTCAGGGCGGTCGGGCCACCTACGTCTTCCAGTGATGTCATCGTCCCGGTCATCTTGTTGAATTTTGTTACAGACTGTCACATGTTGCTCGCGAAGAGGTTAATTCCGCGGACACAACTCAGCCACATTATCAGCAAATGTCACTCCTGATTGGTACATGGACTCTGGTGCTACCAATCACATGATTGCTTCAGTTTCCAATCTAAATAGCGTCGCTCCTTACAATGGTAATCGTCGTGTTTATTTTGAAAATGGTTCTTCTTTGCATATTTCCCATGTTGGCAATCCCGAATTTCTGATTCTCTCACTTTATCTGTTGTCTTAGTTGTTCCAAATATTACCAAGAATTTATTGTCTATTTCCAAGTTAGCAAGGGATCTAAATGCTATTGTTTGTTTTGATAACACTTCTTTCACTATTCAGAACAAGGTTACCAAGGAGCTCGTGGGCCGAGAACACGGTGAAGGAGGTCTCTACATTTTAGATTATAGTGGTGTTGCTTTAGTTTCATTTGTTAATTCAAATAAAGCCAAAGCCTCATTTGAGTTATGGCATAATCGGTTAGGATATGTTCCATTTTATGATATTTCACCTTTGAATAAGACTGGTAGTTTGTCAGTTACTAGTTTGCTGCCTAAGCCCTATTTATGTACTTCTTCTGAGATGGCTAAAGGCAAGCGTCTTTCTTTTAATGATAATTTAAAATGCGTACCACGCATACTTGATTTAGTTAATTGTGACCTCTGGGGGCCCTCACCTATTGTCACTCGTGTCGGGTACCTTTATTATTTCATTTTTATTGATGATCACTCCCGGGTTACTTGGTTATATTATCTACTACCCAAGTATGATTTTGTAGAGGCCTATATACAAGCATTTGTTGAGAATCAGTTTTCTACCACCATTAAAGTTTTTCAGAGTGATGGTGGAACCGAGTTTGTAAATCATCGCATACGAACTCATTTTGCATCTAAGGGCATTCATCATCATCTTTAATGCCCTTACACTCCAAAGCAAAATGGTCGTCCAGAGAGGAAGCATCGTCATATTACAGAGACTGGTTTATCAATGCTCTATCATTCTGACCTTCATCATTCATTCTGGTATGATGCTTTTTCCACAGCAGTCTATATCATTAATAGACTGCCTACTCTGGTTTTATCTGGTCAGTCTCCTCTCTCTCTATTATTTTTGGTACTACGCCACACTACTCCAATTTTTATCCATTTGGTTGTCGTGTTTTCCCTTACTTGAGGCCATATGTTGTGCATAAACTGGCCCCTTGGAGTATGTCTTGCATATTTTTGGGATACAGTTCGCAGTACAAGGGTTATATATGCTTGATCCACTTATGAAGAAGGAGTACATCACTCGTCATGCTTAATTTGATGGGTTATTTTTTCCAGCTGCTTGTATTGGTACTGTTACAGATTCTTCATCACTGGATATTTCAGCATTTTTGGATCCTTCATCAGTTCCATCGGAGGCGTTTGAGTCATCTTCTTCTCCGGAATCACCCATTTTTTTGGAGGATTTTAATTTTCAGATTTCACCGAGAGTTCAAGGTTCTTCAGAAAATTGCATTTATTTGCCACAGTGTGATCAACAGCATAATCGACAGTAGCCAACGTCGCCATCACAGCCGCTGCCGATCCACAAGCTGGCCACCTTGGCTGCGCGTCAGTTTCACGGAGCGCCTACACCGACCATGTATCATTCTCATGCACCGATAACCCTGACGACGGAAACATCGCCGGAAGCTCCAGCGAGTCCAACCTCCCCTGCGCCATCGCTATTGTTTCCTGTCTTGGGTGTTGTGCCCGCCTCGGGTTCCATACTCGCTTCCTTGGGATTCTAGCCTTCCCCGGCTCTGGGTCCTTCTTCTAGACATCCAATGGCTACTCATTCGAGCACTGGTTCTTTACGGTGCAAGGATTTTTCTGATTATGATATTTCTGGTTTATTGAGCTCATTATTTGCCAAGACTGAGCATGCAGTCATCGCTCTGCTGGCAAGGACCCTGAATGGGTTGCTGCTATAGACTCCGAAATGGGTGCGCTTCGTGCTCAACAGAAGTGGGAATTGATTCCGCGTACTCCACACGTTAATGTTGTTGGGTCAAAATGGGTGTATTGTTTGAAGTACAAGTCTGATGGTTCACTTTATCGGCATAAATCCAGATTAGTTGCTCAAGGTTTTTCACAATTACCTGATTTTGATTATGACTATACGTTTAGTCCGGTGGTGAAGGCATCTACTATTCGTACTGTTTTATCTTTAGCTGTTACCATAAATTGTCTTTTGCGACACCTTGATGGTAAGAAAGCATTTTTAAATGGTGCTCTTGATTCCTCGGTTGATATGGAGCAGAGTCTGGGTGTATTTTATACACATATTTTATGTGCTTTTATGAGTTTCTTTTGCCATTTGATGTGCACGTAGGTTTGTTTTGTGTAGGAAATCATTAGATTGTGCGCTGAGGGTGAGAAGTCATACACTATACTCTTTTTCCCTTAACCGTGATTTTTTCCCACTGGATTTTCCCGGTAATGTTATTAATGAGGTAGTGTACTCCAATGAAAAATGTTCTTATTTTACCTTCGGAGGAGGGACATGAAACATTATTCCAGAATGGAAGCTCAGAAGAAATTGGATCGTGCTACGAAGAATTTGGGCTCAATTGGGTTCATGTGAAGAAATTTAAATTAAAGAATAGAAGGCCAAATATGAAGAATTTGGTTGAGAATAATTGTTTCGAGCTTGATTAAGAAGCAGTACTATTTTAATTGGTTATTGGAAGATCGAACGGTGATTCTGGAGGATGTTTACTTATTTTGATGGTCCAGTTCGGCAGAACGAGAGAGGTCATGAATTATTTTATTTGTTCCAGAGAAGAAGTAAGTATGAGTACCATAAATAAGAAGTGAAGTGATGATGGGTACTGTTAAGGAAAAAAGAAAAAAAGAAAAAAGAAAAAAGAAAAAAAGAAGTTGAATATGATTTAGTAGATGATTTTGGTGGATGGTTGTAATGAGTATCTTGATGGAAATATTCTTTTTGTTGAAGTTCATGAATTGCATGCACATGATTTTTGTTATTTTCTTAAAACTAAGGATTCCTTTAGATTCCTCATTGATTTTATGTTCTAAAGCCCTGTTACAACCATTTTAGAAGTTCATCCTGACTTGTGCAAAATTTGAATTGCATTTCACTTATTGTATTTTATTGTGAGCTGTCCTATGGATTAGAGTAGAGAGAGTGAGTGAACGCATCACATGAGGATTAAAATGATTGTTTGCCCGAATTTGACAAAGATGAAAAGACATTGCTTGTGTTGAAATTCTTGGATTTAGCTTGTGGTAGGACGGTGGACCATATTGAATATTGCTTGATTTGATTTTGCGGGAATATTTTACTTTGCTAATGATTTTGTGATACTACATGCTTGAGAGCAAGCACGATCTAAGTGTGGGGATGTTTGATTGGGTGTATTTTATACACATTATTTATGTGCTTTTATGAGTTTCTTTTGTCATTTGATGTGCACGTAGGTGTGTTTTTGTGCAGGAAATCGTTAGATTGTGTGCTGAGGGTGAGGAGTGATACACTATACTCTTTCCCCCTTAATCGTGGTTTTTTCCCACAGAGTTTTTCCGGGAAGGTTTTTAATGAGGTAGTGTGCTCCAATGAAAAATGTTCTTATTTTACCTTCGGATGAGGGATATGAGACATTATTCCAGAATGGAAGCTCAGAAGAAATTGGATCGTGCTATGAAGAATTTGGGCTTAATTGAGTGCATGTGAAGAAGTTTAAATTAAATAATAGAAGCCCAATATGAAAACCAAATTAATTAGCTTAATTATATTTTCCTTTTCTTAGTTAGATTTGTAATTAGGGTTATTGTAAAATAACTATGAAAATCCACGCATAGGTTTTTTTTAAGGGGGGCGGCAGCATTGTTTATTTGGAGCGCCGCATACGTTGTCTTTAATTACGTTTTGTTGCCAGGATTATTAATCATCATTCATCACCTATGATGAATTAGTTCTTCTTTTGTTTCTTTAATTCTTCTTTTCTTAATTATTGCTTACTTCTTTGTTCATATATATTTTTTAGTTATTCTTTCTTTAATTATTATTAATATGATTAATAACTAAATCTCTTTTTCGGTTTAGGGTAATGAAGCATTAACTAAAATTTATATGTGAGGCTTAATTGTTCGTGATAATTGATTTGTATGAATTCTTGATTGTTCTCTGTGTATATTTTAATTCTGAATTTCTTGAGATCTGATCAACCTTGAGTTATTTGGAACAATGCCAATTAAATTCCGCTATTTATCTTTATATAGTGGACAGATTTAATTAGTGGTGAAACTATCAGCAGATAGTGGGAACAATGAGTGGATAATTTGTGACAGCTGATCTGATTATGAACTATCTGAATTGGGTTTCTAATAAGATATCAAAAACGTCATTTATTATTATTTTTCTATTTTAATAATGTTGCTACTTGCATGAAGATAATGGAATATGCATGGATATTGCTTCTTGGAGGATTATGCATGCAATAATTATCTATTATCTATTTTAATAATGATGCTACTTTGTATTTCTCTTTTTCCCATTGAATTTTTTTAATGAGGTAATGTGATCATTTTAGTTTATTTTTATTTTTATTAATGAAGCTATAAACTCGGTCATGTTGACTTAGAAGAGTTTGGTAATATTTTAATTAGTGTTTAGTTTATTTAGTTTTATTTTGATTAGAATTAGATTTGGTAAAATTAGATAAA
>JAUOBV010000010.1:9248419-9265548 GCA_032360425.1 Rubia occidens
ACTTTAGTTACACATCATTGTTCTTGAGCTAACCTAATCATACCTATCAATTGATTAACTTAAAATTTCAAATTTATTTTTGAAAACAATTCTCACAATCCCTAAAATTTCATCTCAAAAATTCTTTTGTTGAATATATATATATTTTTTATAAAAGATTGTTAGCTTTGTTGATTATGTCCGGGAAGCTGAGGCGAGTGGCACCCCCGTACAACTGCTAGGCAGTGATGTCGTGGGCGATGGTGGCCTTCCAAGTAGAATCATAAGTTCATAACCTTAACAACCATGAATCGCGGTCCTTGCAAATCTCTGATACCCATTTCCCCTACGTGCATTGACGCATTCCAATGCACGTGAAAGGCGAATGATGCATTTTTCAGCCTGCCTATTCCCTGCATAATTCCCTTCTACAATGACAGGGAGTTTGCATTGTATTTTTCCCCAAGTTCCGTCGAGGGATCAGATCATCACCTCCTGGCCCACCTGTAGAAGTACCATCCAAAAACATTTGTTTTTATGAAGAATGGGAAAATTAAAGTTTGATCTTTAAGGGATTGAGAAATGTAGAAGAAGAAGGTTTAGTAAGGGCCGGTTGAGTGCGTGTAAAATGGAATGTACTTATAATTGTAGAAACTCATCAAATGTGGCAAAAATCATTTTAAAAAATAGCAAGAATTGAATGTTTATTTGGTAACTAAACAGTGAATTAAGGCACTGGTTGCGGAATTGATTTCTAGCTGAACTAACTAAACTGCATTAAAATTAGAAGTAGAAAAAAAAATTAAGAATCAAAGGCCAAAACTAAGCAGCATAATATTTATTCAAAACTTTACTGAACGTAACTAAATTAAAGGGAAAATAATCTGGAGAGATCATAGCTTAAGTATTAATTGTGATGACTGTTTTTGGTTAGATTTAAGAAAAAATGGTTAGTCTAGAAGAATAATTTTAATAGAAGGAGATTAAATTGAAATTAAATGTCACCATTTTTTCTAATTTTTTTCCATTTGGTGCTATGCCTGGATTTAGTGTTTATGTATTTTGCTTAATTTTTTATATTTATTTCTATGCATAGACTTTTCTCGAACATTGCAAGTGGAGAACGTATTGGGTGCACGAATACACAAGTAGTTCAAAAATACACAAAAAAATTCAAATATTTATTTAATGAGATTTTTATGGAAATATTTTAATAGAAGGATATTGAATGGAAATGAATTGTCAATCTTTTTTTCTCGTGTTTTCTATTTGTTGTCATGCCTAAATTTAATATTTCACTATTTTGCTTAATTGTTTATATTTCATGCAATACCTAGATTTTGCTTGAATATTGCACGTCGAGAATGTATTGGGTGCACGGTTGTGTTACTTCATTTTTCCGAAGGAGTATATGAATCCAATACTTTAGTTACACGTCATTGTTCTAGAGCTAACCTAATCATTCCTATCAATTGATTAAGTTAAAATTTCAATTTTTTTAAATTATCACAATCCCTAATATTTGATCTCAAAAATGCTTTTGTTGAATAATTTTTTATAAAAGATTTTAAGCTTTGTTCCAGGAAGCTGAGGTGAGTGGCATCTCCGTGCAGCTTCTTGGCGGTGATATCGTAGGCGATGGTGGCCTTCCGAGTAGAATCATAAGTTCATAACCATAACAACCATGAATTGCGGTTCTCACAAATCTCTGATACCCTTTTCCCCCACGTACTTTGACGCACTCCAATGCAGACGAAAGATGCATTCTACAGCCCACCAATTCCCTACATAATTCCCTTCTACAATGACAGGGAGTTTGCACCATATTTTCCCCAAGTTCTGTCTAGGGATCAGTTCATCACCTCCTTGTCCACCTGTAGAAGTAGCTTCCAACAACATTTGTTTTATGAAGAATAGAAAAATTGAAGTTTGATTTTTAAGGGATTGAGGAATGTAGAAGAAGAATGATGATAAGGTTGAGTAAGTGCGGGTTGACTGCGTGAAGAGTGCAATGTATTTATAATTGTAGAATCTCATTAAGTGTGGCAAAAATCATTCAAAAAATTGCAAGAATTGAATGTTTGTTTGGTAACCGAAGAGAGAATTGAGGCCTTAGTTGCTGAATTGATTTCTAGCTGAACTAACTAAATTGCATTAAAATTAAATGTAGAAAAGAAATTAAGAATCAACGCCCAAAACTAAGCAGAATAATATTAAAGGGAAAATAATGGAGAGATCATAGCTTAAGTATTATTTATGATGGTTTTTTGGTGTTAGATTTTTAAAAAATGGTTGGTTTAGGAGGAATGATTTTAATAGAAGGAGATTAAATGGAAATTAAATGTCACTATATTTTGCTCAATTGTTTCCATTTGGTTTTATGCCTAGATTTAGTTTTTATGTATTTTGCTCAATTATTTCTATATATTGCTATCCCTAGATTTTTCTCGAATATTGCACGTGGAGTGATGAATGTGTTTCCACCGATAGAAGCCTTTCGTCGTGATTCCTTGAATCGCGTCCGACCTGCAAGACAATGCCCCCGGTGTCCGGAGGGTAAACACTCTGATGCTTAAGTTAGTATAAGCTCTGTATTGAGAGTGTATTGAATAGAATAAAGGCTTACCAGGCCTGTGTATTTATAGGGGAGGAGAACCCGATCTCTACTGGAATTCGAACTCCTTTCCTTATTTGATATGTATAGTATCTCGAGTATAATTGGTATACACGAGATAGTTTCCTTATAGGAATCAATAATATCCTTAATTAGGATTGGATCACGCGTCCCTTTATGGGCCTCAAGTCGGACTTTAGACAATACCCTAAGCTCGAAGCTCGCGGGCCTCGAAGTGTCGTGGCCCAGGTATCATCAGTCATCCACATGCAAAAATTAAAAATCTCTCATCCCGAAAATGAAAAAATAAAGTAAGAGAGAGAGAGAGAAGTATATCCAACATTTTTCATGCCCTCATTGGAATCTTTTAAGAGCTAGTTATATATTTTTTCTTCTAGAGTGTGGGTGTTGTGCTCACTCTAATTAGGTAGCGTGTTAATCTGTCCAGATAGCTCTGTCATGTTTGTCGCTGCCATCTATAGTTTTAACGATGTAAACAACATCGGTGTATCACTAAAATCAAGAAGTCTTCTGTCATCATGTTGATGTCCGCCACATGGAGTAGTAGGAGGTCGCTAGCTATTCTTCTTTAGATATCGTTGGGAAGGTCGAGGGAGGGAGCTGTAGTGGGAAGGGTGGGACTTTGGTGGGGAGGGCGTCGGAGGTGATGGTGTGCAGTGGCAGCCTCCTCATGGTAGATGTCAGCATAGATTTACTATGTTATGGGGAGGTAGGTTCAAAGAGAAAGCGATCTTTAGGTATCTAATTTCCTTGATGCATGAGTTAGAAATGTCAAAAGGGAGGGAAGGGTACAATTTGAAATTTTCCCAATGGGTCACCCATCCTGGTACTATTCTCGCTTTAGCACGTTAATTTCAGAGTTTTGATGGGATCAGTACGTTAGCGCTGGTATGATCGTACCCATAAATGAGTAAATGAGTGCCTAATTTCCTTGATGTAGTCTAGGGTTTACTGTATTAGAGGGGAAGGTGGCAATGTACGGTTTACTGTATTAGAGGATGTGGGAGAGAGGGATACAACACAAGAACTTTCCAAGGAGTCACTCGTCCTAGTACTACTCTCACTCAAGCACGCTTTACTTCAGACTTCTGATGGAATTCGGTAAGTTAGTGCTAGTATGATCCTACCCATAAATGAGTAAATGAGTATCCAATTCCCTTGATGTAGTGTAAGGTTTACCATATTAGTGAGATGCGAGTTAAGAGAGAGTGATTTTTAGGTATCCAATTTTCTTGATGTGTGAGTTAGAATTGTCAAGGGAGGGGGTGGTTTACACTAAGAGAACTTCTGAGCGGATCAACCATCCCAGTACTAGTTTTGACCAAGCACACATAACTTTGGAAATCTCATCAGATTTGGTGTGTTAGTGTTGGTATGATTGTACTCAAGCATGCTTAACTTCAGAGTTTTGATGGGGTCGAGTGTGTTTAGATGGTTTTAATACGAAGAATTACAAATGAGTAAATTGAACCTTTAAATATTTAGAACGTATTTGGTAATTGATTTTAAGCTATTTTTTAAATTTTTATTTCGGTCAAATAAGATGGGAAAAAATGCTTGGTAATTCAGTTTTTGGTTAGCTGAAAAGACAGTTTTATCGCCAAAATGAAAAGACTAATAGGAGCTTATTGTTGAATTGGCTTTTGACTTTTTAATATTAATGATTATAGAGTTAAGTGCTAAAATCATGTGAAAGTGCCAATATAACCCTGCAATCTTAGAAAATGTCAAAATAACTCTGGACTTGGCTGACTTAATAGCTAACGATGAATTGATCAGAATTTGGTGAAATGACGAATTATTCCTTGAATTTAAAAATAAAAAATATAGGAAAAGAATTAATTGTCCTAATGCTTATGAATGGAATGATTTCCCATTTTTCCCTCACTTTCCCTTCGTCTTCCCCAGGTATCACCCCAATTTGAAAACCCCGATTTCATCCCCGATTTCACCTCTTCTGGAGGTTTTGAGCGGTGGGGGGCTGTGGTTTCTGGCAGCGGGAGTTGTGGGGGTGATGAGCAGGGAGATGAGTGGATGTGGTTTCTGAACGCACAGTTGGGGTGGCAAGCAGGGAGAGGGAGGATGGTTGTGGGGGTTGGAGGGTGGTGGTGAGCAGCTAGGGTTTTGCGGAGGAGGAAGGTGGGGGTGGTTGTGGGGAGGTGGCGAGCGGAGCGATGTGAGGTGAGCATTTAGGGTGGTTGTGGTGGCGGGGTGGCTATGGTGGTGGCTGAAGTGGTGGGTAGGGTATGAGCGAGGCAAAAATGGTGGATTGCAAAGGTAGTGGTGTAGATGGTGGCTAGCGGAGATGATGGTGGCGGATGGGAGTTGGCTATATCAGAGGCGTTTCAGGCTGAGCAGCGATGAGGAAGAATTAGTGGTATTATGGGTACTAGTTTTTAAGCTTCTTAGTCAATGGTATTTTTATCATTTCAATTTCTAGTCAATGTCGAAATGTCATGGAGTACATTACAGATAAATTGATGTGGTACATCATCTCAGATTGTCGAACGGACCTGTGATGTTACTACAGAGATCACATAGCAATAAGTAGATACAGAAATTCGGGGGAAAGAGGTATCTTTGCATACGAAAGATAGTAACTTCTTACAACAATGAATAATATCCTTCTAAGCTGAACCAAATTCGGAGAACCACTTCTCGTGTCGCTCTATGTCCGCTGCAGAAACACTAGGTTGAACTTTGACTAGAGCTTCTTCGAAATCGCACATGGCAACAGGATCCTTCGAGATCTCATCCTTGGGCATGTTTTTTATCTCATCCCGCGTCTTTCCTGCTATCTTTCGCCTCATTCCATTCAAAGAAGCGTCCCTACAGACATTAGTTAGATCGTCTCCACTGTATCCTTCTGTTTTGCGAGCTATTTCGTCAATATCCATATCTGCAGCTATCTGTAGAAAACAGACATACAAACCAGTTGCAAGGAATACCTTCTGAAAGATGCCTGACTAACCTAAGAACTGGTAAGGCTTATGTAAGACCTTACACAACGGTACTAAACTTACAAGCTAAAACCCTTTCTAGTAGACATATTCAGTTTAATGCAATAATGCTGAGAAAAATATATACATTTAAGGTATAGCAGAACATGAAGTGCAAAGTTACTAAGTCACTATGCAGGCAATAGTTGAGTAAATGTATTGTAACAACAATGGCGTGCCAGATTATCCTTTTGAAAAAAGGATAGACAGCAAAAATATTGGAAAACTATTCAATCACACGAAATGGCAATTCTGATTTTCACCTCAATAGATTTCAAATTGATTCTTATAAGCTCCTTACGACTCTCAAAATTTGGAAGTGGAATATATATTCGCTTTTCCAGACGCCTCCTGAAACAGAAAAACACAAATTAGATAAACCAAGCACACACTACTTATAGATTAGCTCAATAAGAGAATGCCCCTTTTCTGACTACTAATTCCATGATAAAAAACTCACCAAAGAATTTTCATTTCCACTAAGGTAAAATGAAAATAACAATCAAATGAGCGCATATATTATTCAAAGGCACAACCTCAGAGCCTCATCTATATCCCAGGGAAAATTTGTAGCTGCTAAAACCATCACAAGTTTGCGAGTGCCATCTTCGTTAGTGGCGGTATTGCTCACACCATCAACCTGAACCAAAAGTTCAGACTTGACTCTTCTGGATGACTCATGCTCACCAGATGCCCTGATGAGAAACGTTAATATGAATGTTAATGGCTCAACATCTTGAATACAACCACTCATTGTAAAATGCAAGACATAGTGAATACTGTCATTATTATGCAGTTCCATGTGGGACAATTTATACTGTAGAGAAACAAGACAAAGATACAACCACACCTAGAATTGGAAGGTGCTAGAGAGAAAAAATGATAGCGATGTAAATTCAAATGTGTAGAGTCACAGAGCCTTACCCACGAGAATTGCAAAGCGAATCAATTTCATCAATGAAGATTGTACTGGGAGCATAAGCACGTGCAAGATCAAACAAGCAACGAACCATCCTCTCACTTTCTCCTCGCCACTTAGAAGCCAAAGTTGCAGAAGAAACATTGAAAAATGTTGTCCCGCACTCAGTAGCAACAGCTTTGGCCAAAAGTGTCTTCCCAGTTCCAGGAGGGCCAAACATTAGAACACCTTTCCATGGTCTCCGAATTCCCTGAGAGTATATACAAATTAAAATTACGTTATGCTTCCTTTAGTATTTCTTTTTTTACTTCATGCTTTTAATATTCGAAATGCTGCATATTATGTAGATCTTCAATGCCTAAAAGAAGGGATGTAAAATCTTTAACTGAAAGGCCACAGTACAAGTAAAATTAAAAAAGAGTATAAATCAAGATTAACATCTATCTCTTTCTAGAAAAACACAAACTCTTTATTATTTAATAAAACACCTTACAGGTTAGACTATAAAGCATTTAGTATTTTATTTTTAAAAAGAATAAGCCACATGCAGCCACTCTGTTAGTGAATTAATGCCGGGATCATAGAAAACACACCTGAAAATACTCAGGCATCCATAGAGGAAGAACAACAGCTTCCTCCAAGAGCCTTTTAGCTTCACTGAGCCCAGCAACATCATCCCATCTCACTCCCGGGCTGGAATCCAAAACATCTCTTTCAAGCATAGCAGCCAAATCTGCATCAGGCCCCTCGTACTGAATCTTCTTTGATTTTCCATCTTCAGAGTCGCCGTTCTAGCAATCATAAATAATCCTCCAACTAAATTAGAACCCAATTCAAAGTAAACAAAAAATACACGGAATGAAGGGATTTTACAAAACCAACTAAATTCAAGTTTCAGCTTGTCATATGCACACAAGTAATATAAGTTCAGATATGGACATTATAGCAATATTTGCAAGGTAGCTTTAGGTCCAAAGAACTGAACAAACATAAACATGATAACTACGTTGACTCAGAATCACATTACCATACTCAAAATTCTAACCATGCACCCCAAAGAAAGAGGGTCAGCCGAAAAGAAAAATGAAAGAAAATCAGACATCTTTAAGATATTTCTCGACAAGAATTTCCCATCAGACATAGTTGATGATTAAGAAAGAACTAGATTTTTACTTGAGGTATCACATGCAGCAACATGGGTTCCTGTTAATATTTCAAACTGTATCTACATAAGTTTTCCATCATTGTTCAATTAAGTGATCCAGCAATTTCTTTTTAAGTTCTCAACCACTGGCAATTATAAATCTAACTCTATCTCATCAATGTTAAAAAAAACAAGAATCGAATCTAATACTCCACAACATTTATTCAGCCTAATAAAACATACAGGAATCCAGCACTTACAATTCAAAGAACTTAGAGGAGGCAACCTACCATAGAGTCACCCTTTCCAGATGTCCCTGAGCCTGGGCCAGAGCCTGTGCTTGTGCCTTTTTTGCTTGCACTTGATCCCCGGACCCCAGAATTAGACTTACTGGCAGAACCAGCTTTAGCTCCACGACCTGATGACCCCGGTCTTGTAGCACCACGAGCCCAAGCTCCATCTTGCGGAGACTTCCTCGTACTCATTTGGCCAGGTCTGTTGGGCCTTCTCGACGTGTCTCGACTGGGTGGCCTCCATACATCAGGATCATCCATCGAACCACCCGAAGAAGTAGGGTACTCATCCATCGGCTGAAACACAAAGTTGGACTTAGTTGAAATCGGAGGTGAACTCGGCCGTCTCCCAGCAGGAACCTCCTTGAAAGACCTCTTCTCAGCATCTAAGTGCTTAACAACTTCCGTCTCTTCAGAAACAGCTTTCTTAACATTCATCCATTTCGTACGAGTCAGCGGCTCATCAACCGTGTTTAAGTGCCTAAAAGCCAAAGCTTTATCAACAAATTCCTCCACTTATACATTTCCTAAAATTCCACAATGTCAATAAATATCCTAATCTAGCCACATTTTAAATTGTAAGAAACTAAATCTACAAGAATAAATTCAGCTAGATAGTAAATCTAAGTCAAAAAGTAATCTACAAGCACAGTGAGTAAGAAAGGACGGTTAAAAAAACAGTAAAGAGATGAATGCAAGTGGAGAAGATTACTTGTTGATCTGCGCGATGGCGCCGTCGAAGAAGATGACTGCGGTGTCGTAAAGGCCTTCCTGAGCGTACTCCCGCGCCAACTTCAGGTGATCCTGTAGCCCCGCCAGCGATGCACCCACCATTCTTCCCAATCCTAAAGCTTAATCTCAGCTCAGCTTCGAAATCCTGGAGTTTGCACACAGTGCACGCTTGGTGTGTGGAGCTCTGCGTGTGAAATTAGGTCAGTTTTGTTGGTTTGAAATATGGGGGAGGACGGCGACGTTTTAACGGTCTAGTTTCGGAAAGACGGGTGAAGAAGGATGGGGAGTGAGCGCGTGAATTTACTGGATTGTCCGGAGGTTGATTTGGGCCGTTTTTAAGTTACGGAAAAGTTGGTTTGGACCGTTGGATTTGGGAGCCCACTTTATTGCTCAAAGTTTTTGCGCTCTCTTGTTTCTAATTTCTAACAAACACCAAAGTGGAAAGCAGAATTATTGTTACTTTGAGGATTCTAATTAAGTGGTTTTAAAAAGAACAAGAATAATTACTCCATCGACCCCTAGAACATGGAAACGCTATTTTTTAAGACGAAATTTTGGAAAATATCGTCTATTCATGTACGGTGTACCTATAGAAAAGTGGAGTTGAATTAGAATTATATAATAGTAAAAGTATCTAGTTGTAATATTAAAAATTTATTATGCAACGTGCAATAGTAAATCTAAAAATTCTTCTAATTTGCAGTCTAAATCTAAAGACCGTTTTTCAAGATATAGAATATTTTTAAGGTCTAATATTAAATTAAAAGTGAACAAAAACTTGCCGTAACTTTATTTAACGTAGTTGTTTGGGCTCTGTATAAACAATAATGATACTTTCCGTACAAATATTGAGTGAAAAATAAAAATGATTGACATGTTAATCCAATTGGGCAAACACGTCATTCTCTCCTAAACATAAAATTAAAGAAATCATGTATCTTATTAATCCTTTTATATCCTTTGTACAAGCAATTGTGGCTTAACTAATTGGTAATTTGGTCACTCTTTATATGTGAATTGTGTTTACATAGATAAGTCTATTGTAGGCTTTTACCCTAACACACTCCTCAATTTTTACGGGATGCAATAACGGATTGTTTGAAACAATGTTTATGAAACAACTCACTAGAAAGACATTTAGTACCAATATCAGCAACATGTAATTGTGCGGGAACATGTCGAACACGATGACCTCCATGTACAATCATTCATCAATATGCTTGCTACAATCATGATGTATCATATCGGAAGCAAGTATGCGGTAGAGACTTTATCACAATAGAGAATTGAAGCGTGACAAAGGAATGGCCCAAATCTGCAAGAAGCTGACGAAGGCACATTGTTTCAGCCGCGGTGTATGCAGGAGTATTCAGGTTCAGTTGAGGATGTCGACACAGTAGGTTGCTTCTTAGAGCGTCAAGAAATCAAATTCTTCCCAAGAAAACGGTGTAACAAGTGGTAGAACAACTTTTAGGACATCTAACCCAATTTGCATCAAAATAGGTGACCACCAACGCAAGGGAGCTCGACGAGTGGAGAAAATGACAAAACTCTAATGTACCCTGCAAATGCCTAAAAAATTCTCTTCGCAACATGAAAATGAGTGGTAGGAGGAGCATGCATAAACTGAGAAACCATCTTAACAACGGAAGCAATATCCGGACGAGTCATAGTCAAATATTGCAAAGCACCAACCATACTACGATATTCAGTGGGATCAACAAGTAGGCCCCCATCAACAAAGGACCGTGTAACTTTAGAAACAGTGGGTGTGGATACAGTTTTAACGATATGAAGATGAAATTTCTTTAGTATATCAGACACGTATATTTGTTGTGACAAAAACAAGCCAGAAGGAGTATGCGACACCTGAATTCCTAGAAAATAATGGAGATTTCCTAAATCCTTCATATCAAACTGAGACAAAAGAATAGAAAGAAATTTATGAACTGGAATGGAACTACTATTTGTGAGAACAATGTCATTCACATAAGGAAGTAGAATAAGCATATGATCCTGCTATTGTAAAACAAACATAGAGGTGTCACAAGTGTTGTATTTAAAACAAATGGATGTAAAAAAATCTGATGAAATGAGAAAACCAAACTCGCAGAGTCTGTTTCAAACCATATATTGAATTGCGTAGGCTACGAATGTAATTTGATTTTGAGGGATGCGCGGAACTCTCAAGTTGACGGATATAAACGTTCTCATTTTTAAAAAACCATGCAAAAAGGCATTTTTAATATTCAGTCAACGAACTATCCAGATAAGAGAGACAACGGTGGTGAGAACTAAACGCAACGTAGTAGATTTCACAAAAGGACTAAAAGTTTCAAAATAATCAATACAACTATGCTAGCGATTTCCAAAAATAACAAGTCTGACCTTGAACCGCTACACGGACCTTTCAGAATTGTATTTATCTTTATATACTCATTTACAGCCAAGTGCATGACAATTGTAGTCGCGAGATACCAACTCCTGAGTTTCATTTGTAATTAAAACTTGTAAGTGTCACACATCGTTGGTTGACAGAATTATGACTCAGTTATAAGATCATGGGTCACCCCTACATAGTACCAGTTGGTTTTACGATATGAACACATGATTCTCTCATGATATCATAGCCTACGGGCCCGTGACCCCTTTATATACACGTTTATGCAATGATAATACCACTGCACGTGAGGGGGCACGTAAGTGTCCCACATCGGTGGTTGACAGAGTTATGACTCAATATATAAGATCATGGGTCACTCCTACATAGTACCAGTTGGTTTTATGATAGGAACTCATAATTCTAATAAAATCATATACTCATCAAACATAGCATGACACCAACGAGGATCTTTGGATTCCTGTTTAAAATTAAAGGATTTTAATTCTAAGACATCTGTTTTTGAATTCATTAGGCTACGAGGTTTAGAACTACCATCTTTTAGACAAGTAACCAGGGGATGAACACTCAGAACAAGTGGTAAAGGAGATGGGGAACCTGGACCAAGAGTAACAAATGACACAGGACTAAAAGCTAACCCGGGAGAGAATGTAAGAGGAGCTGAGACAGACACTGGACTCGAGAAAACACGATTTGGAGATAAAGACGATGAAGAAAGGGACTGTGATTGAAGCTCGTCGACAATAAGATAAGTCACAGTGGTTGATGCTGGCAAGTGCGACGAGGAGGCCTATGAGCTGGTAGGGGCTAAGCCTGGACGAAACTACGACCGAGACGGGTAAAGATTCGACAGCAAGACTCGATGGGGACACCACCATGCAACGGAACATTTCCGACGACACCATGAAACAACTCAAAACTCTATGAAACCACTGCATGAGACCAATTCAAATCTAAAATGAAAGGAAAGGAATATCGAGTTGGCAAAGAGAAATTTTTCATATTAGTCAGAGACTCGAAAATAAGTATTTTTGCCAAAATTTGAAAAGAAAGCAGATAACCTAAGACTAGGTGAAGTATCAGAATAAGTAGTGAAATGAAAATACCATGTTACATGGAGTAAGAATCAAAATGAGGCAATTGTTTTAAAAAATAAATAAATGGGCCGATCAATAAAATCAACATGATTTCAGGTGGATTTTCTGAATATATGACAGAACAAGCATTACTCATATGGCCAACTCACATTAGTGTTTAGGTCCTAAGTTAAATCTCGGCAAGTAATTGTACTGTAATGATTTGTTATTTTTTAATGCACAAGTCCATGACAAATATTTTTTATAAACTCAATATCAGGTGGCTATCAGTAAAAATGAAGTTTCCAAATTATTCCAGAAATAGCAGCCTGAAAACTCCAACATGCATGCTCTTTGCAGGTTACATATAAGATCAAGAGATCATTTTCACTGTACAATACAATGAGAATGGAGCTGCTTGTAAATGAGCAACAAGTCAGCAGTTATTCACCATCTTCAAAACAAGAAAATGTTCTTTTTTCCCTTTATTCTATTCCAAAAAAATGGGTGAAAAATTATTCCACCAGTCCATCTTTCACCAGCTCTTCCAACCCTTTCTCCAGCCTGTCAGCAGCGACACGCAGGTCGTCTTTGCGCAGCCCACCATACGACACCCTCACATGCCCCGGGCCACCACAGGAACTCCCTGGGATCACAACAATGCCATGTCGCCTTGCCAACCAGCGCACGACTTGAAAATCATCCGTGTGTTTGTCTGGAAGTTTTGCCCACAGATAGAGAGCGCCTTCTCCTCCTCTAACGGCATCCTCTCCCAAGGGAGATAATGCTTCTAAAACAATTGCTCGGTTCTTCGCTAGGTCTTTTACATTGTCGGTCACCCACTTGAGTCCCACTTCCATTGCGAATAGAGCCAGCCGCTGCGAGACTAGGGTAGCACAGATAGGTATGTTGTCCTGGACTTTAAGAAGTAGAGCTGAAAGGCCCTCCACTTCAGAAGGGTAAGCAATCTGCACGAAGAGACGCACTATCTTAGTCCAATACAAACCTTAACAAGCATAGACACATGAAATGAATATCAGGAGTTTTCAGATTAGCATACTTAGTTAAACAGAAATTTTTCAGGAAGTTTGAACAGCAAAAGAAAGCGAATGATGTGAGACCAGCTGAAGTATCAGAACAAACAGTGGAATGAATGAAAATTGCCGTGTTACATAAGTATCAAAAGGAGGCAATCTATACAATCCACACATGTTTTCAAGGTGGATTTTGTGAATATACGACAGGACAAGCCTCACTTACATAGCCAACTCGCCACCCCATCATCCCGTAAGCCTTGGAGAAAGAGAATATGTTGACGATGTGATTATCCTCCAAACAAGAGTGTTTCAGACCATCATACATGAAGTATCTGCACATTTCCATTTTAATTCGTTTAGCAACAGGAGTACTATGTGCTTTTTCCATGAATAATGTTGACTGACACATTCAAATAAAGTATCCCATAGCAGAGGATTATGTCGTGAAATCAAGTAAACAAAGGAGCACATTCAAGTTTGTGCAGTTACCTGTCGGTCTAATGTGGAACAAAACAGCCATAAGTGACTGGCATAATCACAAATACCACAGCCACATCATGCACAACCCATATCACGACAGATCATATCATAAGTTCAAAACAAAGAAGAAAAAATGAATCTTACATTCACTATCAAGAAATTGTATGGCTTGAGTATGCAGCACAAAGTCACGAAAAAATGCAAAATAGAATAGAAGTAGTGATTAACTTTAGGGTACTTACTCGTATGTGTTATCCACCACAAGCCAACAGCCAGCACTTTTACAAATATCCGAGATTCTCTGTTCAATGTATTGAATGTGAACATAAAGTTAGTTTTAGTAGAATAACAAGATATATGACCAAAAAGAACACAATCTTACAATTTTTCCCCTAATAGCACATATGTTAAGTGGGAAAGAAAGAGACCTTGAGAAGAGGCTCTGGGATGTATGTCCCGGATGGGTTGCCAGGATTTACAACAGAGACAAGCTTTGGAGTTGGTTTAGTCTCCCGCAAAGTTTTTTCTAACCACTCTGTATATCAAGTGAAACAACAATTTCACCAATTCATTCCATTCATTCGACATTCTAGGATCATTTGATGGCAATCACAACCACACCATACCACAAAATTCAAGAAAATACAGATTATTTTGAAGGAAACTTAACAGATAGAGCAAGGCAGGGAAACACAAAAACTGTAATCACCTGTATCAGGATGCAGTGTCTTGGGATCCCCAGGACCGACGAGAATGTCAGTAACACCTGTCATTTGGAAGGACATGTACGAATTGAAGTAGTACGGTGCAAACATAATCACAGAGTCCCCAGCATCACACAAAGTGAGGACAACATTCACAAACGCCTGCAACCAGTTTGAACAGTCATAGATTTAAAGTCTAAATTGTTCATTGACTTGAGAGGTAAAGGAACAGGTAAAAAAGCACACAGATGCATACATGCAAGGTATAGAAGCTGGGCAAAATGACATTCGATTATCGAAAGAATAACAAGAAATGCAAAATCAAAGAAGCTAAAATCCTAAACAAAAATTCTCATTTCAAAATTACGGCGATTAGGGGCTCAAACAAACAAACTAGTTGGCTACCTGATTTGCACCGGCAGTGACCATCACAGATGATTTGTACAACTTGTTTTCCGCACGTATCTGATTGGACAAAAGGTACAAAATTCAACAAGTCCATTAAGAGGTATAGTTCTCCAAGATTCTACACTACATTAAAAGAAAAAATGAGGGGGGAAATAGCAAGATAACAATCATAGTTCATTGAACATGTAGCTGCAATCAAGAAGAACCACTTTAAGTGATCTTAGCCGATGAAATTCAAAGTCTATACCTTTTTCGAGATCGCCTCCCTCAGCTCAGGAAGGCCTTCATCGGGACCATAACAACTCATTGAAGGCTCCCATATAACCTCTTGCACCTTTGCCAAGGCTTGCTTTGGTGGTAGCCAGTAAACCACTCCCTTCAAAACACCATCATTAAGGACAAAAACAGACTCAAAACAAGAACAAATTTTTACTATATTCAGAGGAATACAAGCAAGCTAATCCAGAGAACATGAAATGGTCATTTATCAATCTCTCTGGGCCTGCTAAACCTCAGTAGAAGCAGTGCCATATTTATTTAGCAGTGCCATGTATAAGAAAAGTGACCGTGAATTTATCCAATTTACAAATGAAACCCCATTGATCAGATTATTCAAAGTAAAAGAAGCTCAAAACACAATGTCTTTCGATTTCCTTGAACTCCACAATCAAGAAAACACCCCACAAGTAAAACTAATAAAAGTCACAAACTTCAAAACACAAACCTGAGCCAGAGACTTGCAATTTTTGACCTCTCTGATCAGTTCTTGAATCTGCAAAAAGCACAGAATCCCTCAAAATCCCACAACACAAAAAGAGAAAAAGCTCCCAACTTGGTCCACCAAATGACCAACAAATTAATAAAAACCTGGACCATATATATGACTGAATCAGTAAATGTACAATAATAGGAAAATCACTACCTTAACCATGACAGGGGTATCAGTTTGCAGAGCTCTTCTTGCAAGCATCCCAGAAGAACCCATTTCTCAACACAAATCTACTGATTTTGAGGCTACAAAGAGAGAGCTTTTATAGACCCATAAATGGGGAAGGGAAAACAAGGAGAAGAAAAGAGACAAAATTATTAAGACTTCGTAAATCTAAAAGTTGGTTTTTTTAACGTTTACAGTATGAAAAACAATAAAAAAGAGCATGACAATCAGATTACGTATGTGTGGATTATAGATCAGAATTCAGAGAATTTGGGAAAAGGTGAGAGAAAAGGTTAGAATTCGTTATTGTTCCTCCACTAATTATTATCCATTTGCTTGTCTGAGACGCCTCCAAAGGCTTCCCCTTTGTCAAAGTACTGTTAGAATGTGGAAAATCCAAGGTCGGAAAACAAGCGTTTTAACAGAAATTTTTTTTATGTGGGGAAAGTAGTATGTGGGGTGAGTGATTAATCATATATTAGTATGTGTACATCGGGAAGTTAATATCAATTTTTATTTTTAAATTCTTTACCTTTTCTTTTCTCATTATATTTGACACTTGTAAAAAAAACATTGGTCAATCACTCTCACATACTACTTTCCCCAACATAAAAAAATTTAGAGTTCAGAATTTTTTTATGTGGGGGTGAGAGACTAATCATATGTTGACATGTGTACATATATTGGGAAGTTAATATCAATTTTTGTTTTTTTATTTCTTTTACTTTTTCTTTTTTCATCATATTTAACACTTAGAAAAATCATTGGTCCTTCACCTTCACCTACTAATTTCCCACAAAACAAAAATTCTGCCGTTTCAACAGCCTCCCTATCCTTGTTTTGTTTTCTTTGATTTGTCTGCCATTTTCCCTCTTTTTTTACTACTGTCTTAAACCTCCATCGACCAGATTATCAAAATAAGATTCATATTAATCCATTTCGTTTTTTAAGGTTATTAATCCATTTCGTTAAGAACGAAGAAGAAAAATCCTTAATGATTAGATCATGATAAATTTTATTCTTAAATATCTAGGTCGGATTCTAATTATATACTCCTTCCGTTCCACAACTAATGTTCATTTATTTTTTGGCTCAATATTTAAGAAATTTGATGTACCTTTTTAAAAGTGGCCAAAACTTATGGGACGGATTAAAATAAAAGGCGGCCAATAGTTATTGGACGGAGAAAGTATATCTTAAAATATATTTTAAGTTTTTTTTAAAAAATTGAGAATTCTATTGCAATAAATGAATATATATATATATATATATTATAGGGAAGGGTTCTATTAACACCCTTATTTTTACACTTATTTTAACACCAAATCTCAACCATCCAATCTAACATAATTTCACTCATTCATTAAATCTATTTTTAGTAAATTAAT
>JAUOBV010000010.1:9290433-9300525 GCA_032360425.1 Rubia occidens
AGATCAACAGTAACAAATGATAGGTCTGTAGCAAGCGAATGAAGATCACCATTGACTAAAATCAACATAAAAACCACCATCTAAACATGTAATATCAACCAATAAAGAAATAACTTCACAAAAATAATCACTGTAACTCACACCTCAAAATTTGGCATAAACCTAAACAAACATTCATGTTGCAATAAAGGTCACCAATAATGCAAGAACCTCACCAAAAAATTAATGTGACTCACACCTCAACATGTTTGGCATAAAACTCATCAAATATCCATACGAAAATAAAGGAAGTCGGATGAAGTTCAAAGAATAGGCTAGATCCAGCATAAAATGATGAGTTTTGTTGATATTGGTGTTTTTAAAAGGAGTTTTGTAGTATTTTTAAAGATATATATTTTTTTAATTATTTTACCATCATGGTTTGGTTTTAAATCACATTCTGTTGATGTTAATTTTTTTGAGTTAATGATTAATTGAGGTTTCAATATTATATTGTAGTCATTCATATTCCAGTTTCTTGTAGTTTGTTTCCTCCATTCGGATAAAAAATTTCACCATCTTTTGGAGGTCACTCAAATTGTCAGGAATTTATGCTGTGAGTTTCTTGTAGAACTCTCCTAGCCGCATACCATTCGTGAATTTCCATACCATTCGTGAATTTCCTAAGGACATCTGGTATATGAGTCTATGATTTCTAGGCTTTCTGAAACGAAGCGATCAGTATTCTGAGATTCTTTACCCGCTTTGTTGCCCTATATTCATCAGGTCCATGAATGTCTTGGTAAACTTCTACTTTTGGTAGCACCTGCCAATAAACTAATCTACGAGTTGGGCCTAATTTCAAATATTTAGCAATTTCTAAATAACAATTAGGAAGTTTAAATTCAATTGTTGATAAATAATTCTTTGTTTCTGAGCTAGTGTTGGAACGTTGACATCAGTGGCGAGTCCAACAACTTACAGAAATCTGACCACATACCAAGTTATGTTCATTTGCCACCATTCATGTCCATGTCTCGGCAGTGCTCGAATGCATGGTGATTATTTTTCCACCTCTCTTCCAAATGTAGGCAATGTCATCCAACTATGTAAGTAGCTTGAATCTCATATCGGGAGTTCAATTCTTTTAACCGGTCATAAATAATCTTGTTCTTTGATTGGTTATACGAATTATTGTAAATTTTTTGTGTTGGTAGACTATTATAGATTACTAACAAGTGGTCATAACTACAAAATCCACTTGAGGGTTAAACACAAGATACTAAATTAGCAAAAAGCTATCAAGTTTCTTATGAACAACGTTACATAATGTTTTTGATTAAATATCGAGACATATCTAAATGTACTTTCAGCTTCTAACGTTTATATTAAAAAGTAATAATTATGTTATATTCTAATGTTTAACCATCTTCAAACAATATGAATCATAAAGAGAAATAATTAATTTAGTTTAAAATGATAAGCATTTATGTTCTTCTATATGGTCCTACTGATTGTTTTGACTTTTAAGACCTTTATAATATTCACATTTGTTTTGAGGCATCTATACAATTAAAGGTTGAGCCACAACTGGACAAGGTACGAAATTTTCCTACCAATATTATAAAATATTTTATTTTTAGTTAGTTAACGCATAATTTTTTATTAGTGTCCTAGTTTATTTTTATTTTTAAATCCATTATATTCCCTCAAAAAATTAATTTTTAAATTCTAACACTATTTTCATAGGTAGAGGCAGTGGCAGAAATTGGGGGGAAGCTGGGGCGCCCCCCCCCCCAAACCCAAATTCGGTGAATGAAGAGGTAATCATACAATTATTCTTCATCCGCCCCTCCTCAAGTGCTGAACTCCGCCCCGCCCAGCCCAGGATCCGCCCCTCCTCAAATGTTGGTCTAGTTCCACCACTGGGTAGAGGCACCAAATTAAATTGTGACCAACCAAATTAAAATTTCTAAATCTGTCCCTATATGTAATAGACATTTTATGAATGTTTTAATCGTTGTATTTATTTCCGTACTTGTGAAATTTTGGACTGGTTAAGCTTTGTGATATTTAACTTGGATGTAATACGAATTTTATATCAAGCCATTGGAAACTAATAATCCTACCTTTTTCTATTTATTGGGTCGATTATTATCGGTATTTGGTGCCTACAAGACGAAAGATTTCCAATGAGTTTCGGGATTTCAGGTGTGTCGAAACATTTTGAAAGAACTTGTAATACAAAGAGGATTGAATATGTACTGGTCCACATGAATTACTTCCCTGGGATTATTTTTTAGATAAAAAGGCTCAAATAACTTGCATTTAACATGTTTTATGAAACAGATGTCGTAGACTAAGGCTATCTATAGAAAATTAATTCCTCCAAAACTTGAAAACTTATTAACAATTGACCAGTCTCCTGCTACCTACCACACAAAGGCCTGGACTGGCATACACTGTAAGGGTGAAAGGCTATTAACAATTGATCACTTGGATTGGATCTCAGATGCATAGTTGTTCACCGAAAAATCTGCAGGAGTGTAAACCAGTGCCCTCTAATGCAAATGTCTCAGGCTGTGCTCCATACTAACTTGAACCATCTCAGATAGCATCTCCTTTGCCTTCTCACACTGATCCTGGCCGTCTATATGAGAAATGATGTCGGAAATGGTATTCTCTAACGTGTCGGGTTAAAGTTCAGTCCTTGCATAAGGAGATTTCCTCAGCAACCAGAGAAGATTATGTGATTTCCCCTGGGATGTAAAAAAGTGTATTCAACAATGTCTTCTTCCAGTCTTGTACTTCAGTTTGCGATAAAAATATAACGGAACTTGAGCTTACACAACCGTAGTTTAGTTCCAAATTTTCATATTTAATATTAACTCATTAAGTATTCTAAAGCTGTAAACATGACGCTTTCAAAGCTATAAACACGATGGTACACATAAATTAATTTTAGTGTTAATCTAGTTCAGAGCTATAAACACGATGTTGTACATAAGTATTCTTGAATCATACACGTAATTGAAATGAAATTTGGGAAATAGGCACCACAAATTCACAAATCCCAGCTTACCTGATTTTCTGTCGTTAAATAGGAGTCATCAATGGATACTGTGGCAGCCTTCCTAAGATTTAACTTATTACAAGAGTTATAAACTCGTAGTCTTCTTGCATTATCTAAAGGACATAGATGGCTTAAATTCAATAGATATCACCATTCATTGTGCACTCTACCTCCCAGTGATATTAAAAAGATAATCTAGTGCAAAGACAAGAGTTGCCTTCCCACAACCTTGCGGCGCACTAAAACCAATCTTCATTGCAATGATTTTACAGCCACATTAGGTTGACTTGATTAATCATCTATTATCTTAATTAATTTCTCATGACGATACAAAATTGATACGTACCACCAATGAAGGAATATATGCTCCTTCCTCAAACATTGACATATGCTGCGAAATCTCTGTTTCACACCACATGAAGACCAGAACATAATAGTGATAGATTCAAACATTTTGAGGTTCTGTGAGAAACAACTCATCCAGTTGAAACAATCGACACAATTTTGAGCCATAAAGCAACCACTTGTCAATGTTTCTCTAAAATTTTCCGATGTCAAATCGACTTTCTTTAGAAGTAGCCCTGAGCATATAAACTCATAGAGATCATGGATAGGGGAAACTTGAGCAGAACTCATAGGAAAGGAGGAGCGCAGTCGGACATGCTCATTGTAAGCAATATTTACACCACAACATAATCGTCTTGCATCCAAGAGCTTTGAAAACCATAAAAATGATATCAATGTCTGACAAACTGAATAGTGAATGCAACACCAAGAATCATTATCCCACTATGTATGGTCGACTATATGGATCAATATTCAGTTGAAATACATTGCATCATTCACATTTAAACATAGCATGTCACTGTCTAGTAGTTTTTCTATTCTAAAAGTATCAGGCATGCAGTGGTTGATTTTTTATTCCAAAAGCATTAGGCATATGAGGGTTATTTCTCTATTCCAAAAGCATTAGGAATATAAGGATTGTTTCTCTATTCTTAAAGCATTAGGCATATAATCATCGATTCTTATACGGTACACTGGGTACATTGTGGACTGTACCCGGTAAATAAATGTCACGATAACTACAAATTAACTACAAAATAACCAACTCCTCATATATTTATGCAAACAACTACTAATCAAAATCCCATCTGAGATACCATTCTTATAGCATCCGAGACCTGATATAATATACCTATAAGCATTAGGCATTGGACCAGGTACGTTATCTTGGCTTAAAACTTGGTTTTAGGTTTGCTTAGAGTTTCACTAAGGTTAGAGTTCGAAATATAGTTTGAAATGGAGATTACAGATCAATGGGTGATGAAGCTCTGGTTTAAGACATGAAAACGATTCATGGCCTCCATTGTTTTATCAACCGATTGATCATTCTCTTTTCAGGGGAGTTGTTAAGGCTCCTAAAGTCCCACATTATTGTTGTCATGGTTGGTTGGGAAACCGATTTGGCAAAGTTCCCGAAAAGCCTCAGAGTTGTTGTATTATCAGCCTCCGCATCTACTACTGATGAGTTCAGATTGAATAGTTTCTTCATGTTTTTGTTGATGGTAGATTCTCCTTGCTCACTGAGTTTGAGAGAGGGTGCTTCGTACAGTTCCTGTGCTTCTGACCCTTTGACGTGGATAAAGAATAATTTGATTATCTTTTTTGGCCTTGCAGGCATGGGATGTCAACCCATTCCTTCCATATGAGCTTCATCACCCATTGATCTGGTTATCTTATGTAATGGGCTTCCACTTCTGAATTTCCCCCTCTCCAAAGGAATTGACTCTGAGTGGCTCATCAGTAAACTTGGTGTTACACGCCACGAAAAAACAACTAGGACAATGCATGGGCTCCAGTTTTACTCTGATATCTCCTCCTGCTCATCCTCATTGTTTCCCTGTTCCCTAGTGTTTTCTTCTTACCCATAGCTAACAGTACCTCCCCTCTTCTTATGGTTTCCTTCTCTGCCAACAATCTCATGTATCTTCTTCGTAACTTTAATTTTCAGTCTGGATGTGAACCTGGCTTTATGAATTTTGTAGAGATTCTTGTACTGGATCGCCGTTAAGTGTTTCCCTATCTTCTCCTTTGGCGTCAGGACCTGTTTGGACATCTTCCATTTTTTAATCTCATTCTCCCTATTGACACTAGGGTTACTAATTTTGTTGCTCTCCTAATCTGAAATTATTCTGTATATAATAACGAGCTCCAGTTCTGACTGAACGTAAATCACGTTGGGCTCTTTGGTTTTTGGATGTAGTTTAATAATCACCTCATCCAACAGTTCATTCTTCCCCATTGTCACTGGTATGAGGATATCATCTGAGATTTATAAGCCATTGAAAGGCTATTTCCCACCTTGTGGATCCGCATTGATATATTCCATATTTTCCTCCATGTTAACCTCCATATTATCCATTATGATCTCCTGATGTTGTCCATATTGCTGCGATTCCATTTGTTGCACCAGAGGAACATACTCATCATTTTGAAATTCGTCATTATGAAAAGCCTCATAATCAGCCACCAATATTGCTTCAAACCACTGACCTAGATTTATGTCAGGGTTCTCTACCGACGAGTGTGAGTCAACCCCTAGATCTCCATAACCTCATGCGTAATTGTTCCATTAGGCAGGTATCCATTTGGTAGAATTGATCTCGACATGGGTGGGGGGCCTGGTGGGAACGGTGATGGCTGTCTGAAACCTCTGCCAAAGTATTGGTTAAAATGCCTCGTTGAAAACATCCTCCACCACCTAATCCGTCATTACCTCCTCCATCTCCACCCATGTCTGAGTTGCCTATGTAATGTTGCTGGTGCAATCTTCCACCAGTCTCCATTGAGAAAAGGAAACCTTATTGTACCTCACTATTTTGCAATCTGTTGTACCTCTCCCAGCGGGTGTCCATGTATCCCATTGGGATCCTAGTGTTTCTCTGCAACTGTCGATGCGAGTGTGCCCTGAGGGATGAAGAAAATAGTTCATTATTCACGTCATACATGATATCAGTCTCTCGAGCTGCATTATGACGTTGTATGAAGCCATCAATGAAATGTTCCAGCACATCATCATCTTCAATTAGACAACGCTGACATGGGTGTCCAATCACTACACATCTGCGACAAAACTTGTACATTTATTCGTATCTTATATCCACCCATAACCTAGTTTCCTCATTCGAAAGATCAACATAGAAGCTCGAAAACATCGGCTCTTCTGGTCTGATCCATACTGTTGCCCTGGGATTGAAACTTAACCACATAAAAGTTTCTGTAGAAATGAATAACATACGGGTCAATGCTCCATAGTCATTGAAGTATTGATTCAGCCTGTCAAAGCTGAAATCCCGGTCATCCATCCACATCGCTAGCAAATAGTTCTACTCCATCTCCACCTGATTCCTCAATGTCATTGTCAGCCATCGTCAGTTTCAGAACTCCTCCTCTCCTGGTGGTTCTAGGGATTTTATTGAATTTTGTGTTTGTGTTTAGGCCAAAATGCTTGTTTCTTCCTCAGAGTACTCATAACCCAGTGGGGTGTAAAGGGCTTCTAAGATTCCTAACGATTCTAACTCACTCATGTTTTCTCTTTTAAAACTAGGGACTTGCTTAGGAGATGGTTGAGTTTTTAATTGTACCTGAAAATGCATTGAATGATCCCCTATTTATAGCATTGAGCCTTGTCATCTTCTTCCCCTTGGGTGTTGTGATTAAACCGTTGGGTTTCTTGGTCATTTGGTTATCCCTCATGATTGCATATATCTCGAAGAAACCAAGACTAGATCTTGGAGACGAAATGTTGGAAATTTTTTGTATCAAAAGACTCCTAAATGTGCTGATGAAATACGACACCACCTCTGATCTCCAATCCACACAAGTTTACTGCCACTGCTTTTGAGTTTTCAGCAACCCACAATCCTCAATCCATAATGCCCAATCCTGGTATTACCTCAATGCATAAAGCCTAGTAATTAGGTGTTTATCCTAGGAAGTCTATACGCTAAAATCCGGCATAATTAATAACCTAACACGTGTGGCAAAGTTGCACCTAATTACCCTTTACCTTTCCAATTGCCACATGCCTCCTTGCTATGATGATATATATATGTCAGACTGAAAAACCCGGTTTTTTATTGCCTTTCTTCGTGACGAAACCCTAAAGAAGCGGGCCGATATCGACCTAGGACTGCTCCTGCTTCTCTCTTCTTTTAGTGTGAGAAAGTTTGCCTCTGTGTTGAGTTTCAGATATTTAGTTTAGTGGAAGATGTTAAGAGAATCGTCTTGGATTATTCTCCTCTATTTTCAGTTATTGTGGTCACTTAGTTTTTTATTATTATTTATATAAAAGTGTGTATTTTATTAGATCAAGTTTTAAATTACATTCGGGGCCAACTGATGGGCCAAATCTACATATTCCCTCGGGACTTTGATAATAAAAGTTTGACCTAACAAGCCCAACAAGGTTTTGACATCTTCCACCTCAAACTGAACTGAAGGCGGTGGTAGAGAGTTTTTGACGAGAAACTCTACTGCTTGAAGTGAGTCTGTCTGAATCACTGCCTTTGGGATTTTTCAAAATCTCTGACTGTTTCCAAGGAGCTAATTATTGCGAGGATCTCCGCCTAAATAGGGACCGAAACTGTGTAGCTGCCTGTCCCTTGATTTCTTGAATTAATCTGAACCCATGCTCCTGCTGCTACTCGCCTTTCTCTACTGAAACTGCATCAATAACAAAGTGTGAACACTCATTAATGGAACAATTATGTTCAGGCCATTCTGGATGCACTTCCATATTCAGTGAATTCGACAAATGGCGAAAAGAAGAAGAGGCTCAAGATGTTAGTCATTTGTTTTGCAATGCTCCACCTTCATACAAACTCATTAAAGCCTGGAACAATTCCAAATAGATATTGCATCTAGGACTTCATTGGGATCATGTCTTCTCCATATTACATGATTTATGACATCCTAGATGCTCCATAGAAAAAAGACTGACAGAATAAAGACCTGATCAAAAGGCGAATTCTGCATCCGAGTTTTTAACTAGAGAGAAAAGTCTCCTTGGTTAGAAAAATCAAAGCCCAGTGTGCTAATCCTCCATGCTCTTCTGCTTGTGGGGCACTCAGCGAACAAGTGTGTAATGTCCTCTGCTCCTGAGTGGTATTGTAAGCAGATCGAAAATATAATACAGTTCCTTTTAAAGAGCTCATTTGCTGTTGGAATTGAATTGTTTAGAATTATCTATAATAAGAACTTGAACCTTAGTAGAGGTAATTTAGATTCCACAATTTCTTCCAGAATCTTGGATGGTCAGATAAAGCATGAAGGGAGGACTGCAGGGAGTCTTGATTTGTTAAGGAGTGAGCTAATATGTATCCATTTTTGACAGTATAATTGCCAGGTTCTGAGCCCATCCAAATGACTTTATCCCTCTGTTGAGAATCTCTTGGACAGAATTTTGGAATCCTTATGTTGAGAGGATACACTGAGCAACTTCAGGAGGGAAAATATTATTAACAGGAGAGGTCCTCCAATTGTCGTTCTGATCAATCAAATGATATACTCTTAGGTCTGTGTGAGGTGCCCAAGAGTTGTTGACAGACAAAGTAATTGTTATCCCAGGGATCCAACTATATGAGATCTTGATGGTGCAATCCTTCCACTGCAGATTTCCTTTAAGTAACTTTACACCCCCCAGTGGATAGATTGCCAACCCCAAGAACTCTTTTTTTGTTTATCTTCTAACAGAGAATATGCTTTGTATTCTGCTGCTAATATTCTTGAGAACATCGAATCAGGATTTGATAAAAAAATTCATTCATGCTTTGATAATAATACTTGATTCATGGTGAATGTTTGTTTTAAACCTATCCCATCCGGATGCTTAGATTGGCAAAGAGAATGCCAGTTCTTCCAGTGAATGTCTCTTTCTACCAAATTTCCTTTCCAAATAAATTGTTTGACCAAGGCATCCAACTCGTCACAGATCGATTGTGGCAGCTTATATATTGACATTGCATAATTTGCCACTGTATGGAGGGCATATTTTTCTAAGGTTACTCTACCATTAACATATAAGCCCTTGGACCTCCATTTATCTACTCTTTTTACGCACTTTTGAGACTAAATCTTGAAAAACTTGTTTATTGCTGTTAGGAGGAAGAACATTAATTCCCAAGCACTTATCTGGTAGACCTGTTTGATGTATTTTCAGAGTGTATTTAGCCCAGGTCCGCCACCATCGAGGAGTATTTGGGTTAAAGAAAAAAGTGGACTTTTCAAAACTGATTCTTTGGCCTGAGTGTCGGCATATGAATGAGCCAAATATATGATATTTTGTTCACCGTTCTTCACAAAAATGATGCAGTCATCTGCATACATTAGATGTGAAACTTTTTCTCCAATTCTTGAAATAGCAACTTCAATGTTGCCTTCACCTCTGAATATAAGATTGCTGACACAGAATAAATAGATATGGAGACAAAGGGCATCCCTGTCTAAAGCCTTTATTTGGAAAGAATGGTTCAGAAATCTTCCCATTCACTGAGACATGATAAGTGACTTTTGAACACACAAATTGATCATCTCAACCCATGATGCTGGAAAGTCCATTTTCTTAAGAACGACTTCTGAGAAACTCTATGACACTCTCATAAACTTTGTTCATATCCAACTTAATTGCTGAGAATGATTGCCTGCATTTCTTCTTTTTACTGATGAAATGAATAATCTCATGTTCTAACAATGCACTTTCGCCCATAAAAGGGACAGATTCTTTGGTGTGAGCGATTGAATGACTTTCTTGGAGATGCTTAATTGTCACTGAAAGCCACCTTGAAAATAGTACTGCAGAATCCCAAATGGCATGATCATGGAAATTAGAATAAGCATTTCCCCATACTTTGTTTATAATACTATGAACCACCGGGTCCTTGCTCCAGAGAGATTTGTATCGATTAATTTTGTGAACTTTCTGTCCTTCTCCATCCAAATTAATGATCAAAGGACCATGATCCGACACTGAGATTGGT
>JAUOBV010000010.1:9312080-9325382 GCA_032360425.1 Rubia occidens
GAAGATACCTACTTGAGAGATACTTTGGAAGAATCACAAAGGTGTTCACAGAAGAAAACATGATCAAATGTGGCAGGGACATCTTCAGATGGAAGGTCGTGCTTCCTTCTCACTTCACATTTTCCCTCAATTGCATCAACAGCTACATCATGAACTTTCTCACTTAAATATATCTGGTGAAGAAACAATCAAGGATGGATGATACGCCCTTCAATACAATGAAAATATATAAATTTCAAAGCCGTGTAATGCTACTTAACATTCTTAGAAATTTGAGTAAAGAGTTAGGAATCTATAGGTAGAGATTACCTCTGGAATATCTGAGAAATATGCCTTGTCACCTAATATGTTCCAAACCTTGATTTATCGCTTTCAACACCACAACTAATAGGGACCTTCTTTGTAAAGAAAATTTTCAGCAATAAAAAATGGAAAAATTAATGAAATAAATCTCTAAAGTGCATACTTGTTTATCCTCTCTTTGTTGAACACTGGTAGCTCGGCCATCATTTTAGCTCAATCTGCAATACACCCATAAAATTATAGCGGCAAAAAATCATCCTTCATATTGCAATTGACAAACTGATCAACAAAATTTCCCCTATTCCCTCCTTAGAAACTGCTATGATTTATTGAATAAAAACTGAGCCTTTCATCTTGATTGATGCACACAAAAATGCTAGGAAGAACTTCAAACCACAGTTATTGCCTATTGAGAGGAGATTTAAGAAAACAAATCTTTAACTGTCAAGAACACGTCGAGTGTTATAATCAATATTGTCTAGCTTATTATGATATAGTGGATCACCATTAAAATATTACCATCCGTTCTAATAATTCCCGTAGTCTTATTTTGCATTGTGTGAGACAATATACATGATGGTTTAGTAGTTTTAAGAATGGTTCGGATAGGGGATTGCCCTAAAATAACATGAAAGGAATGGTGAAAATGAAAATTTGAACTCTCCTTGTAAAGTCATCTCGAAAATAGTAAAGTGTCATACACCAAACCTCCTTGTTCTCGTGCTTGCCTTTGGATAAGAAAGACTAGTCACTTTAACATGATGTTCTCAAAGAAAAATTATAAGAAACCGCTTTAACTCGATGCTCTAAAAAAAACTATGAGAAACCGAATTATTAATTTTTTTTAAATAAGATAAAATTGGAATGACTTAAAAACCCTCGAGGGGTTTAGGCAGCCAGTGGTAATTCTGGGTGCTTTTTCGTTAGAGTAGCAGTAGGGTTGCAGCAGATAAACGCCACCCCACGCACTCCACACCTTCATTTCCTCCTCTTTCCCTACCGGAGACTCCATATCTCACACAATCTCTCTCATACACACGTCGGAGTCTCCTAATCTCGTTGACTTCCATTCAATATCATATTTATTTCTCTCTCTAGAACCTCCTCCGCCGGCTCACCAGGATGGGCGGCTCGCTGCCTCCCAAGGAGGCCAACCTCTTCAAACAGATTGTCGTAAGTTTCCGATTGCACTTCAGGTTTCTCGATATTACCCGCGCGGATTTCTGATTCTTTGCTCTTCCGCTGTCGATGTTTATCCCCGCTTAAACCCTAGATTTTAGGACTGTTTGTGTTTGTTTGGCTAGCGAATCTGCTTTTGGTTGTGAGCTGCGTTAGTTTAAGATCTTATTCTTTAGCTGCATTTTGCGGTATCATGATTAGTTCGAGTGCATGTTTCCAATGGAGGATTAGCTGCGAGGTTGTGTTGTGTTTTTGAGCTAGCAAGTTTTTCGCATTCAGTGGAAACTAGTCAGGATGCAATGATTGAATACCGGTTATTATTTCGATATATCATGCTTATTTCCATTATTTGCCATTCATCATTTGTGTTTTAAATCTGTAAAACCCTAGTTAATTTTATTGCTGCTATTTGTTTGATTAGTTGATGCTTTAGATATTATTTTCAGCTTCATTTTGCAATTTTCTACTAATTTACTTAATGTTTGCTTTGGAAAATTTGCTGAAAGAGCCAGTGGTTGGGTTAAAATATTGTAGCTAACTTCTTCACTTTATGTGTGCCATTAGATGTGGTATTCAATAGAAACTAGTTTTAGGCAGGGAACTACTGTTTATCAGTTAAGAGTTGTAGATGCCAGTGATATTTATTATTGGCTGGATTCTACTGTTTATCACAATGGAAGCTCCTTAAGTGCACTTTTCTTATTTAAGAGCATTCCTTAATAAGGACCAGCAATTGCTGACCGGTCCTTAATAAGGATCAGCTCCTTACATAAGGAGTCGGTACCTCTTATTACTTAACAGATGAACCAATTTAGGTATGCCTCTTGTCAAGGATTGTTTTCCTTTCTCTTAAACTAAAGCATCATGCTTAAATTAGTTGGAAATAGTTCCCATAAAAATCTTTTTAGAAATTCATTCATGGTTGAAACTTGATTTTTAAGGAGATAACTCCTAACAGTTACAGTTACAACTTACTACTAATGACGTAACACTTAAAAACCACTCCTTAAGTCCCCTCGACTATGGAAGTCCTGAGCGTGTTTTGCGTGCTTTGGAGACCTGCATTAAATGTTGTTTCATGGCATCCATGAAAAGGGCACAGCTTGCAAAACTAGTTCAGGATTTTAATTTAGATGAATCCTACTGGGCTTCATATTGCAGTTGACAGAGTGGTTCTATAATTTTCGGTTTACCTTCCTATCTCGTTAGTTTCTTGAAGTGCAACCCTCAGTGTGGATAAATTATTGTCCTGTGCAGTGTTGTATTCTGATCATTGTGCTAAAATTGAAGTCCATTAATCTGACGTGTTGGTTAAGACAAGTGGGTTTAGGAATGATAGATCCTTTGGTTACACTGTTGGCTGTAATACATTTGAAAAGTAGGATTTTTATTGAAGTCTCAGTGATGAGCTTGAATAATTTGCATTAACAACCCCATCGGATCCTCTGGATTTATCATGTATGCATTGCACCTCCGTCTTAAAAATCCTGAAACCAATAAACACCCCGAGCTTCATATTTTGCAAATCTTTGCTTGAATCTTGTTAAGTTCTTTGAATTGTGCTTTTCGACCTCATATTGGATGAATTGGAGGTAGCTTTGACTATTTAATGCACTGTTCATGCAGAAATCATATGAATCAAAGCAGTATAAGAAAGGAGTCAAAGCTGCAGACACTATTTTGAAGAAGTTTCCTAATCATGGAGGTATGTACAACATACACCCAGCATTTCCCTCATTCCTTTCAGCAGGCTCATTACTTCAAACATAATTAATTTGGTGTTAGCAACTGTCTTTTTCTGCTTGTTTTACGGATTTTATTATGTGAGTCCTCGTACTACTTTGATGATGTCCTTACAATGAATCCCCCTCTTTCTCCTTAAGTAAAAAAGAATAAAAAAAGGTGGTTTAGGAATCCTCATGGCCTCTGTACACCCTTAAGAAATATTTAATCCTGAGATTTCTTGTTTGGGTTTTGATCTTCAACATTAGAATGTGAAGGTAATATACTGGATGTGACAACAAATGGTGAAGACTCCTTGTACCTAATGCTTGGTATTTCCAGCAGAGGTTTCGCTTGCATGTTCCAGAGGCAAATGTAGTTTATGTTTCGATGTTCTTGAATGTGAAGTGGTTACTTGGCTTTACGTAGAATTTTGTTTCTTAAACGTAAACGTACCTTTTCCTGACTTCATCACCTCTTTTAAAATCTGCTTAAGGCCCAGTCAAAATAAACTTTTGGTTTGTAAGGCTTAGTGATTAGCTTGTGAGTCTGAACTAGTAATGAAAGTAGGCTGGCATTTGTGTGATCTTTACTATTGTCCAGTAGTTGAAAAGCAGAAAACTCGTGAAATTGGAAGTTCTTCCATGTAGTTGATGGTGGATACCTTGAATTGCTGCCCCTATTTTATCAGCTAATCTTTTAATATTTTTTTTAAATGTGTTAGTCTGTAAGAGCAAACTACTTGCTTAATTATGCGTCCACAAGTCTTTCATTGCAAACACCTGAAACTATCACGACCCATGGCTGTGCTTAGCTTACACATGCCAGAGAATTAGTTTCGTGTACAGTTTTTTTCCTCTTTTTTCCTGAGAAGTGAACCTCTGGGTGTCTCTTTTGGTTAGCAAGGCTGAAGTAAATAATCTTACATTGGTTCAAGGGAGTGACTGTATGGCAGTATGTTTTATCATACACAAGCTTCTGATTTACTAATTTAATCAACTACATCTTTGATTGCTTTTGCTTGTATTTACTTCAAGTAGAAGCTTGATTGTTTTAACTATTATTTAGGATTAATAGATCTAACAGATGGACATTGGTGTCGTTATTTGCCTTTTGTGTTTTCTTCTGTGCTTCAATGACTTTTTCTGTCTGATTGTTGTCAGAAACGCTTGCGATGAAAGGATTGTCACTGAATTGCATGGACCGGAGAACAGAAGCTTATGAGCTTGTTCGGCTAGGTTTGAAGGTTGCGTATTATTTCTTTGAACTTTCAGGAAACTGTTTAGTTGTCTATACCTTTTGTATTTTTGGGTAATGGATCCTGAGCTTAGCACACTTTGTATTCTGCAGAATGACCTAAAAAGTCATGTTTGTTGGCATGTTTATGGCCTTCTATACCGGTCTGACAGAGAGTACAGAGAAGCAATTAAATGCTACCGTAATGCCCTTAGGATTGACCCTGACAACCTTGAAATACTAAGGGACCTGTCTCTTTTACAGGTAGAATTGATATACATATCTGCTGTCTCAACTTGTTTAAATTTGAATTGACATGTATGTGACACATTGACATAGTTTATCTATGTTAATATGAAGATTTTGTATAAGTACATTTTAGTGGAACTGTCATATGAAACCTGCGGGATTTCGTTTTATTGTTGCATCTGTCTTATAGTTTATGCTGTGATATGTTCTACTAAAACAAGAGAAAGAACATGAAGTTATTATTCTTGCACAGAAGATATTTTTAGCTTTTATTGTTTTTCCTCTCTAGGGATGAAAGAAACTGTTTGATGTTTATCTGTTTCAGAAAAACCTATATTGGATACATCCAGCAGTAATTCTTCTGTTGAGACGTTTGTATAATTTGCTTTGTGATTCGATTTGGCTGTATCATTTTGATCTTTCTGGACTCCTGCTGAGAATTTGCACATGCAAAATAATTTTCTCCCAGGTTTTCATAGTTAATCTGTTTCTGAAAAAAATACTTTCCTTCTAGGCACAAATGCGAGATTTGGATGGCTTTGTGGAGACCAGGCAGCAATTGCTCACTTTGAAGCCAAACCACCGCATGAATTGGATTGGCTTTGCTGTCTCCCATCATTTAAACTCTAAGTAAGTATGGATAGTTGACTGTACTTTGTGTGTTGGATGGAGAACCATAAAAAATCTCGACATTAACTTCCTTTGTGATGCTTTGTTCTTGGTGGCTTCACTTCATTGTCAGCGACAAAATTTAGGACATGGTTTTGCATGTTAGTGAGCAGTTTATAAAAAAAATATAACCCTCCTTTTGTTCTCTCCCCATGCTAGTGGATCGAAAGCTGTAGATATCCTTCAAGCTTATGAAGGTACTCTTGATGATGATCATCCACCTGATAATGAGCGATGTGAACATGGGGAAATGCTTCTATACAAGGTGAAAGATAATCCTTAATGCCATTGGTTCTGTGTGTATTTTGGTCGCCATTATTCAATATATGGATCTGTATTTGTGTGTATACATCCATGTTTGAGCTTATACGTGAATGTTCCGTTCATCAAACTTCTATTGAACAAATATCACGAGCTTCACAAAAAATTGAATTTAGCGGTGCTGTCTTGCCTGCTGGGCTGAAGAATAGTTATTCTTCTAGGAGTATGTAATTTGCTTTTTACTGTCTGGTCGTAGTTGTCCCTTATCTTCATTCTTTGTTGGATTTTATATCTGTTACTACTTTGAACTTGATTACATGAAGGTATTTGTCAACTTTACTTGTGCAATAGAGCTCTTGATAGGGTGTAGCTTTCTTGTAGTTTTCCATGTCTTGTAATTAGGATTTTTATTAATAGGAGATATTTTGCATTAGTATTTGTGATCTCACTTTTGTTGGGGAACAGTTTTCAATGCAAAATCCTGATATATGGTTTCTGATGCAAATTACAAGTGTTCATGTGCATCTTCTATGAAGATATCTCCAATTGTTTTGCATGGACACTGTAATATCTTCCACTGGGTGTTCTTATGCACTAAGTTTCATGATCCAGATTTCCTTACTTGAGGAGTGTGGTCTCTTTGAGAGGGCTCTTGAGGAGTTACGGAAGAAAGAATCTAGAATTGTAAGTATTTTTAACAATCTAGGCAATTGATGCTCTTGTCATTTTAATTGTGCTTAGGCCTGTAATTTATTTCCGTCTACAATCAATCTTGCAGGTTGATAGAGTGGCCTATAAGGAGCATGAAGTTTCCCTATATGAGAAGCTTGGTCGGTTAGAAGAAGCCGAAAAACTCTACAAAGTTCTGCTCTCCATGAATCCTGACAATTACAGGTACTACTACCTTGTGCCTTCTTAGGTGGTTAAGGACGTCTTCATTTGATGAGTTCTGACATAAGGAAGTTCGCCTTGTACCTTTCTGGTTCCAGATACTATGAAGGACTACAAAGATGCATGGGGCTTTTTTCAGAAAATGGCGTATACTCTTCAGTTGAAGTTGATCGATTGGAAGTCTTGTACACATCACTTGCTCAGCAATATAACAAGTCATCTGCTGTTAAGGTACAAATATGCTTTGGTACCAACTTGTTTGCTGGCCCTGTTACCTTGAAGGTCAATCACGTTCATTCTGTTGAATTTCAAAACATGTTGCTCTCTGTAGACTTGGTAGGATGATCACGAAATTGGTTGCTACATAATTGTCCCCTTTGATATGGCGAATGTAGTTTATTTGTCAGTAGTGTGGTTTTTATTCAACTATTCTGGAAATAGGTTGTTGCCTAACTTGGGTTTTGTGTTGATTATCAAGACATGAATTAGATACGCCGATTTTAACTTTTAAAATGTCTATTTTCATTTACCAGAGAATCCCACTGGATTTCCTTAATGGTGAAAAGTTCCAAAGAGCAGTGGAGAAATATATTCGTCCTCTTTTAACTAAGGTATGCAAATTCAGTTCTTCATGTTGGTTTTAGTTGTAAGGGTGTAGCTGTTGACATTAGCATGCCTTTGCTGTGATACTTATCTACCTTCTCTAATGCATATGTAGGGGGTTCCTTCATTATTCTCTGATCTCTCGCCACTCTATGATCATCCTGGGAAGGTAGGATACCTTTGTTATATTTAAATTAAATTAGTTTGGTTAAATACTATCTTTCTATTAGTTGATGCATTTTCAATAATAAATTAGTGCACGTGACTCTTTTACAGGCAGATATTCTGGAGAATGTAATCCTTGAGTTAGAGGATTCCCTTAAGAAAACATGTCAGTTTCATTGCAGGTATTAATGTTCACGGTTCTTCCATTCCCTTAAGTTGCTGCTGCGTTTTCCCCCCCAACACTTGGGTATCCAAGGTTTTTGTGACATTCAATTTTGGTATCTTGCATACTAAATTATATATGCTGGAAATGTGTCACACGCTTGTGAATTTTTCAAGTTGTGATGCTCTTGGCAATTTAGTGAACAGTAGGCATATCAATAGACCTGGCGAGACTCTTGATACAATCAATTCTTGCACTTATTGGTATTAAGCATTAAATCATGTCTGTGTGAAGCAATGGTTTAATGCATTCCATGTTTCACCAATTAGTTGATTATTCTTGGCCTTGTGGCTCCTTAATTTTATGTAAAAGTCTTAAGTCATCGTAGTTAGAATCTGTTCTAGAGTGTTTGTTTTGTTTATTGCTTTCTTACTCAGTACATGAAAATCCTGAGATATTCCTGATTAGCATTTTGAGTAATTTTTTGGTTTAGAATTTTTCTTAGGGGTCATGGTAGTGTATGCATTTATGGTATGTACAGTGGAGATAGATTTGCTTACTGCTTCTGGTGATTGAGCTGCTGTTTATTTTATCTCTTATTGTAAAATGTGACAACATTTGCAACTTACCAGCATGAAAATATTAGTTGTGCTTGCCTTTTAGTTTTCATACCGCTAGGAGTTAGGAGGAAATACAATGGTTGGGAAAACTATAGTGATCATAGCACTTGTTTGGAAAGAGCTCTGAGAGATTTCATATCTTTTGTTAACAACACTGCAGCAGTTTTGTAGGTAGACTCAAGCTTTATGTTAATTGTTTCTCTTTCCACTTCTCTGTTTAGTACAGCTTTTTATTATCCATTTCAAGTGTCTCATTGCATTCGTCCTCACATTTTAGCCTTTTTTTAAATGCAGCTCGGTGGTAGAGCCTCCTACAACTTTGCTGTGGACCTTGTTTTATTTGTCTCAGGTTGAATATGATTTTCTTCCTAACCTTCATTCCTCACCCTCTATGCGCTCGTTTCTGCAAATTTCTTAAATAGCTTCATTGTGGCAGCATTTTGACAGACGTGGACAACATGAGCTTGCATTGGAAAAAATTGTTGAGGCTTTAGAACATACCCCAACTGCTATTGACGCATATTCTGTCAAGGTATTTCATTTTACTATTTGGCATGTTTTACACCCATTGTGTCACGTTTTCTTTACAAATACTAGGTTCTAGTCTCATTCTATTCATTATTTGTCAATTCCGATCTCTTAACTTCTCGGGTTTCGAACACTTAGTTTTCTTTTGGGTCTTGTGCTAAATAAAAGTCACTACTGACATAGCTTATTCAACTAAATTTTTTTTAGTTGCCTGTTTGTGTAGCTGCCAAGAAACTACAAAGATTTTTTTTTTATGAACACACGAAGCACAAATGCCCACGGAGGAATTTACTCCATTTCCATTGTCTGATGCTGGGAACAGACTGGACTAGCCTATTTGCATTTCCCCCTCTTTTGGTTTTAGTGGTTATGGTTTTGGCTTTGGTGTTGTATGGTGTTAGCTGTGTGTTTTCATGTGTTCTATACCTGCAACAGAGCAGGATACTAAAACATGCTGGTGACTTGGAAGCTGCCGCAGCCATGGCAGATGAAGCTAGACTTATGGATTTGGCAGATCGTTATATTAACAGTGAATGTGTGAAGCGCATGCTGCAGGCTGATCAGGTATAAAGCTTGACATAAAAAGTCTTTACTTTCTTTGAGAAAAGACAACACGTGATTAGCCTTATAGTACTGATTTGGACGGCTTACATTTGACTGTCATATTTGTTTTCTTGGTCTTAGTATTGAGTCTTTTGTTCTGGGATGTGTCTTTAAGGTTTCTTCGGCAGAAAAGATAGCTTTGTTATTCACGAAAGATGGAGAGCAACACAACAATCTCTATGATATGCAGTGCATGTGGTATGTCTCTATGTGTCTTCAATAATATTCCAGGTTCCATGATACGTTTTGCTTAGTTTTTATCTTTAATTGGTAGGTATGAACTTGCATCTGGAGAGAGTTACTTTCGGCAATGTGACTTAGGACGGGCCTTGAAGAAATTCTTAGCTGTTGAGAAGCACTATGCAGATATCGTGGAGGATCAGTTTGATTTCCATGCCTATTGCCTAAGGAAAATGACTCTACGCACTTATGTTGAAATGTTGAAATTTCAAGACCGGCTACATGCTCATGCTTATTTTCGTAAAGCAGCTTGTGGAGCCATCAGGTACTAAGTCTCAAAGTTTGGTCATTGTATTTTCAGTTACTGGAGATTAGCTGATGTAATACTAATTGTTAACTCAAGCAGTCGGGACTTGGAAAATTAAGTAGTTTTGGAAGTTTGACTAATGCTTTTTATACTTCATTTTTGCTCTTATTTCATAGTAATAGAGCTTTCTAGGCTTTACATCACAAGGAAGACTAGCCCATAAACAATGTTTGGTATTGATCATTATACTTCATATGCAGATGCTATCTAAAGTTGTATGATTCTCCTTCTAAGTCATCTGTTGAAGAGGATGATGATATGTTAAAATTGGCACCCTCTCAAAGGAAGAAACTGAGGCAGAAACAAAAAAAGGCAGAAGCGCGAGCTAAGAAAGTATTAAGAGTTTCTTTCTATTGCTGATTAGAAAATTTTACTTGCATATTCCTCTAATTGTATTTGAATTATTTTTAGGAGGCAGAAATAAAAAACGAGGAATCTAATACCACAAATGTCTCCAAATCTGTAAAGCGCAACTCAAAACCAGTAGATCCGGATCCACATGGTGAAAAGTTATTGCAGGTAGAATCCTCACTTTCAGAGAAAATAGAATGTTCGACATTCAGTGTGTTTATCTTGATTTCAGTCTGTGTCTTTAGTTATATATGTAAGAAAGAAAAATAATGATAAACTAGATTTTATCACTTTTCTTTACAATTTTTTAGGTTGAAGATCCGCTACTTGAGGCAACCAAGTATTTGAAGCGCCTTCAGCAGTATTCACCTAATTATTTGGAGACACACCTCCTTTGCTTTGAAGTAAATATGAGGAGACAGAAGATCCTATTAGCATTGCAGGTTGGTGGCTTTCTTCCCTGAGATTAGGAGAAAAGCCTTTTCTTGCTTCAGAATCTCAGATTTCCCCCAGCAAACAACAAATTAAAGGGGCATTGATCTTGAGGGATATTAAATAATCTTCTAGTTTATTGCTCTGGTTGTACACCTCTTTTAAAGCTGAAGTGGACTAAGAAAATAACTTTTTTGGCAGGCAATAAAGAATCTCAATCGGTTGGATGCTGGCTGCCCGGATACCCATCGTTGCTTGGTATGCAATGGATACGTGTCTGGTTTCCCCCTTACCATTCTCTACTATGTATACTAGATGGGAATAAATGATCTATATAACCAACCCAATATAGCGAGATATAGGTGTAGCTGCTGGTGACAGAGACTACTATCTGGTTTGCAATTTTGACATCATATTGTATGCGTGCAGGTAAAGTTCTTCAACACTGTTGGGTCCTTCCCTGCTCCAGAGAAAGATGCGGAGAAATTGATCTGGAGTGTTATAGAGGCAGAGCGACCTTCATTTAGGTTCTTCTTTATCCTCTCTAGCATTTTTTCCCTTTCTTTCTATCTGGTCGCATGCTACTATTACAGATATTGACTTTTTCCATATTTTTTCTGGGATTGTGCAGTCAATTGTTCGGGAAATCTCTTGTAGAGGCAAATGCCTTTTTCCTTGAGAGTAATAAAGGTCACTGACTTCTGTCTTTTAATTTTCGATATCAAATAGGCCATCTGTTGCTTGTCATCTTTACTCACTTAAATCTTGTGCCTGCTCCCCGTTACTGCAGATTCATTGATGCATAGAGCTGCTGCAGCAGAAATGCTCTGTGTCTTGGAACCAAGTAAAAAGGCTGAGGCTGTCAAATTGATCGAGGACTCAGCTAATGACATTGTTTCAATGTAATCACTTGGCTATCTGAATTTTTAGTGTTCCTGGGTTTTTCAAGGACACTTGATTTTATTGACCATTGAAATTTCTCATAATTTTCTTTAACTAGAAGCGGAGCACTAGGACGGGTACCAAAATGGACCCTGAAAGAGTGCATTGCTGTTCACAAGCTCCTTGGGGAGGTTTTCAACGACCATGATGCAGCATCAAGTGAGTATCCCTTTGTGATTTCCTTTGGTTGAGGTCGACATTGCTAGAAAGGCAAAGTTTTTTTTGCCTCTGCAGTCAATTAGCTGTCTTGCCTCCGTGGTTTAGTTGTCTTGCCTGCTCCCGTCCTACTGTTGTAATCCAAATACTAATTTTGTTTCTGCAAATATTTTCTTCTTGAAGTAAACTTTTGTGTGTGGTGTGGTCTTCTGTGCAGCTTGATTATCATCATGTTTGTGGGATTATCAAACAGCTATTTTCCCCTCACCGGGGCTTAATTCTGATTGTTGCTTGATATCTGATTCCAAAAAAATCTTCAGGATGGAAAGTACGATGTGCTGAGTACTTCCCAATATCAACATATTTTGAAGGCAAGAAGAGTCCTAGTGCAAACAAATCACCAAATGGAACAGTAGAGTAAGTTGATAGTTTCATGGGAATCTAGTTCTCTAACTGGAAACTCAAGATTTTCTGACCTGGTTGATTCAAGGAAGTTTTGTCTGTGTGCTGCTGATTCAAATATCCTTTTGAAGAATGCCAAGTATTGGTTTTCCGGGGAGGACAAGTATTAGATGGGGTAGTTTCTGGTTCTGTGAGGGACGGGAGTTTTCTGTTTAAAACTGGATTTTCTTTCCCCTTTTTGACAGCTGGCTGTGTTACTTGAAATGATCACAATATATAAATACCACCCTCAGTAAGTTAATAGAGATACCAGTCTAGATTAATCACTTGCTGGTGAGCTTTCCAATTCGATATGGGCATTTATGGATATGATAGTATGTTGTATTTCCCATTCCATTTTTATGTATAAAATGCGGCTGCATGAGAAATTTTGCTGAATATTTCAGACATTTGTCATTTGTAACCAAGAAATTTAGTACATCTTGTAGAATCAGTGAAATGCATTCTGGGTTTTCTGTTTCATTGTAGCAACAGTGTTCTTACCTTGTGGTGGCTTTTAGATTATATTTTTTTGCCATATTCAAAACTAGTGTAGTCAGTAACCTCTCCAATCTATATTTTCTAAAAGCTATTATTTCATTAGTTTCAATTATACACATTTAAAATGTTTTGTGACTATTGGAGAAGGATAAATGTAGAGATGGGACGTTTGATTCCAGGTCGTTTTCTTTGGGTTACAAAATCATCGATATTAGTAAAGGTTGAAGGTAAATTATAAGATGTTTTAGGGATAACATAATCATGATATTCGCATGGTATAGAATTATGTACTCCTCCGGTTCCTTATTCATGTATTTTTTCTTATATTTTTTAAAGTTACGTTTGATCACCGATAACTTTAACTGCATGCAATAACAGATTATAACGTTAACTTTTTAAAAATTATATGTTACGAAGAATTCAAAGACATCTCACATGATGCTCGTTATTGTATACAACAAAAGTTAGCGATGGTCAAACATGCCATGAAAAAAATTGCATTCAAAGGGGGCCATTTACAAAGGACCGGAGGGTGTACAAACATATATAAATATGTAATTTAAGCTATTTGTGTGATTCATGTCAGGCGAAGTGTTGAAAAAATCATCTTTTCATAAATTTATAGAAAGATGAGTTTTAATTAGAATAATAAACGGTAAAAGATTTGAGTCCGTCTCTTGAAAGACGGTCTTTCCATAAGCCATGGAAAGACCAAGGTTTAAAGTGTAAATTAGAAGAAA
>JAUOBV010000010.1:9350754-9361048 GCA_032360425.1 Rubia occidens
ACATAGTATTTCGAAGGTACAATTATATGGCGTGATTAGTAAAATACAGGGTGTAAAATAATAATTCACTTTTTTTCTTTAATCGGTAGTTAAATAATGTCCCCATTATATTTTTAATGAAAAATACAACACTAACACATAATTTCCAGAAAGGGAGAAAATTTAAACACAAATTATATCTGATCGGATGCATTGCTCTGACCATTTGGACAAGTTGATGGTTTTGTGCAAAGTTGTTTTACCTACTTCTTTTCTTAGTCTTCTTTGAAACCTTCAGAAAAAAAATGCCAAATCATTACCATGGTCGCGTGAAAGCCGTAATAATGATCGATACTCGATGGAAATTTTGAGTGGATTATATATTCACTATTGAGGAATGAGGAGCACCCAAAATATAAAAAATAAAATCCGTGTTCTATTTGGTCCGTGACAAAAGGTGGTATATTATATGTTTGTTCACGTGATTGAACAAAGTTTTTATTTACGTTTTCTCTAAGATAAAGTATAATATAATGCATTTTGTTGTTTGTCCTCGAAGTCATTAAAGTTAAAACCCACCCGTGAAAGAATTGGTCCCTGAGTCTGATGTTTTGATGCATTGTAGAGGTGAAAAATTCCAAGGATATTAGTTACGTACGTGAATCAAGAATATGGGACATTCAATTAGTTTTATTTTCGTTAGAGGTAAATTATACTGTATTCCTAGGATACGGTAAATGATGGTATCCCCAGGTATATTATTTATCTAATACAATCGGCAGTTATCTCTACCTAAATAATAAGGAGTAAATTTATTTCAATTGAATTATTATAATTACCTCATTCATGTACTGGGGATACATTCTTTACGGTGTCCCCAGTGTACCGCATAAGAATTGTTCGTTAGATGTTTATAATGTATGATGCACGGTTTAAAAGTTGCAGTTACTTCGTGCTACACAATAACTATCTACTTACTTTAATTAATATTAATTGTAACAGCTCCATATATATTAATCGTATACAAAGTTATAGCTTAATATATAAGTTTATGAGTCATATATACGTAGTAATAAAAGTTCAAGGTTGATCTGGTCAGTTTAGTGAACGTATACTTTCACTGATTGACGCGTAATTCATTTTTATCCATGTTTGTGCGATAAATAACACCGCTTTATGTGATTTCTATCAACTAATGAATATATAACACCATTGCACATAAAAGTATTGGTGGTTGACAAAGTATACCGTAATCTATAAGACCGCGGGACTTACTCTGATAATTGAACTTGTTTTTTTCCATATGAAACTGAAGCCTCACATCATCACGAGGCCATATATTCAGACAACTTTTGTCACATACCTTCTAGTTGAGCTAATTACTGAACAAGAGCATTTCTTGAGTTGAGATAATTACTGAAAGTCATGAGGAAAATGAGGGGAATTTCTGTACCAACACTTATGCTATTGGCATTGGTTTTGGGGGCTTCTGGATCCACATTCAGAGACTGCTACACCAAATGCTTTATCTTCTGCATGATTGAGCCTTCTCAAACTATCTGTTCATGCTCAACTTCTTGCCTGAAAAACTGCATCTTCCCCGATGCAAAGACTGATCTGCGGCGAGATCAAACGAAGATGCGAAACCTCAAATTCTGCGAGCTAGGTTGTGCCTTCTCCAGTTGCTCCGGAATCAGCTCCAAGGCCAAACCTAGTAAGTTTGTTCTGTTCTTCGTGGAACTGAAGTACTTGAGCTTTTTGTTTTGTTGATTTTGGTTGATTGTTGTGGTTTCAGATGTGGATGAAATGGAGGGATGTGTGGGATCCTGCTCTACTATGTGCAACATCAGTTACTCATCGTCTCCTTGATTGGATCAGCTTAATTATTTGGTTTAGTTGAACGTTATCTTGGTTATTCATAGAGATGTCAGAAATTTTCTATGTTCTTGCTGCAACTCATTAGCAATGTTTGCTTGTATTTGGATGTTTAAATGTTTTAAGAGCATAAATAACCTATTAAATTTTGAAAGTGAAATATATAACCTTGTAAAATGTGAAAGTGCTAAATTGTCCATTTTGAGCAATGGTGCAGATAAACCCAAATTATACTGTTCTGGCGTGGACTAAACGAATTCAAGCGTTGAACTAATCTAAAAAAAAACCACTCTACCCCTGGACTTCTTCTTCTTCATCATCTTCAAACATCGAGCGCTTACCACCACCGTCGACCTCCGCTGCCAACTGCCACTCCATCATCGCTCTCTAGCACCATATGCCCATCTCCAGCACCACCTATCGATCATTCGTAAAAACCCTACCCTCGTTATCACCTACGTCCTCGCGATCGTAACCCTATCCCATTCATCACCTACCTCCAGCACCACCTCCCTGCCACTGTAACCCTACCCTCGCCCATCGCCTACCGCTTCGCCGTAACCCTACCTCCCCCACCACTCATTGTAACCCCCCTCGTCATCACCTCCCCACAGCCACCGTCCGAAAACCCAACTTCACCCCACCGAAGCCCAACCCCGCCAGCAATCATCCCTCCCGGCGAAGCTCAAGCACTGCCACCTCAGTTTTCGAACCCCAAAATCAACTGTGATTTTGAACTCCAGAATCCGACCGCCTCTGATGAGCGCTGCCACCGCGGGAAGAAGGTCGCGACGAGTGGGAGATGAGGTAGGGTTATGACGAGGGGGTTTTAGGGTTTCAATCGACGAGCTTCGATCTGGGATGGAGGAAGAAGAAAAGAAGAAACGAGGAAGAACAAAAAAAGAAAAGGAGGAAAAAGAAGAAGAGGGGAAGTTAAATTAGACTTTTCCTATTTATTTATTCTTTTAATTTTTTTAATCAGGTGTATAATGGTCAGTTTACTATATTCTTCCCAATTTACAGGTTGTTAAGGTTATATTGACACTTTCGTCTAAAACTTAGGGTTAGATGACACTTTCAAATTTTACAATGCTATATTTGCATTTTCGACCAAAATATAGGGTTAAAAATGCACTTTTCTCTAAATAATATAATGATTGTTGCATAACTTGTGGATAAAGTTGTCTTTCCCAAGAATAATAGTCTCAAAATAATAAATAGTGCGTTTTTAACCCTATGTTTTGTTCGAAAGTGCAGATATAACCTTTTAAAATCTGAAAATGCAAATTTAACCATGGAAATTGTTGATCGAAATGTCAACGGTCATACTGGTCTAAAATTGTCAAAATGACGTTTTACCCTTCTATTAAAAAATTTAAAAAAGTAAAAACAGTAATACCTTCCCTGCATTTTAACAAAATAAATATTTCCTTTCTCCATTTTCCTTTCTTTTGTTTTCCATTTTTCTCGGTTTCATCTCTTGGCTATTCTGATTCCGAGCCAAAACCTGACCTAGATTTCATCTGACCCTCCCATATTCGCGATGTTGATCCAGGACCTGCGGGTGATCGATCTCATCGGCGGAGAGCTGTGTGGTTTGTTTTGGTTTAGGGTGCCTTCTCCACTGCAGTCGATTCTCACCAAATCGACTCCTTGTTGCGGCTCGGCGACTGGGCTAGGGTGGCAGATCGAGGTGCGACTCCTAGATGGCCGATCAAGGTTAATTTTGAAGCTCTCAAGATCGACGGTGCATTTCCTTGATGGCGGATCAAGGGAAATTTAGAAGCCCTCGGGATGGCTGTGCGACGGGGCCAGGGTGACGAGACTAGGGTTTGTGGGTGGGATAGTTGCGGGGCTGGGTGGACTTTAGGCGGTAAGGGTAGTGGCGGGGTTGGGTTGGGTTGGGTTTCTTGGCTGAGTTTAGTGGCAAGGCTGTAGTTTCAACGTCGGGGTTAGTGGTGGGGTTGGGGGTTAGTGGCTGGGCTGTAATTCCGGTGGCGGCAGAGATGAACATGAAGAAGAAGATGATGATATTTGAAGATTAAAGAAGGGGTAGAATTGTTATTTTAATTTCAGTTTTGAGTCAAGGGATAATTCTATCTTTTTATGACTGGTCAACATCTGACTTGCATCGGTGTAAGTCAGAAATGTGCAAAATGGTTATAACTACAGAGTTAATTTTGCACTTTCAAATTTTACAGGGTTATATCTGCACTTTCTCAATTTAATGGGATCATTTTTATAGTTTCTCTAATAAAAATTGCTAAATGACGTCATATATTAACTACGGTATGTCCCGTATTTATACCTTATTTGTAGTCTTGAATTTTGAAAGCTAATAAAGTGGCGGTGGTCGGTGTGCTCGAGCAACCTGCTGAAGCCCCGCACCATGGTGCTCAAAAGAATTGAGCGCCCACGCGTTCATTCGACCCGTGCCACTTGAGCGCAGCCAACAAAGGCTAGCCTTTGTGATTTCAAATCAAATCACATCCTATACTTGACTAGTTTAGGTCCAAATATGTAGACAATTGAATTTTGATTTCGGAAGCCGTTTAACGTGCACATACCATCTCATCTAGTGAAATGAGCCATTTGAGCGTCTTAACTGTACCATTGCTGGTGATATTTTGCTAGTCACTCTCCTAAGATGTGCATTCTTTTTAATGATCGGAAGATATGCGTTTAAGAAGCACAATTTAGCAGAACCTAGGTTAGTTCTGAGATGGCCATGCATACCCATAGATTTAGGCACGGCGAACAACCTTGGGAAGGACATCTGAAACACCGGTCTTGGTACAGGCATTGAGGGCACCACCACTCTGATTGCCGTCTAGGGCACAACCTACCAATAATAACCTTCATGGAAGCCACCGCGCAAAACCATAGATGTTCTAAACACTACAGCATCACAATTTATTGGCAACGAAGAACAGGAAGAAGAAGCAGATATCTAACTTTTCCCGACAGTAACATACATTTTAACCATAACAGCACCATTTATGCTTAACATCCATCTCCCGAACCATAGGATGCATCAAAGTTGAGCATTCCAAGAAAGAGAAAGACATCTCTGATATCTAATAGAGATAAAAACTAAGTCCACCGGACCGCACAGAGACAGCCTCACTAAACACATTCAACTCTGGCCCATCAGTCTTTTGCTCCCTCGGATTTTTGACAGGGATGAAAGAAAAGAAAAAAGGTAAATGAAAAGATAGGGCGTACTCTTCTGGAAACAAGGCATTAGATCCATGCTTGATCCATCATCGTCACTTACTCATCAGATGACGCCTTGGGGGAATTTTCTGGGGTCTTCATAGCAATGGGAGTCTTGCTCTTATGCTCCGTGATGCATGCTTTAAACTCATCAACTATGGAAGGATCCTTAAACTTCAAAGCAAATGTGGAAAGGCCATCCTTTCCATCACCAAGACTATTCACACAGGCAAAAGTTATACCTTTCTTCTCCATATTTGTCAGCTTCATATCTGGGAAAAGACGGGCATTCAAAATCAAACGGTAGTTTCCTCTGGTTCTCATAACCAGTCTAGCTCTCACTGTTCCAGTGATAGGAACGTTTACCTTGACCTCCCCCTTTCCTCTCTCCTTCCATGATCCATCAAGATACTCAAATGGCACCGAATCAGCTACAAAGACAGGTTTCTCATTCTCTTCCCCAGTTTCCACAGACACCTCCTGCCTGGAAGGAACCCCACTCCTGTCACTCTTGACAGTAGAAGATGCCTCCGGAATCCCAAAGAGAGAAGATGAGCCTCCATTTTTAGTGAATGATTCGAAAAGAGAGCCAGAACCTGCAGAAGATCCTTCCTTATCAATTAACCCAAAGGAGAATGGAGTACTGGAAAACCCAGTGCCCGCAAAGCCAGTGAATGCATTTTGATTGCTTGAAAGCTGTTGAAAGGAGCTGAAAGGTGTAGCATCCCCACTTCTGTCCAAATTGCTGTTGTCATCTTTGATTTTTTCCTCATTCTCAGATTTCTTGGCTTCAGGATCCTTAACAACCTCGCTGGCTTCCACGTCTTCCTGTTTTGTATCTTCACCCTTCATGCTCTTGTCCGCCTCCACATCTTCCTGCTTTGTATCTTCACCCTTCTCAATCTTGTCTGCCTCCTCATCTTTACTTGTTGCATCTTCAGACTTTTCAGAATCCTTCTCAATCTTCTCCACTTCCACAGCACTGTTTTCCACAATTTGATCAACAGGTTCAAGTTTATTCAACCCATCTCCGCCACCATTCTTTTCTTTATCTGCGGTAGATTCTGGACTAGGCTCCTCAATGTTGCTTTCTGGCTGATTGCTGTTCTCATCAATTTTCACATTTATCTCATGACCTCCAAGAGCTTTTTCTTCAGTTTCTACAACATTTTTCACAATGTTTGGTTCCTCAGCTGCCGGAGCTGCAGGAACTGTAGGAGGGACCAACCGTATACCAGCAAACGGGTTGGAAGTTGGAGCTGGTGCGGCTGTCGACGACTGATTACGACGAACTTTGACCATCCTTCGTGCAGCAATAACCTCATCACTTGCCCTCTTGAAGGTTCCCATCTCCTGTTCAGATACTTCATCATCATCATCAAGGCCGGGGTTATCTTTAGTTATTTCTCGACCAGCGGCTCTCTTCTTGGAGGGCTGAAAACCACCTTCTGCATCCCCCATTGAGAAGTTAAATAAGTAGGTCAACACTTGTGTCTTTAGTTCTGCACAAAACATGGATTATAGTCAATGATTGTAAGTTGTAACTGATACAATAATTCTACAATACCAAGAAAATGCAAAGCTTAAAAAGGTTGAATCACTCAAACTAATTAAAACTGTAAAGCATTACAACAGTAAGAGCCAAGTCATCAAATAGCGTTGGTAAAAACTTAAGAAAAAGAATAAACACATAGCCTAAACCTTCTCCGTAGACAAATTAGAAAAACTATTCAACTCGTACACAATCACAAAGATACTAAAGCACTTACATACAAGAATCGGATAGTCAAAACTATGCCTGTAAGGCTGTAACACTGTAAAAAAGAAAGAGAACTCAGACAATCTTCAGTAACATCTATCATAAAAATAAGATTGTTATCGGAACTACAGGAAGCACACATAAATCGTTGTTCATTACGGCTTCATTAAGACTCCTAAAGGTGTACATGACATTTCACACCACTGTTATAAGTTCACAAAAATTTGATCAGTGAAAACTTCTCAATTCAATTTACAATCTATCACTCGTAGACCTAAAGTTAGAAGGAAGCAGTGTCCTAAAAAGTCGTAAATGTTGTTCACACCTGTTGCCCTACCTAACAACATAACCAATAACTGCATAGCAAACAAGAAAAATCAACAGGTTGATCACCAAAATACTCCTTCTGGTAAGAGCTTGAGTGTACTCACTAGGTGATAGTAAGCAAAATTTTACACGGTCACTGTAAAATTCAATGTGCAATCTGAAGCACATGCTACCCTATGTAATAAGAGTAGCGTTTTGCACCAAATAATGAAGAGAACACGACAGAAAAATAGTTGCAATTACAGGTAATTCCTTAAAGAAGAAACAAAAAATTAAACCAATTAACAGCTGACGTAATGATAAAAAAGATATTATCTTAAAGCGCATATAGGAAACCAATGAAATATCACGTGCTATTCTCTAACAAAGAATCTAATAACTAAAAATAAAGTATTTTAAAAACGGAGCAAGAAGCAGAACGACACGAATAAATGAAGTCGATTACTAGCCAATACTCCCCAATAGGGTGGAAACACAACACACCTTGGCACAGATAACCAATCAAGCAAACAATATGCAAGCACAACAAACACCTAGAGAGCTCAAGAGACCCGCCGAGACCAACAACTAGTACTCAACAACTGAAACAAGAACCCTAACACCCCTTCACCAAACACCATTCCCCTGAACCCTACTTTCCTCCCCACAATTTCATACAAACTCTATCCAAAGCCAGATAGGTGCACCGCCACCAAGCCCTTGATCGTTAACAACAAACCACAAAACAGCACAGTCCCGAATGCTGAAATCCCTATCTTCAAAGGGAACAACACCGAATCTCTACCTAGTTACCAGCATACAAACTAACAGATCACCAACTTTAAAGCAACAAAAACAGCTTCAAACAATTCCTCCAAATCCTCATCTAACCCTAAAGCCTTCCAAATCTATACATTCGCGCCCAATTTTCACAATCTAAACACAGCCATATCAGAATTAAACTACGGCTACAGAAATTCCACAAAACACAAACTAAGAAGAAGAAAAAACGATATTCATAAATCACATACATAGCAATCCGAACCTTTGAGATGGAATACAGACTGAAATGCTGAAAATCGAAATTTAAAGGAGAAAAGAAAGGACAAAGAATGAGCTGATCGGAACGTCGGAAGTTACCTGAGGTTTCCCGTCCGACCACCGGCCGCCGGAGGTTGGAAAGTTGCCGAGCTGTGAGTTTCGTTAACGGGAGTCCTAGTCGAATAGCATGAATAAAACCCTAGGCTTCGGACATCCTCTCAGATAAAGCGAAAATGGAAATGAGCTTTTCTTTTCCCTACATGTAATAAATAGTGGCCAAATGCACTGTCTTTTTTTTTCTTCTTTTTTTAAAATTTATTTTAGCACCGTTTTTAGTGTTTATCATAATCAGGGGGCTTCTGGTTTCGTATTTAAAATTCTATAATTTTTTTGGTACAGATCCTTTGATTTATTTATTTTAAAGATAATGACCGGTATTCGAAATAAATTAATAATTTGAGATATTTTCATAAATTATGAAAATAACAAAATTGTAAATTAGAAGAAAATATGATAAAAAATTTGAATTGTATTAATCGGATCATAAAGTTAAAACTACCACATATTACATAATAAATTTTTAATATTATGCTTAAATTTTTTACTTTTTATTATTCAAATTAAACCTCATATTTTCATAAAAACGATTTTTCAAGTTTGCTTGATTTTATCCCAAAATTTACTCAAGACTTTGCCTTGATTTTATCCCAAATTTTATTCATACTTCTATCTTTCTTGTGTTTGGCATTAGCTGCTGCTGAGGTTTGTTATTTTGGAATTAGGGGTGAGATAATTGAGTTCATAAAAGGACAAAAGAAACCGCTCATTTTAGGTAGAGTGAACAAGATTTTTATTTTTATTTTGAAAAAAAAATAAAGTACAAATTTGGACCCGGATCGGGTTCGCTTCCTTGCTTTGACGCAATGCATATAACGCATGAGACGGTCTCACCTGATATTATGGTGAAAGTAGGGGTTTAAACATAATTATTTAAAGTTAGAATATAATATGGGGTATTTTTTTAAATTTTTATAATTTTTTTTGTTCCTTGTCTCACCACGGTCTCATAGAAGTCTTTCTCTTAAAAAAATACAGTCATCCTGTCTTATTTGAATCTACAATTTAACTATTCATTTAATCAAAACTTCCTAACTTTGATCCTAAAATTGAATTGCTATATAAGAAAAAATATTATTGTGTGATACACTGTTAGATTCATTATAACATATATTTTAATAAATCGACTTTTCACAAGTTTTAATTATCCTTAATAAATGATAGTCTGTCTCTTGAAAGACGATCTTTCCATAAGTCATGGAAAGACCAAGATTTAAAGTGCAAATTTGAAGAAATCAAGATAAAATTTCTGGGTTGCATGAATCGGGATATAAACTTTATAATTATTACACGTTGCATAATAAAAAAATATATTGCAACTAAGACCTTTTATCTTTTACTATTTTAATTAAACTCGTCTTTCCATAAACCTATGGAAAGACGGTCTTTCACAAGAATTTGTCAATAAATGATATTAAGGATCAAATATTTTTTAAGTCAACTGGTGAAAATTAAAGTGTGCACCTTGAAATGGGATGGAGGGAGGTGAAAATAATAATTTAATAAAATTGTGATAATATATCATGTCTTAATATATTTATTACTTTTACATTTTCTTAACGTAAAATATAGTAGGAAATTATCAAACATATTTTTACAAGGAAAATAATTTTAGTGGACATTAAACTATCACAATTGTTCCCTTTTTTACTATTAAATTTTTTCTTCTAAATTTTTGGCCTTGATCCAGTGGCGGAGCCACACCTGTGCAAGGTAGGGCAATTGTCCTACCTTTTTTAAAAAACTTTTAGTTAATTAATATATAATTTTTTATTAGTGTTTTAGTTTATTTTTAATTTTAAACCCACTTTAATCCTCGAAATTTTAAAGTTTCTCAAAATTTTAACACCATGTTCAAAGATAGAATCATCAAATTAAATTGTGACCCTGACTTGATCACCATCCTTGGCAACGAGAAGATCAAAGGATCAATGCAACCGTCGACATATTCGAGCATTTAATGCTTGCACCATGGATCAGGTCATACTGACCTTCACTTTC
>JAUOBV010000010.1:9379525-9394827 GCA_032360425.1 Rubia occidens
AACGTGTAACTCAGAATTTCAATCCTATTGAAATGTCATGTTTGCCCTTTTTACGTTGTAATCCACAAACTACCGCCTGCATCTAACCAACTGATATCACAACTCACCGTCGCCGTATTTCATCGACCCTGTAACATAACCTTTACAAACAATTTGATTCTAACTACATAACACTTAAACTGACACAATTCTAGTAGCGTTCAAATAAATCTACTAAAGGATTTTCCAAACTTGAGTTAAACATTAGAATACATTGATTTAGGTAAATGATTCCGAAACAAAAATCCCACCGAAATATCATTGAACAAAATAATTTTGAAATCGTTGATTTGAGTGTAAATGTATGAAATAACATCAAATTTATAGAATGGACCAAGAATTTTGACTAAAGAATGCTAAGCAGGTAAAGAGCTATGAAAGTGTTAATGGGGAAGAAAAAATGGGTGAAGGACATAGATGAAATGGGTAGCGGCGGTTAGAGAGGGAAGGAGAAGAAGAAACCCTATGTTAGAGAGAGATGGATGGGAAAAAATGGTGATAAGAGGAAATGGGTGGCTGGAATTGGGTTCTAGATAAGGTGTGTTAATAGGTTAAACATTTGGGTTAGTAATAGTTGAAAATGTAATTGGGTTAGTTGGATTTATGGTCCAAAATTGGCACTAGAAGCTTTTGTAATTACTAATTTTTAGTATAGGTAGGAGTGTAATTTTCGCATGTAGATTTTTCCTAAAACAGAAAGTGTGCAGCTTATGTTGGCACGGATCAAAAAGGAAAATGTGCAGGTTAGTTTGGGACAGAGAGAGTAATAGATTACACATTGTACGCCCACTTCGTACCAAAGGGAGCCATTTGTCGATTACACTTTACACATTGTACACCCACTTCGTACCAAAGGGCAGAAGAAGAAATTATTACACCCACTTCGTAACCCTAGCAGTTTGGGGTAGGGGTATTCATGGATCGAGAAGGGTTATGATAAGTCAGTTGTTCCTGTCCAAATTGACCTAAAATTTTGGAACAAATGGGTCGGGTCAAAATTCTCAGAGTTTGTGGTTGGGTCGGGCCAGGTCGGGTCGGATTGGGTCATGGGTCGACCCAAATCATAAAAAAATAAATTTTTATAATTTATTTAAATAAAATATATTATTTTTAAATGTAATAATATTCAAATAATGAATAAAATTATGATTTATTTTTATATAATTTAAAATATTATATTATATTTAATTATATATTATTCACTTAATAAAGAAAAATACAATTATTTTCATTTTACTTAGAATACTTTTAATATTTCAACTAAAAAAATATAATTTTACTAAAATTTATTTATATAATATTGAATATATATTTCATATATTAATCAATATATTATATATAATTAATAGTAGTTTTGCAAAATTATTTTTAGTTTTGTAAAAAAAAAATCAATAATGTTAAAATTGTTTATGAAGTAAATTAATAGTGGATATGTTGTATTAAACTAATGATTTTTTATGATTTTTTTTCAAGAATATGGGGCAAAATTGTAAATGGGTCAAAACAGGTCGATTTTGGTCAAAATCCGATCCAACCCATTTTATCTGTCCCAACCCATATGGGTCGGGACAAAACGGGTCGAGTCGGGCAATTTAAACACCCCTAGCCAACACTGGTTCAGATCTGGAGCTGAAGGGATGCGGGAGGACGGGAGTTCCAATGATGTTCGTGGCAGTGTAGGCGCAGAGAGTTATGACGATATTCACGGAGCTGTGCGGAGGAGGGAATTGAGGAGGAGGCGGCGGGATTGAGGAGGAGAGTCGAATCTAGATTTTAAAAGGCAGGTGCATATTGATCTTTTCACCATGATCAAATTTACAGAAATTCTCTCTACAGATTATCACTGGAGAGGGAGTAAATGGCTGCATTCTTAGAATGCTGTATATCAAAAGAAATATGTCGTGAATATTTGGGGTGCAAACCACATTTTCTAAAAGACGATTTTTTCACATTTTGGCTCGTATCCTTGTTCTCTTATTGCCAGAACATATTTAGTACTGTAATGTATTGAAATCTTCCGACATAATCCGAGTATACAACATTCCATGATGTAAACAACTATGGAAAGAGTAATCTCAACCGATTTCACTTCACTGTTTACATCCACTATGGGAAAATGAGGCTCAAAAGAATTAGATGATCAAATACTATAACAAACTAAAACTAACTGAAGCATTCTTCAAACAGTCTACAAGTATTATGTTCTGACAAAAATCATCTGTGCTACCAGATCACTCCACCACCAAAAAGGATACTCGATTCCCTAAACTCCTCTTCCAGATATCTCCTTATAAACCTGGAAATGCAGATAAGAGATCATGTGAAAACATGCATTGTGAACCATGCTTTCATCAAAATGCATGACTCTTACACTAGCTGAACCGGGAGGTACTGCAATTATCAGTGAAAAAAATTGACTCATTGAACTTCATGAAATCACGGACCAGTTCAAAGGAACTAGCTGGAAGTAACATCTTGTCAAGTCCATCTAACACACATCCCCACATGAAGGATTTGTTCATTTAGGATAATTACTATGCTAGCACTAGAGTCGACTACATGTGTCTCAACAAGCAATATAGCACCATGGTAACAATAATTTTCCAGGATCCCCATGGCAGGGAAAAATAACATCAGAATTAAACATGTACAGCGTCCCATAGTACGGGATCCGCGTCCAAATCAGATTAATCACACCAGGTAGGGGAAGCCAAAAGTCGGAGAAAAAAAGGATAATTTACAAACTGTTTAAACTTATTTCCATACTTGATATGATTTCCTTTTATTATCTACTATTATTCCTTTTTCATATTTAATTTACAAACCTTTCGAACTTCCATCATCTTACAGTTCATATCCTTTTCATATCACAATTTATTTTCCTTCTTTCCAAAAATGTGTCATACCAGCGTCTGTTATTCTCATGCTTTCCACATTCCAGAATTTATTTTTCATTCTTTCCAAAAAAAAATAAAAACAATGTTCCAGCATCTTTTGATCTATCCGTGTATAATTTAGAATGGTGCCCCCGTACCCATGTCACAATTCAGGATGGTGTCCCCATAATAAGAATTATGGAAAATTCAGTGTCAGATACTCAGATCCGTACTAGTGTTGACACTGGATGCCCGTGTGCAGGTAGCATAGGTTTCAGTACTGAATACTACATCGCAATAGTACAATCTAGATAACCAGAAGACTTAACCAAGACATTAACTACAAATAGTTAAGTTGTAGATTGCCCACAATTTTGACTCATAGCATGCATCAAAACACGAATAAATGTGGCGCATAAATTTAGCTCACCTCAAGAAATTGCACACAGCAGGAACCAAGTATCCTCATAGGAACTATTGACGTGGTGTAAGCACTGTCAATCAAAGACATAAAAGGAGAGAACCATCAGATAGCTGAAATAGCGATTGTGCATCACTAGCAAATAGGACACTAGAGAAGGTAAAGAATCAATGCAGCTTCAATTTTAATGCCAAACAACAAAGCAATCGCATAACGGAAATGGGAAACAAATGTTGAAAATCAGGAAATGTCGGGAAAAAAGCTGCTTCATGCTTCTTAATAACTTTATGACCCCATTTAGGAAGTATAGATTTACCACCAACAGAAACCGATCACGGAATACTTCCCCGGACAATCAATTTCAACATTGATTTATTTATTTATTAAACTAATACTAGTTAGAAACAATTGAAGCGAGAATATATAATAACGCAAACCAGATAATCAAATAAATAACAAAACCAATATATATAATATATAAACCAATCTCAACTGAAATGTATATTCAAACACTGCAACTAAAAGATATCAATTAAACACCAACAAAACTAGGATTTTCACAACGGCCCAACCAATTGCTTTTAGGCTGACGGTTTTCCTTCATGATTCGTACCCCACTCTTCGTCAGCTTCATTGCCATTAACGAGTACAGCACCGTCATTAGAATCCGCGTCCACTACCACAGCCTCTTCTTGCCTTTCCTCTTCTGCATCCACTATATCCTCTTCTGCATCCACTACCTCCTCTTCCTCTTGCAACTCATGGTCATTATGTTCCTGACCGAGAATATCATAGCAAGGTTGGTAATTAAGCACCAAGGAAAAACAAAACAGAAAAATATCAGATTAACTAATTAAAATGATTGGCTTTAATACTTCACAGCATCCATAACAAAGAAGTTGGTTGGATTAGCAAGTACGCAAAGTAAATTTTGAATCATTTCTCAAATTACAAATGAGGGAGAGCAAAAATCCCTCTTTGACAAAGAAACGTGAACAATAAACAATATCTAAACTTTACCTCATCATGGTCTAAGTCTCCATTTTCAAGCACTGGCTCCTCCTCCAATTGCATGTTTCTAAAATCCTCAACAAGACTGATGATTGGTCTTTCAGCATATTTCATGTATTCATTTGCAGGAGGATAGGTAGACCTACAGACCAAAGAGGCCAGAAGTTTTTGTAAGCAAACTGGAGAAAAAAGGGTATAGAACAAGTTTTTTTTCAACAAAATTGTCAAAAGGTAAGAAGGGGGGAACCAAATAATTCTGCTTCCTTTTAACAATCTGAGAGTACCATTCAGACAGACATGCAACTCTCTGATGGCACCATGAGAACATAAAATTTTGGAAACATAAAACCAGCAAATTAAAGACAAATGGTTATACATCACACCTTGTTCCAGCAACTTTGCTTTCAACCTCAAGAGCAACTTGCCAGTCATCAAACATATTAGGATATTCTTCAGGATCAGCCAGAGATTCTGCAGCTTTCTGGTTAACCTGCATATATAGCTTTTTGGTTCACTTAACTGCATGTATAGCTTTTTGGTTCACTTAACTGGTAAAACCATAGAAACCAGTAACCCGTCTAAATATAAAACAAGCAAGAAAAGAAATGAAGGAATATTATACAAGTCTAGTAAATTTTGGTAGCACACAAGATAAAAGCTCACAACCACATAGATCAATCAGAAGCAATATAACTTCTGGAAGCTAACCTTAATAAGATCATTTCTCCAGATAGCAACTATTTCGGACACCTTACTTGGAAGATAAGATCGAGCCATGATTGCAGCTTCTGGTATCCGATTACTAGGATAAAAGAAAATTAACAGAAACCATTCAGTTGAGGCATTCAGTGATGTCAAATTCACACCCATAACCACAGATATTAGACAGAAAGTCAAGGAATACCTGTCAATTAACAGCTGAAGGCATTCTTCAAGTTTTCCCAGGTTAAACAGACAAGCAAATGCAACGTTGTTCTTTCCAAGCTCCTGGGCACGAGTTGCAAGTTCTGATAAGCCTTCAGCATCTCCCAACGATGAATACAATAGCAACAAACCACTCAAGTCATTTGCCTGCTTCAAGCATTCTTCAGCCATCTCTAACTGAAAAACAGAGGATATACATTACCACACATAACTAGCAAGCAAGACAAAGAACCAATTTTATTTTCTTGATTAGAGGTGCAAACTGGCAGGCAACAAATCAACTGTTAAGTAAGAAATAACAAAATATAAGACCAAAAAAAACAGGAGACAGTGTTAATCAATATTCAAGAGATAAACCATGTCCTAGAAATTCTCCAGATTCCGCAGAATTACTCCGCCAATAAACAAGGAAATGGGGCTCTTTCAAAGTTATCTTTTGTCACAGAAAAAGAGTCTCGTTTTAAGTGAGTTCAGTTATAATGTCTTTTATCTCCTTGAAATGCTGTCCTAAAACTGAGTGAGTTGGGTTGAATATTTAAGGGTAAGTTAGTGAGGGCATTAATGTGAAAAATGGATGCAAAGTTAATATATAGAAAAAGATAAGTTCGTGCATTTCCACCAACTGATCACAAAGGAGGGAGCATCACCAAATAATCACCAGGATCATCAAACATTTACTTGAGAAGACACAGAAAAAAAAAGTACACAGATACCTTTCCACTGGACATGGCTAGTTCTCCCAATTGCTTCCATTTTAGCTCACTGTGAGCTATTGCAGCAATTTCCTTAGAAAATTAAAACAAAAATAAGAACAGAATCAACAAAAACAAACCAGAACATACATTGTTGAGAAAATAATTGAGAATAAACACCTTGGCAATATCTAGTTTCCTTAATTGTATTGCAAGCTCAAATCTATAATCAGGATCTGTGGCAACTTCCAAAGCCTCCTCTACCATTTCCCTTGATTCCAGAAAACGTGCCACACTATTGTGATGATCCTTTGGAATTGAAGGAAGCACCTCATTTGCCCTCTCAATATCACCACGCATCACAAGTGTCTTGTACTCAATCAAGCTAAGAAGTAGAGTGTATCCTATCACGCTGCAACAGAAAAGAACAAGGGTTACTACCCCCAAAAGTTCAATTGTATAAGGATAGTATCTCAAAACAACACAGAAGTGGACCCACTTGAATTCTTTGTCAATGAGGTATACCCTACTCTGGTTCGCAAGATATCCAAGCAAGTACATGGGTCGGTCCAAATGAAACATTGTTGTAACCTAAAAAGCAATAAGAAAAGAGCTCAGTGCCGCTTCAGGAAATTACCTAAAAGTGCATGACTGATAACGGAAAATTAACCAATAATAACATACCTCACCACCAACACAATAATTCAGTTTCCAAGAAGAATTATTGTAGATGAAGCAGTCCCCCACCCAAATTCCAGTTCTAACCCTTTCATTTATTTCATACAGAAGCTCAAAGGCATCTTCGACGCCTTGTTCATCTACTGATCTTCCACTATCCAGATGTGCAGAAACTACCTCACGCTGTAAAATTTGGATCCAGATTAAATCACCACTACGGGAATACAGATATTAAAACTTTAAAAACACCATAAATATAGTTAACTCCCTTACATTATATTTGAGGATGTAGAATGATGTGTCACTAGCTATGGCCACTAAATCACCACTATCAGCCCAGTATAGATTCTGAAGAAGTTCAACAAAATAAAATGTAAAAAATATAATCATTTTAGCTCTGTAGTAGTAAGTGAAAAACTAAAATAAGGGTCAAGAAACTCATACTTTGACATTGACATCAATTCGTCGAATCAACCTGCACTCAGCCCAATCATAAAAACAAATGAAATCATTTGAACACATTGACAAGAGAGTTCCACCAAATATGCGCTCAGCAGAAAATGTTGGTCGGATGCTTTTCTTCTCCTGAAAAAAAAGGTTTCATTTGTTCAGACAAATTTTCAGTAGTAAGTGTTATAGGATAGTTGAAAATTTACTAGAAATTTCCTAGAAATGATGAAAAAGTGGGATCACAAGAGATGATTTCAGAAATAAAGAAATCAACCCAAGCCAGAAACAGTCTCTTCTAAGTTCTACCTAATGCAGAAAGGAAAGGACTTAAAGTGAGGTAGTCACTGAAAGCTTTAGAAGACTTAACTAGGGCTTCTGTAGCCCAAGTTCAGAAATTAATTCAAAGGCATATAGTGTAAATTCAAACTTGAAAAAAAATTGCAAATCAGTACAAACCTGGAAACTTTTACTAAATAGCTTTATCTTGGATGTGCTTTCCCTCACAGCATATTCACCTTCTGATGACCACACAAATTCCAATGCTGATCCAAATGACCTATTCCTCCATGCTAAAGCTGTATATATGATGTATTCGCCATCGCCACAAACAACAACGAACCTTCCATTTGGATTATGCTTCAAGTTCTGCGGTATAAATTACAATAGAAGGAAGACTGAGCGAAAAACAGCAATAGACCAGTATGTTCATGAGTTAAATAAATGCTTTGCTTGATGGGTGGGGGGGAGGTTTTATATGCAATATACATCATGGTTATCAAATGGTAACTAATGAGGCACGCACAATATAAAAACAGTTTTACACAAGAATTTGGAAAGTTCAGCAAACTAAATCACTGAAAAGACTTTAAGTGAAACTCATTTCAGAACATAAATAGGTGAAACGGAATGTAAACTCACTTGAGGGTAAAGATCACAAGTTCCCAACTCTTTAACACCCAAAGGCAACCTTTCCCCATCATTAACCTGAAAGAATAACATTGAATTATAACAGTCCTCCCAGCGACACATACGCAACCTATAAAAAGAAAAAATATCACTACCTCATAATCCGCTCCAATACTTTTAATGTTGACTGTCTGAATTTCATTGTGCTTGGCCCACACAATCTTACCACTGTTGTCCATACTAGCGACAGGAACTTCACGTCCTATTTTGACCATGATAGTTCCTTCGTCATAACCAATTACAACCCTGTATAATGCAAGAAGATATTACAAGCTTAGCTGTAAAACAACTGAAGATGCGGCGGCTCTTGGAAATTCACTTTGGTGTTCCCATCTCAATTGGCCCTTCACATGTTATAAAATATCCCACTATGGGGATGAAATAATTGTTGATTTGTAACTTAATAGTCTCAGAGCATCTCCTAAAAACACATTATAACCATTAAAATTCCAATAACTACAAAACTAAGAAATTTATTGAGCGTGAGATAATGTATAGAAAAGATTGATTATAACATCCCACCCCGCAAAGAAATGTAGGGAAAACATACCTTCTAGAGCCTTTCATGTATCCAACAGTCCAGACTCTTTCCAAACCATAGTTCAGTGTGTTTTCAAGTCTGCAGAATTAAGAGTTCAGATTCATAGAGAATTGCATTAGCACCTTCATATTTATCCATAATTCCAAAATCTAGAAAGGCAGGGGTGAAAACGGAGAAGAATGAATAATAAAATGAAAGAGTTAGTAAATGATCACAATTTGAAAAGAGCCAATTATAAAACAAACCAAAAGCTATTAAGTCTGGACATGAACCACTTCCAGTTATAAACATAGAGGACCTTTGATAGAGATGTCCTTTTACCAATATAACATAGAGGACCTTTAATAGAGATATCCTTTTACCAATGTTAACTTCTAGCCTATCTTGCCCATCTCTTTTCATCAATCTGAACTTTACACTCATTTCATTCTTAAATTGATCAACACACTGAAGTCATACAATAGCTAAAAACTTTTGATGAACAGAACTCTTATGAGCAAAACACTGCAAACTTTGTAAATGTAAGAATATGTTGGATACCTGTACGTGGTTGCATGCCAAATGCGAACAGTGCCATCTTCTGAACCAGTAATAATGATAGGAAGTTCAGGGTGAAAGCACACAGCTGAAACATTGTGTGTGTGACCCTCGAGTGTCTGGACACAGCTTTTGGTTTGATAATCCCACACCTGAAAGAGACTACTCAATGAGTTTATATATATATCCTACAAGTCAGAAGGACACGGGATAAAACGAAGAGCAAACCTTGGCAGTGTGATCATCTGAACCAGTGATAAGATAAGGTTTGTCCCCACCAGTAAAATAATCAACACAATTGACTCCCTTCATATGTGCATCTAAGGTGAAGTTTGGGTCGGGAGAGCCAAGATTCCATATCTTTAAAATAGAGATTACGAGTTTAGAAGAGGTAACTCGCAACAAAAACATAAGCCAGATAATAGCAAAAACATGGTGAACCCCACCTTAATGGTTCGGTCAAGAGAAGCACTAGCAAAAGTATTTGTATCTTTTGGATTGAAAGTCACTTGCATCACATAATGGGAGTGACCTTCAAATATTTGGGTACAGGCCCAACCTTTCTCCCAGTCCCAGAGCTTGATAAGCATGTCATCAGATGATGAAAGCACATAAGGGAGAGTAGGATGGACAGCCACACATCTAATGTAATCGGTGTGCGCTTCAAAAACTTTGACCTTGTCCATAGTGTTGTAATTATAAACACGGATATACATGTCATCTGCACCAGCAACTACCCATTGCTTACGTGCAATAAATTTGGCGGACCGAACTGCGAAATAGTTAGGGCGATTTAGATAACTTGTACACGTCAAAAACAGTATTCAGAGGGGAAAATTATAATATTATTCAGGCACCTGGTAGCTCAGTGACTTCAAAAGATTTAGCCATTGTCTGCAGCAATTGAACATAAAGACCATCTCAGCAATCGAAGATAACAGTTAGATGTGTGTACAGGAAAATAGAGCATTGGATAACTGAGGGAGGGGGAGGGGGTGTTATAAGACGATTCTACATTAGACGGTTGAACCTAGAAATAGATATTTGGTTGAAAAGAAGAAAGCAAATATAATTTCCCGAATTGAGTTCTAATAAGGTTCACTGCAAACAGTGTAGATCCTCTTATGATTGAGCTTAAAGATATTTGGGTGAAAAGAAGAAAGCAAATACAACTTATCGAATTGAGAATTCATGAGTTCAAATAATGTTCACTGCAACAAGTGTGGATCCTCTTATGATTGAGCTTAGAGTTCTTCTAATAACAAGAAGCAGACAACAAGTAATCAGCCATGCATGATTGATCTTAGAACCAACTATAATTATCTAATTTCAACAATTAATGAGGAAGATGATGGCATACCTGAGTCTGGTAATTCCATATGCAAACAGACCCTGAGTACAAACTTGCCAGAATCCTATTACAAAAACATAAATAATTAGCTGAGTAAACACAGTTTTCTAATGCACCTGATCACCAGTATGATCGCAACAAATATCGACAAAATGTTACAATTAACAATTACCATGGCTCAGTAGGATGCAGATCCGTAGATTTAACTCTTTCTGATCTTTGCGCAAGCTTCCTCTGAATAACACAACACACAATCAAATTTCCAAACAATCGACACCGCCGGAGGAGCTACATTTACAATAACAGTGTTTTCGACGTACCTTGATTTCGAGTCTGAGAGGCTGATGAATCCACCGCCACCGCCAACCACCATTGACACGTGCGAAAAGAACAGGCAAAAAACGTGAGAAAATGTCGAAGCAACAGATCTCAAATCGAGCGCGCAATTAATCAGATCTAGGTGGAATCTAAGCTTACCATTATAGCTGAATTGAATCCGAACGGAGGAAATTGAATCCGTAAGCCCAAGCGATCCGATCAGTGAAGTGTAGTGAGAGAAAGGAAGCGCACATCAAGAGAGAGAAATTGGGGGAAATATGAAGAGAGGTTTTGCTCCTCTCCTTCTTCTCTGTTTAATTGATTGATGATGATGAAAAAAAGAAAGACGATGAGACTGAGCGAGTGAAAATTTGTGAATTTGGTCTTTTCATTTAACTTTTCTTATTTTATTTATTATATACTATATAATAAATAAATAAAGTTTCCTTAGGAAGCTTTTGAACTAAGAAATTGATGGGTAAGGAGGAAATGCAATACTGTAATTCATGTATTTGTGCCCGTCGATGAAGCTATTGCGGAATTTTGGACGGTGGAGATCTTGGATGTGATCTCACCAAATAGAAGTTGCTACACTCATATTTGACTTTTCGCTCCTGTGAGAAATTTTGCTTTTTCTATGATTAGTTTTTTTTTTGGAAAAGTATTGGGTAAGCGATCATACTCATTCTCTTTTGTTCATCGAATTTTGATAAACATCGAGTCTTGCTTGGAGTCATACCATGAATCATGGGTAGAAAATCTAACGATCTTTCATATCGAACATATATGTCTAAGTTCAATCATCATCTTTGATCTACCTGTGAATATTTTGATGTCCAAGATGTACTTTGTCTCTCTTAAGTCATTCATTGCAAAACACTTTCCGGACTAAGTCTTCATAGACTCCAGCTTCGGCTAGTCATTTCCAATGTCACCGACATAGAGGAGTAGGGATTTAATCTTGCTCCCACTAACCTTCTTGTATACACAAGATTCCTTAACATTTCGTTGAACGTTATTCTCTTAATTGCTTCATTAAAATGCATGTTCCAACTCTTTGATATTTGCTTCAATCCATAAATGAACCTCTGAAACTCGCATATTTTTCCTGCTATTTTTCTTATAAAACCCTTAAATTGTGTTGCATACACATCTTCTTCCAAAATCCAATTAAGAAAGACGACTATGACCTCCATTTGTCAGATCTCAAAATCATATGGAGTTGCATTTGCTAAGAAAATTCAAATAGACTCAAGCATTCCAACTGGAGAAAATGTATCTTCACAGTATATCCAATGGATTTGTTTATACCCTTTAACTACCAGTCTAGGCTGTATAGCCTGAAAAACATAAATGTATGGTTTCATTTTAAAGACCATCATTTTAGTCTTTCCCTTTAAGTAATTCAGCCAAATACAAACTTGGTTTTCATATATAGAGTTTATTCTGAATTTCATGGCCTTAAGCCACTTTGCGGAGTTATGGTTTGTCAAAATTTAACTTTTAAGTCATAAGATCATCACTTTCTAAAAGTATGATTTCATACTTTGCAGTATCAGGGACATAAGTGTACCTTGGTGCAAATCTTATACATTTCTGATCAACTTGGGGCATGAGCATTTTTAATAGTTATTTTTTTCGTATTCATCTTCACCACTTCACATGAACGGACCGATATTTTCAGAACTAATTGTTGCTCACCTCAAAACTTATTAAAGTTTAAATTCCTCCCATTTGTCATTTTGGAAATATGATATTTCTCCAAGAGGACACATTCTCGAGCAACAAAACACAATTCTCAAAATGGTTGTAGAAGTAATACTCATTTATCTCTTTTGGATATTCCACAAAGAGACATTCATCATACTTGGTGCAAGCTCAGTGGGAAACCCTGTTTCACATAGGCTTTGCAATCACAAATCTATAAGAGAAAAGACATTCAAGGTACACTTCTTTGCATATCTCATATGATGTATTTCTTACCACTTTAGACAATGATTGGTTTAGTGTGAACACTACATTTTTAAAATAGCATGTCCCTTGTAAGGAAACTGGAAGACTGACTTGACCCATAATTGAACTAACAATATCCAATAAAGTACTATTTATCCTTGCAGGCGCACCAATTCATTGAGGTGTTCCTACATGATTCAAGTATAAAAAAATATCACATTCTTTCTGATAGTCAACAAATTCCCGACTTAAATATTCACCACATCAATCCAATTGGTTAATTTTTCTTAATAAGTATATTCTAAACTTCATTATGAAACTCCTTAAATTTCTCAAAAGCAGCAGACTTGCCTAACATGAAGACAACTATATCCGCTCAAATCGCCTGTGGATTCACCTCTTACAGTTGAACACATTTGGTCTATAAAACACATTGTTAATAAGACCTAATAATTCACTTGCTCTATCATCATCGCAATGAAGGGTGATTTTTCATTTTGTCATTACAACATTTGCAAATGACTCCACAAAACCCTCTCGTCGGAGTCACTGCGTGAGCTTTATGTTCATGTGGCCCAATAGACACTTCCAGAGGTATGTTGGACTCGAATAATTTGTTTTTTGCCCCTTTGATATTTACGTCAGAAACTTTTTTTTATCTATTTCAAGCAAATAAAGACAACTGTCTAATTTTGCAAAACCATAACACATCCATTTTAAATGGAACAACCATTTCTTTTATTACAATGAAAACCTCCCGTGTTCAACGCATAAATGGTAAATGTGTTATAGTAACACTTAGATCAAAATAACTATTATATGACTCAGTGTAAACCCATAAGGCATAGATAAACTATAAGTTCCAATAGTCAATGGAGCAACCCTTGCTTCATTCCCCTCATTTAGGTTGACCTCTCATCAAGCTTAACTCCTACTTTGTTCTCTCCAAAATTTTAAAATTGTGAGAAACATTGTATGGTATTTAGTATCCATCAGCAGAGTTATTAACGACATAGACTGTCCATGACGTATATAACTGCAATGTCACCTACTCGCCCATTCTCCGTCCTCTAAGAACTAGGGGCAGTATCCTTTCTAATAACATGTGTCATAGCAGTAGAAATATTGGGACATATCAGACTTTACAACTTTCTGGTTCCTAGCAGTATATTGTGTCTTAGGCGCATGGGCACTATGGTTACCCTTGCCATATCCAACTTCTTCATTCTTCCATTTCTGATTCAGATCCCTTGTGTTTCTGCACCAACAAAGTCTTGTTATTGGTCTCAATCTTGACACTTGATTCGGCTTATTTTAAGCATCTCATGCAGTTCAGTCAAAGTCTTTTCATTCCACTTAAATGGTTTCAAACCATCGTAGAGTGAATAAAGATAGATGTCATGGGCCAACTCTCATCCATAGGCAAAACAAAGTATCTCCATGTTATCAAATGATCCAATCATTTTCATAACATGAAATCACACTAGTTTTCCTTTTTCAACGTTACAATTAAGAATGGTCTTAAAGGTTTCAAACCTCACAACATTGGCTAGCTCTTGAATCATAACTTAGATCTCTAGGTTGATGTTGTACGTATCTGGGTTCAAAACTTGCCTTGTAATTCTGGACTAGTACTATTCAACATAAAACACTTGACATCGGGGATTTGAATATCAATGGCATACTTCTTCTTTTTCTTGCATTATAACTATAATCAAGTTCCTTTACTAAGTTACCGTCATTCAATTCATCCTTCCAAAGGATCGAACGCATACTAGAAGAGCTGTTGTTTGCTGTTATACATGATTACTACAATATAAATAAATGCAATAAAACCCGTTTAAACACAATAACTTGAAGAAAAGCATACAAGCCTTATTAGAAGTTATTCAACATTTTATTATATCCAAGTTGGTTCGGTGAATAAAATGATTCCAAGACCTTCAAAATCACAAGATTTTAATCATGCTTTGGCTTGTCTCAATCATTTGATTTTAGGTAAGAAATCTCATTTATAATAGTATCCAATACTACTCTTGGACGATACGGTACATCCAATTTACTAACTATCTCCTTTTGCTTCAACATATGCAGACCTCTCACGGATATTGACAAGCAAACTAAAACTAAGATGTAGACAACATTGACTAGGTATACCCATATTTATCCCAAGAATAGAAGTGCCACTATCGATTTGCCAAAATATGTCACTAGTGATCGAGGGATTAACATGTGTTCTTGTTTTAGAAATGCAATTTTTTGCTCATTATTGTTTTTGGGATTGTGGTTCATTATGTTGGTTTGATCATTAGTGAGATAACTTCATAATTATCACACACACATAAACCAATCGCATTCATTTATAATATATGCAATAAATAAATGCGATGAATAAATGCATCGAAAGTGATCCTAATATGACCCCATAATTTTGACAAACTCTTCATCTTGTCTGTTGGATCCCATCATTCGATCTTCTCATCGAACTTACAATTTATTTCAACTTAAATAATAAAATTGAAAATAAATTTACAACATATCAATA
>JAUOBV010000010.1:9400617-9411714 GCA_032360425.1 Rubia occidens
ATTAGTATATTTTTTAAAAACCCCATCCCAAAATGAAACTTCTTATAATTGCACAATAATCCCTGCCTAAAGTTTAGACTGGCTAAAACAAGACTTTGTGAAATATATTTTATTATTATTATTTTATTTATACAATCTAATAGTAAAAAGAAATTATTTTATAATTAAAGTAACTAATGTGATTAATTATTTGATGTTTATTTCTATTTGTTGCAACGAGTTTTTCATAACTTTGAAAGATAAAATCTATTTTAAAATTTAAATAATTATACTATAACCCTAAAAATTATCATAATAAAGTTTTCATGATTGATCCAACCGTTATACCATGTAACAAAAAACTTAAAATTAACTATATACAACTAAAAATTATAAAATTTTAATCATTGTAAAAGTAAATGTTATGCTTAATCTAAAACTATGCATCATGATATTATTCATATAAATAATATATTATTAATAAATTTGGATAATTTTGAGCAAATAAATAGTACTGTATTAGCATAGCTTCAACTGAAATAGAGTATTATATTTTAAATAATTGCAAAAGTTGAATCACTATGTAATTAATAGTACTATTATGGAATATCTATTTTGAAATATCAAACTTTAATAAATTATAATCATTCTTAATTAAATATAACCAGCATACTACCTCTGTTTCGTTGGATGTGAAACCATAGTCTTAGGTGGTTGAATTTAGGTGAATGAAATGTGTGGATGAAATTGAATTTAGAAAGGAAAATGTAGAATGAGTGGATGAAATTGAAGGAATCTTGTCATAAAAGGAAAGTGTGCCAAATTCACAAAAATAACCCAAAAAAGAAAGTGTGTCATATCCAATGAAATGGAGGGAGTAGGTCTTTTGAGTCAAATATAAAGTCAAAACGTGGAGTTTAATCCTCCTGTTTGTTCCAGCTGTATTTGTACTCTCTTTTGTCAACTTTCTTAAATCATGTTTGACCAACTTTCTTAATTTTAGTTACGTATACTGATGACATATAAAATTTTGATATTTACAAAATACATGATGCGAAAAATGTAACAGTATTTCAGATGATAATATTGATTCCGATACATTAATTGAAATTTATATTGACAAAAAATGATGCAATTACAGCTAGAATGGAGGGACCGGTATGGTGCGAATGATGCAAATTTATTTGTACTCTTTTTTATCAACTTTATAAAAACAACATTTGACCACTGATAACTTTATTTACGATATATAAAAGTTAGATATGTAAAAAATACATTAGGCAAAGAATCTAATAATATTTCACATGATAATATCGATGTCTGTACATTAATTAAAATTTATGGTCAAACGTGTCGTGATATAAAAACGTTGATAAAAAAAATGGTGCAAATACAGCTGGAATGGAGGGAGCGGTATGATACACAGGGTATTTTTAAAGTATAAAATAATGAATTAAAATAGCGAGGTCCAATGAAAGTGTGTCTCATCACCATCTCATGCATGTCCAATAACACCTCTAAATTCATCTTCTCCGCACTATAAAAGCCACCCCAAACTCCATTACTCCCAATCCAATCTCCCAACCAATACTCCCAACCAAACCCAATTCCATCCCAATTCTCCATTAATGGGCATTTCCTCCAACAACAGGGTGGAGCATTTCTCCGGCCATGCATTCCGGGACGCGCCGCCGGACGCCACCATTGACGCGGTGGAGAACGGCCGCGTCGGCGTCGAGCAAGTGCACGCCGTGCGGTTGCCGCCGCACCAGACCACGCTGCAGAAGCTCCGCCACCGCCTCGCGGAGGTGTTCTTCCCCGACGACCCGCTGCACAAGTTCAAGAACCAGAGCTTCTTCCACAAGCTTCTTCTGGGGTTGCAGTTCTTCTTCCCCATTTTCCAGTGGGCCCCCAATTACAGCTTCGCCCTCCTCCGCTCCGATTTCGTCTCCGGCCTCACCATTGCCAGCCTCGCCATCCCACAGGTAAATTCAGCTTCTCCGGTGCTTATCTGCAGTTCAGTTTAGAATAAATTTGATCAGATGAAATTTAGCTTAAATACACTTCTTTTAAGCCCAGTTTCATTCAGTTCAGTTCAGCAAAGATAAGTTCGGGAGAACAAGGCCTAAGTTTAGTTTAATGAGTGTTTTTTTGGCTAAATTATGTAATTTTACAGGGGATTAGCTATGCAAAGCTGGCGAATTTGCCTCCGATAATTGGGCTTTGTAAGTGATCAAAATCATGATTTTTAAGCTTTTTTGATTGCAAAGAACTGATCTTTTTATGATTCTGAAAAGTGGCTTCTTTTTTTTGTTTTTCGTTTTGTTTGGTTGAAGATTCGAGCTTTGTGCCTCCTCTGGTATACTCATTTCTCGGGAGTTCCAGGCATTTGGGAGTGGGCCCTGTTTCGATTGCTTCTCTTGTGATGGGAACAATGCTGAGTGAGGCTGTTTCCCCTACAAATGACACAAATCTCTACCTTCAGCTGGCTTTCACGGCCACTTTCTTCGCCGGAGTGTTTCAGGCTTCACTGGGGTTGCTAAGGTAAGAGTCGTGTTTCGGAAATGGTTTTTTTTTACCAGGTTCCACGTGAAAAGTCGTGTTTCTGATTTACAAAAAGGTTCTTCTATGAAATTGAAAAAACACGACTCTTTCTGCGGAACAGATGGACGTGGTAATCGGTTTGATCACCTTCTTCATGAAAAAGTGGATAGAGCTAAAATCATGTAGAACTGGTTAAATTATGCATTCTCACTTGTCTTTCATGTTCCTTAGTTAGTGGAGAAAGGTCTTAATAGGAAGTTATGATGCTACACGAAATTCAAGTTTTTAATTCGTTTTGAATTCCTCTTTTTGCTTAGAGAGATTTGGCACAAAAATTGGTATTTTTCCTCTTTAAGATGGCCTCTGTCTTTGTCTGAATGCTATTTTTTTGTAGTTTTAGAAACTCAACTCTGATTTTTTGGAATGGAGGAAGAATAATTGGACACAATATTAAAAGATAAGGTGGGGAGTAACTTTAATTTCTTCCTTTTCTTGTTAATGGGAATTAGGAGCAAGTGTCGAATTTTAGTCCATTAATGATCACTTCCAAGAAGGAGGAAACACCTTTCTGAAAAAGATATTCCATTAGTAACAAATTTGGCACTGTGTGAAAAGTTTATTGTAATGGTAATTTACTGTTAATAATTACCTGGAAAAAGATTGGCATGAGGATTTTGGAAGAATCCCTTCTTCTCCAATATTGATTGCTGGTATATTATTATGTCAAAAATATAATTTTTGAATCTTTGGGGAAATTCAGGTTAGGGTTCATAATAGATTTCCTCTCAAAAGCAACTCTGGTTGGATTCACAGCAGGTGCAGCAGTCATAGTTTCATTGCAACAACTAAAAGGTCTTCTTGGAATTGTTCATTTCACACCCAAGATGCAAATGATTCCGGTATTAACATCCGTCTTCGAGCACAAAGACGAGGTAACCAGTTCAGTTTAGTTCAGTTCAATTCAGCAGAAATTTGATTTGATGGAAGTTAGCTTAATTTAGTTGTGTAAAACACTTGTTGATTTTGCTGATCATGTCCATGCAGTGGTCATGGAAAACAATCGTGATGGGCGTTTGCTTTCTCGGCCTTTTGCTGACGACTAGGCAGATTGTAAGCTTCCTTTCTGTTGCTTTCGCCTCAGTTAATTTCAAGGACTTTGAGAGTAATGTGTGTCGGATTTCATGAAATGCAGAGCGCGAAAAAGCCGAAACTTTTCTGGATTTCAGCAGCCTGTCCATTAGCTTCTGTTGTTCTGTCAACCGCCTTTGTTGTTCTGCTCAAGTCGAAACTTGGAGGGATTCAGACAGTAAGGATCATATTACTGATGACTTCATTCGAAAACATTAGTATTGTTAACTTGTTACTGAATGGTGCATTTGTCTGCAGATTGGACACTTGCCCAAGGGTTTGAATCCACCATCAACAAACATGTTATATTACAACGGCCCTTTTCTCGCTGTTGCCATTAAAACTGGCATCATCACTGGAATCTTGTCTCTGACAGTAAGTTCATTCATTCATCCAGCAAATGTCTTATGTTTTTTCTTAACCGTTCGCGAACCTTAGTTAATAACCTTTTCAACTTCTGTAGGAAGGAATTGCAGTCGGCCGAACATTCGCTTCACTTAAGAACTACCAAGTTGATGGAAACAAAGAAATGATGGCCATTGGCTTCATGAACATGGCTGGTTCTTGTTCTTCGTGCTACGTTACAACAGGTACCTTTTTCTTTTCTCGAGGTGTTTTTCATGTCAGATTCATAGCTAAATTCTTTCTGATCTCAATTCATAGGGTCATTTTCGCGATCTGCTGTCAACTACAACGCTGGAGCAAAAACTGTTGTCTCAAACGTGATTATGGCAGCAGCAGTTCTAGTCACTCTATTGTTCCTCATGCCACTGTTCTACTATACTCCAAATGTCATCCTGGCCGCGATTATCATCACGGCTGTGATCGGCCTGATTGATTACGAGGCAGCCATCCGCCTCTGGAAAGTGGACAAACTCGATTTCGTGGCTTGCTTGAGTTCCTTTGTCGGTGTTCTCTTCATCTCCGTGCCTATGGGACTTGCAATCGCCGTAAGTTTCTTGCAATGCAGCACAAATCTAGCTCACAAGTACCATGTTCTGACTTGTGATCATGTATGTTTGTTTAGGTTGGAGTTTCAGTGTTCAAGATTCTCTTGCATGTTACCAGACCAAACACTCTTGTTTTGGGGAACATGCCGGGTACTCAGATTTACCAGAACATTAATCGATATCGAGAAGCGATTAGGGTTCCTTCCTTCCTGATACTAGCTGTTGAAGCTCCTTTCTACTTTGCAAATGCTACTTACCTACAAGAAAGGTTTGCACACATTTCTCAGACTCATTGTATTCCGTCTTCTTGATTTTATCGAGGTCTAATCGAGCAATTATCATGGCAGGATCTTGAGATGGGTTCGCGAAGAGGAAGAACGAATAGAGGCGAACAGTGAGAGCGGTCTGAAATGTGTGATTCTGGACATGACTGGTAAATCCATCAAACATATGCAGAACCTTAAGTTTGGCTATGTAACTAACTGACAGAACTAATGCAACTTCTCAACTGCAGCCGTGTCGGCCATAGACACGAGTGGAATTGACATAGTATGCGAAATCAGAAGAGCTCTGGACAAACGATCACTCAAAGTAAGTTCCAAACCTTAGTTTTTGTAGCTTAACAGTAGCAATGAAATCGCTAAGAGTTTCATCATCATCAACGCTTGCTCTCTCTTTGTAGCTTGTGCTAGCCAATCCGGTTGGGAGCGTTATGGAGAAGCTGCATAAGTCCAACATGTTGGAGGCTTTTGGACAGGATGGACTGTATCTTAGTGTTGGAGAAGCCGTGACCGACATCTCATCTGCATGGAAGCCCTAGAACAAGTTCTTAATATCTAACTAGTAACCTTTCACACAAATGCGAGAAGTTCAAGAAAAACTGTTTCTCTGAGCAGTAGAAGAGATTTTGATGTTTAGATCATGAGGTAGAAATCTAATGTCACAGGTAGAAAAATGTATTTATCAAATGTTGCAACAAGCCCAGTACAACCTTCTTAAGTTTCATCCAAGTTATATATACTAGTACTCTTGTGCAAGAGAGAGAACGGTTCTTCCTAAATTTGTATCATCAAGATCCCCGCGGCCATCAATAAAAGCTTTTTCCGAGCAAATTCCTATACATACAGGAAAATGAAAACACACTCCAGCTGCCTTACAAAACTGAAACAAAACAGTCTGGTGACAACCAAATGTATAGCGAAGAATTTAAAGAATGCCTACTCATGAACTCTGTGTGAGAACAACAATGTCTACTTATGAACTATGCCATTGGCATCATTCATTTGACACACCTCAAGTGACTGAAAGATCCAACAAAACTCCAAAAGTTGTAATCAATGTACTCATTCAAGAAGCAACTAGGAAGAGAAAGAAGGAAACACAGTTAAACAATAGCCCATTCAAACTGAGAAACTCCAAAGAATAACCAGCAGTACAAGCTGAGAAACATTTCATCAAGTGATTCTTCAACTCAATGGATAAAAAATGTCCAGCACGGAAGAGAAAATCAGAACTCTAAGGCGTAATTTATGGAAAAAAACACTAACTGCATCGCCCCCTGACATAGTAATGATTTCTCACAACGTACCCTATACATACAAAGTATAATGTTGGTTATAGAGCCTGCATTAATTGTTGTATCCTAAATTCGACCACTTTTCGATGTAATAGACTTTAGCCGGGAGACGAAACCTCGGAGTAAAGGTTACAGAATCTTCTTCACAAAATAAAGTACAGCCTCTCATGAACAGTACGAAGAACAATGCAAAGTATGAGCTATTACCAACACTATTGACTTGGAATTTTCTTCTTCTGTTAGCTCTGTCTCCTTCAGACATCTGCATTGATGCATTGAAAGGTCCCAGATAAAAAATATTACAATGAGGCTAATAACATTTCAAAACAGGAACAAATCCATGCAAATCGTGATACACACACACACATATAAATCTAAAAATCAGACATCCAACACGCATCATCTATAGGATTTAAGCTTTGCAGGTACAACTTAAAAAAGGACAGCAAAGCACATTTGATTGTGTGAGATTTTCTCAGCACCACCTTATTGAATATCTAGCGAATAAAGAATGGAGCAAAGCCCAAAAGAACCAACAAATCGATCACGAGATAAGCAACTTACTTCTTAATTAGAAGAAAAACAGAGTGGCTCATTAAAATAGCATAAATAAGTGCTATATGGCATCCCAATATGACATCATTATGTCCATTAGATAAATGGTCATTTGGGAAGTATTTACAGGATGAATATCACCAAATATCAATTATTTAATAACTTATGGTGGGCAGAGGCTTGAGATGCCAGGTGACTACTCTACAACAACATTATAAAATAATATAATCTTATTTCAAAAAACTCTACTTTGAAGCACCATAGATAAGTTGACAGCCAAAACAAAACCACTAAGTACAGTTTCAGCTGGGATGCAGCTCAACATTCTCACAACAGAGCTAAGAAAAATACACAAGCCAAAAAAAAAATTTATGAACAGAAAAACAAAAAGGTACTTGTAAACCAGGCAGAGGAATGCATAAAAAGCAGGAAGGCTTACTTGCACGGTACCTCGTTATAGGAATTTCACGCAATTCGCGTCTTTTGCACAGATATTCACCCAATAAGGGCATTATTGCCAGTCCAGTAACATTGACAACCCACCAAGTAATTGATGAAGGCCAACCTCCATATATAATGCATATGAAGATATGAATGATATAAAGAGTACCCGTAAAATCCAGGCATTTTTTCCACCTCTCCACCAAAAAGACTAAAATTCCGGCCCTGTAGCCCCAAACAGTAGGGAAAGCAAAAAAAAACTCTAATCAACATTTATGGCTGATGAAAAATATTGCAAGAAGACAATAAAAATGACTGGCAGATTCATACGAAAACACCAATAATCCCGACAAATAATTCCAACGCATCACACCAAGAGTCCTGTTTCTCCACCATACAACTCTTTTAAAACCATCTATCTTTGCTCATTCATTTTTTTCTAAACTTTCCAATAAATTTAACAAACATTAAATTGTAAAATGTGATAAAAAATTCAGTTAGATATTCACATTTCCTTTTAAAACAGAACTCTTAGTATCTCTTAGCACTAGAATCAATCTACATTCAAATATTGGATCCAGTAAAAAACATCCAAGTTCAATTTGGGATACAATTCGAGGAAATTTCAAAAAACAACAACCGATTCGAAAGTGGAAGATGTTAGCGGAGCTTACCCCGCAAGGGAGCTGAGAATGAACGAAACGATGACACACCAGCCTGTGACCGTAGACGCCGTAACGGTGGCGTAATCGAAGAAATACACCAAGCTCATCCGCGAAACCCTAGTTCCGACAAAAATCTCCAGAAACACCCCGACTGAGAGATAGTACAAGCATTGCAGGCACACAATTTGGGCGACGATCAGCCATGGATCAAACACCACCGCACCATAGAACATGACTCCTAAGTCCTAACTATAACCTAGAAAACTCGCTTCAGAATTGACCTTGATCAACAGATTTCAGATCTTCAGAAATGTGTATCATAATAGCGCGAGAGGAACCACCCGCTGAACGCCGTGACCGGAATTTCGGTTATATTTCCGGCATATCTTTTGTGCAGATTCGCCGGAGGATTTTTGAAATCTCAACTACTGGCTGAGACAGCCGGTAAGATACTAAAGTCGGAAACTCGTGTTCACTGCAATGCGCGAAAATTCATAAATCTTACACTTTTTTAAAATGGGAATGGTTCCATTAACACCATTAACACATACACCTATTTTAACACCAAATCTCAACCATTCATAATCTCACTCAATCACTTAATCTATTTTTAGTAAATTAATCTCAACGATGAGATCATATTAGATGGATGGTTAAGATTTGGTATTAAAATATGTGTACAAATAAGAAGAGTGTTAATAGAATTCTTCCCTACGTGAATGTATACAATAGGAATATAAAATCAAGAGTACATCTCTTGAAAAAACGGTCTTTTCATAAGTCATAGAAAGACCAAAGTTTAAAGTGTAAATTAGAAGAAATGAAAATAAAATTTTTGGGTTGTATAAATCGGGTTATAAATTTTATAACTATTACATGTTGCATGATAAAATATTAATATTGCAACTAAGACATTTTACCTTTTATTATTCTAATTAAACCCCGTTTTCCCATAAGCTTATGGAAAGACGGTCTTTTCCAAGACTTTGTCATATTTAATTCATAGTGACAAATAGTTTCTAAATATTAAAATTTTATTTTTGTAGTTAAACATATTAAAGGTCAAACATGTTTTTTGAACAGAGTGATCATGATTGTTGTGCAAATAGAGTTGGGACAGAGGGAGTAGAAAATTACAGTTTAAATGTCAAATTTTGAAATAGAATTATAGATTTTGTATTTTTGTAATATATTCTTAAATTATTTTTAAATTTTCGAGTCAGATTTATCAGATATAATAAGTTTTGTTGAAATTAATACATCAGTCAACAATTATTTAGAGAAAAGTGCGTTTACAAGTGCATTTTATTTATTTATTTTTGACAGTATTATTGCATAAAAGATAAAAGTGCGTTTTTAACCCTATATTTTGGTAAAAAGTGCATAAATGACCTTGTAAAATCTGAAAGTACAAAAATAACCCTGGATTTCATTGACCGAAATGTCAACGGGCTAAACTGGCCGGAAATAGGTGAAATGACCATTATACCACTGAGCTAAAAAATTCAAAAAATAAATAAATTTGAAAAGACCATTATACCCCTGTCATCTTCCTCACTACCTCAGTTTCACTCCCTCATTTTCTCACGCCCATAATCTCCTCACACTCTCCTCACCTTGCCCACCACCGCCGCCCAACCCTTCTCCTTACCCCACTTGTCACCCAGCTCTATCCACCATTACCCCCGTCACCCAGCTCACCTCCTCGCCTGTCCACAGAAATCGATCTTCGAACAAAACCCCAAACTTCAACCCAAAATTCCCGATCTCATCTCGATCCAAAAGTGGTGGTGTGGGGCAGCTTAGGTTAGGGTGAGGCGGTGGCGGGAGGCGGTGGACCACCTCTGGGTACCTCTCACTGATTCGCGACCTATGAACGAGCTCAGGGGTAAGACATTTTTTCACACTCTCTTCTTCTGGGATTTCCTTATTTGCGAGGGTATGAGGTGGAGGTCATGGTGGTGGACGGCTGAGGTGGTGAATCGCTGAGGTGGTGAATAGGTTGGCGAATTGGCGACGTTGAGTGGTAAATGGCAGAGGTGGTGGACGATGACGTGGTGAAAAGGTTAGGGAATCGGTGGCAGTGAGGTGGTGAGTTGGGGAATCAACGACGATGAAGTGGTGGACATCGATGGCGAAGGCGATGAGTTTGGTAACCTGTTTGGAGATTTTGAGTTGGGGAATCAGTTTGGAGATGTTGATGATGATGAAGAATTAGTGGCGGAGGAGATGGTGATCAGCGACGTCAGTGGTGATCGGCGTTGGCGGCGACAGTTTATGGTTGCAAAGATGATTAGGGTTTTTATGAAGAAGTAAGGAAGGGTAAAATTGTCATGAAAAATCTGCTTTTAGTTTAGGGGTATTTCTGCCTTTTCATTTTTAGTCAATGCCGAAAATTGGCCAAATGGGTAAAACTGCACATTTTGACTAAATATAGGGTTAATTATGCACTTTCAGATTTTACAAGGTCATTCCTTCACTTTCTCAATATTATAGGGTCATTTTTACACTTTTCCCAAATTTTTTTACTTTTAAAAAAAATGAAGAGAGATAACATGACAAATCATGGGATATGAATTATTTGAATCAGGAGAGGAGTAGTCCCGGTCTCAACCGGTGGAATACAAATAATCACATTAACTATGAAACATCATAATCTCCGTCATCCATTTTATCTTACCTTTAAGTACTCAAAGTCATCGTCAATCCACTGGAAATTGTCTTCGAATGAGATATCTAGCAAGACCAAATTCTAAGATGAAAAAATTGATGACGAATTCAACCTAATTTGCCAATTGTTAGGGCTTTTGGGACCAAAAGAATTCTTGACTCCTCTCGCAGTGGAAAACAAGCACAGTATTGTGTCTACAGTGATGGTTGTGGCAGAAATCAATGGATACAAATTTTAAAAATAATAATGATTTAGATTAGTTCTGGTGATGGGAAGCAAAAAAAAATGAAAATTCAAAGTGTGTGAGATTCGTTGTGGTCTGCTTGAGTTATTCGAAAGGGGACACTGAAGGGAAAGGGATATGAGATGGCAGGAAGAGAGAAAATGGACGGGTGGGAAGGGTGGCAGAGTGAGGAAAGAGAATGGGGGAGTGTGTGTCAGTGTTGAAATTAATGATGATGGTGATGGTGTGATGAGTTGCTACATGAATGCTGATGAATTGGGTGGCGTTGATGGGCAATGTGGTGTTTTGGCAATGTTGGTAGTGGTTGAAACCAATGAGTTATAGTTGCTAAACGAATAAGACTA
>JAUOBV010000010.1:9426290-9442810 GCA_032360425.1 Rubia occidens
AATAGGATCATTCTTATCCTTCCTTTTAGCACGTTGGCTTAAAGAACGATTGACCTTAACATAAACCAAATTGTTCAATCTCTCTTGTGACAATCTATTTCTCCTCTTTGTGTGAAGCTATGAAGACAAGAAATATTACAAATTAGAGACAAGACAATTTCCTTTAAAAGAATACATTAGAAATAAAGATACTTACTTGTTGGAATACACTCCAATTCCTCTCACAACCCGTAGCACTACATGAGAGACTAAGTATGCGTATTGCAAACTTTTGCAAATTTGGAGCACTTCCACCATATTGTTCCCACCATGCGGCTACCATAGAACATAGAGCATTTTAGAATTTTAAAAGCAAATATAAAATATTTATAAAGAAAAATATTTAAAAGCAAATTGTTTAAATTACATACCGGGGTGTTTTTGCTTTCGGTGCCTAATGGCAAATTGATTCCCAAAGAGTCCTTCGGCTTTCTTATATTTCTCAATCTCGTCACCCAAAATGAGGTCTTGGGTTGCACAATCCGGAACCAATCGAGAAATACAAGCAAGAAGGCCCGATTGAACTTCCTCACATTGAGCATTTTCGAAATTATCATAGAATAGTTCCGGGTTCAAGAAATATCCCGCCGCATGCAAAGGGCGATGAAGTTGACAATCCCACCTTTTGTCAATAATTTCAAAAGCTTGCTTGTATGACTCCTCCTTCAACTTAAAAGTAGTTGCAATTGCTTCTTTTGCTCTATCCATAGCCTCATAAATGTAACCCATAGCCGGCTTAACCTCTTTCTTGGTTAAGAAGAAAGAAGAAAGAAAGAAAGACCATTTCAGCCTTTAGATTAACTTGGGCCGAAATAATTTCAGCCCAAAAGTCAAAGGAGAAAAGAAAAAATAAAAAGAAGGGAAAGAGAGCCATTCAGCTATTTTAATTAAAACTCAATTGGGCTGTATAATAAACTCAGCCCAGGAGTGAGTTGGAAAGAAAATCACGAAAGGAATTAAACCCTGGAAACAAAAACGCAGAAAGAATAAAACGAAAAGAGAAAAAACGGAAAGCAAAGGAGCAGAAAAGGGAAAGAAGAAGAGATAAGGCCGAGAAAGGTTTGAAGGATTGTAGGCGGTTCATGAGTGATGATGCAGAGGTGAGGTGTCACTGCAGGAAGAAAAGAGACGAAAAGAGAAAAAACGGAAAGCAAAGGAGCATCTGACCGCATCGGACCAGGATGCGACCGCATCGGCGAGATGCGGATCGGCGCGATGCGGTCAGATGCGCTCGCATCCTGGCCAGCGCTGCGCATCCAGGCAGCGCTGCGGCTTGCCATCGCAGCGGAGCGCATCCCGCATTATGCGGTTGATGCGCTCGCATTTTTAAACCAAGGTCTGAAGTAGTCATTTTCAGTTTGGTTTGGATCTAGCCAGGCCTTGTGTAGTGAGATTAAAGGTCTAGTTACCGTTTACTACTTCCTCTATTCGACTATGTTTTGTTCATGGATGGCGAAAGAGAGCATTGGAATGGTCTTAGCTCCTGAATATAGATAATTTGATGAAAATGGAGAGACAAGAAAATTAAGACTATTATGAATTCCATTGAGATTCCTTTACTTGACTGAATAGCTTGTAGTTTGGCAAGAGACCTTTAGTCAGAGTAGGGATTGTTAGAAAGCAGAGTGTACTGCCCTATCATAGTTACGAGTCTAGTTATTTATCGCAGATCTGCTCTTTATAGACAATTTTGGGATATCTGTTCAGGATCATGGGATCCTTCAGTATCAAATAAGGGCCAAGTCTATTATGGATATTATTATTGGGAAATTCATGCAGACTGAGTCTAGCTTTCCTTTCGCTTCACAGATATCAAGATCAAACAAACGTGCATTCTCTCTCTCAAACAGAACATTCATTTTTCTTCTGAATCCCCCTGTCCAAAGGATATGCTACGGATTTATGGCCTTTGAGCAATCATATCTGTTTAACATATTCCATTGACAGTACACACAGGCAAAGCATTCAAACGAAATTCAAAGAATCATCAGTTATTCTGCTCAAAAGGCATGAGATGAACCTCCAGGTCCTAAAGAACTGATATCAAGGATTATCAACATGTTTATTCTGAGCAACGGACCTTCAGGCTTCAGCAAGTGCATCCTATGTTAGTTAAGAAACTACAACGTTATGTACCCTTGAACTGCTACAGAAATGAAGGAATTACAACGGTATCAGGCTCGGCATCAAAGTTTTTCATGACCACGTCGCAGATCGAACTTCATCAACCTTACCAACTGCTTCAAGTATGGATGAGTAGGTTATAACATCGTATTCAAAGCCATTTTCGCGCATTTCCTTCATCAACTTTGCAGCCTCCTCAAACATGCCAGCGCGGCTCAGACAACTAAGAACAGTGTTATAAGTGACTCCATCGGGTTTCATTTTTGAGCTTTTCATCTTTGTAAACATGTCTATCGCCCTCCCTGGCCCGCCAGCCCTAGCCAGGCCATTCAGGAGGATGTTGTAGGAGTTCAGATCAGGAACACAGCCGACTTCTTCCATCTTTCCAAGTAGGGAAAGCGCTTCGTCTACCATACCTCCCTTCACCATTCCAGACATGAGGGCGTTGTGGGCATAAACATCGGGACTGCAACCAAGCTTCTTCATTTCATTGAAGAGATCCATGGCCTCAGTAAGACGCCCAGATTTCCCAAAGTGCTTTATCATCACGGCGTAAACTCTTGAACTCAAGGCTCCGGCATTCTCCCTCAGTTCTTGGAACAACTCATTTGCAGCCTCATGCTGCTTTGCTTTTCCCAGACTGTTAATCAAACTGCAATAGGCAGCCGGGCATGGGGGAAAGCCTTTCTCATCCATCTCCTCGAGCAATAACAGGGCTTTCTTTACTCTATTCGCCCTGCAATATCCATCAATGAGAATAGAATAAGTGAAAGAGCTAGGAGCCACACCATTCTCCTTCATTCTCTCGAACCATGAAGAAGCCACGGCTACTGGTGCTTTTGATTCAAACAGAGCTTTAATGATAGTGTTATAAGTCACCACATTAGGAGTACAATGCAGAGACCCCATATCTTGAAATACCTTAAAAGCATCAGTCATACGCCCCGCCTTGCCAAACATGTTTATAACATTGTTCATCAGAACAATATCCGGTTGACAGCCCTCCTTAAGCGCATCAAGAAACACAGAATACGCATCTTCAACTCTACCGGCTCTACCAAGCCCCTTTATCATCTCAGTGTACGTATAAACCGTGGGAGCACAGCCACACCCCTTCATCTCCTCAACTAAATCCAACCCTTTCTCAACTTCCCCCAGTTTAAAGTAAATCGCTAACAACGAAGTATATATCTTGCCATTTGGATGCAATCCATTCTCCTTCATCTCATCAAACAACCTAATAGCAGACTCATCCCGCCCTAGCTTACAGAAAGTCGAGATAAGCGCGCCATACGTCACAGTGTCGGGAAAACAGTTCCCTTCACTACACATCTCATTATACAGCTCGTGAACTTTCTCATGATGCCCTTCTTGCATCAGCATCATGATAATTGCATTATACGTGCTGGCAGTCGGCTTACACTTCCGCGCTTTAGCCTGATAGAAAATCTTAAGAGCCTTATTAACCATCTTCATCCTACACAAAGCTCTAACCAATTCAGACAGATCACTAGGGCTTATCAAACAAGAACCTCTCACCATTTCTTGAACAGCCTTCCACATTTCCCCAACCAACCCCGCCTCTTCGAGACATCGAATATAAGGCAAGTAAGTGGTGGAATTGTGCTCAAAATTCCTCCTTTTTTCAGCCCACTTGAAGAATTGCACCTTCACATTCACCTCCACATCGACATTCAGAACCTCGCGAACTAACCGATGATCTAGCTTCAGCTTCAACACATCCATAGCCTTCTCAGAATCAGAACCCCATTTGAATATCTTCAATATTCGGATGAACCTCTCATCCAAAACCCTCCCGGGCCCACTTTTCCTCAATGGTTTCCTCCTGTCACGAAAACTAGAATCTGGGGTTTCATTTCTTGGTGGTGATAACTGGAACATTTTGACAATATCACTCTCTGCAAAAATCAATACTAAGCATTACTCACAATCTAACAGCATCTAACAAAGCCCAGAAATTCAAAATAAAATCATAGGAGAGAGTGCAGTTCACCTGTTTGCTTTAATCTCTGACTGAGATAAGGGAAGGTGGATATAGCCCTCCTGGAACAAAGGGATGTGGATGCCATTTTCGGCGCTGATTTCTGTATATTAAGTAAAAGGGATCAAAGTAATGAACGTGTTACTTTAAATTTCAATCTGGCCTGCCGGAGTTTCAACGTTGGACGACATTCCGACCAAACTGGATATCTGAAATGAGGACAAAACGACGGAAATTTTAGCAGAAACACTGATGGAGCGGTAAAGTGCTCTTCATTAGCCCATGGGCCATGGCCCATAGACAACCCACTTCCCTCCCAATGTGTTATGGAGTCCGTCTCTAGATTTTTCCATAAATTAGGGGAAAATTAAAATTTAAATTGTAAAATAGAAGGAATTAAATAAATTTTCGCACCTTATAATCTACGTATACTACTAGTGGAGTACCATACGCGTTGCACTATATTATTGATTAAATTATTAAAATTAAGTTTTATGTACATTTTGTGTTTTACATTTAAATTGAAAGTAAAATTTATTTAAAATTTTAAAATTTAGTCTAAAGAAAAATATGTTAGTTATGAAGTGAAATAATTAATTTAGTTAGATATAGTTAAATATTGAATACAATAAAAATGATTATTTTTATAATATTTCTTTCAAATTTTGTAAAAAATAATTATTTATATGTTGAAGTTAATTTTAAGATGTTATCATAATTATGTTTATCTCAATGCAATAAATAAAAGTAAATATCAAATTACCTTATTAGTCTCACTAATTATAAAATGTCTTCATTTAACCGTTAGTCAGTCTAATACAAAACTTTGTCATATATAATAAATAAATAATATGTATATATATATTTATCAAAAGTAATCTATCATTGTATTGAAAACGTGAACATTTTGTTATTTCAGATTACTCCATGTGTTTCTTTGGATTTTCTTTAGTGATATATATATATATATATATTATGAGATATTAATGGTTTTAAATATATGTTTAGAAGTTATATAACAAGTTATGATTGATTATATACGTTAAAGAATTAAAATCGGTAACATATTATAATATTAGTATGTTATTTTTAGACAACTTAAGTTTAGTTTAGTCAAATATGACTTCAATATCTCCGGTTGACAACACCCACCAAATAATTTCTATTGTATGTTGCTTGGGAAAAGAGTAACTCTTTGGACAAGTGTAACACCCCACACTTAGCCAAATCAGCTTTCACAATTTTTTGATAAATGACACCCTCAAAACTTGACACATCAATTAATCATTCCATTACTACTTTGAAAATTGCTACATCTCTCCTATTCTTTAATCCTTCAATCTTTCTCTCTCCACTTTTTGCTTATTCCAAAACATTTACTCTTTATTCCATTTTATTCCTTAAAAAATGAAATGTATTCTCTCAATACACAATCAATTGATTTATTTAAACTAATTTTGTTTTCCATGAATAAATTGGAATGTGTTGGAATATTTTCAAAAGAATTTCTTTATGGAAAACTTAAATATCAACAAACATTGAGTTAATCTTTAAAATAATAATTTAATATATTGTAATATTTATAAATTTATTCTAAATATTGCATCACGTGTGATTCTTATATAAATATAATAAAATTTTATAAATATTAATTATTAAAATTAAAATTATGTTTTATTAATTATTTTTGTTCATAAATTTGTGCATCGGCATGGGTATTATTTAGTTAACATACGTTGCATAATAAATTTTCAATATTACAACTAAAACATTTTACATTTCTATATTTTAATTAAACCCCATCTTTCCATAAGCCTATGGAAAGATGATTTTTTCCAAGATTTTGCCTTATTTATATATTTTAGAGTCCGTCTCTTGAAAGACAGTATTTCCATAAATTATGTAAAGACCCAGGTTTAAACTGCAAATTAGAATAAATGAAGAAATAATTTTCAGGTTGCATTAATAGGGTCATAAAATTATAAATACTACAAGTTGCATTATAATTTTTTTATATTGCAACAAAAACCTTTTACTTTCTATTATTCTAGTTAAACCTCATCTTTACATGGTCTTTCCCAAGATTTTTCCTACCGTTTATACTTTGATAAATAAAAAAAGGTATGGCGGTGGTGGTTTCACAGTTGTGGCTTCGCAGTTGTGGCATGGCTCGGGCACTGGTGCAAGCGATCGAACGCTAGTGCTCGAGAGCACTGAACGCCAACACGATGGTTCGATCGTTGGCGCTCAAGAATTGCGACGTCAATGGTGGGCATGGGTATGGAGGGACCATAATCCACATTCATCCCACCCCATTGTCATCCCTAGTGGCATTAGAGATACTCTCTATGTCTCAGCTTAATCTACACACTTACTATTTAGCAATCAACACTCTCAAAGTTTGACCACAGATTTGAATATATACATAAATAATAGAGAAAAGTGTTTTATAACCGTACCTACTTGACATAAGTGTCAGTATAACCTTCCAGTGTTTGAAAGTGCTAATATAACCCTAGATAATTAGTGTGAGTGCCAATATAACCCGCTCCGATAATTTTTAGCTGAAATGCTGTACTCCTTAAAGTCATTACCCTTCTGAAAAATACGGTGAAATACATTTTTCCCTTTTGAAAAAAATGAAATACAAAAATAAAAGAAAATTACTTTATTACCCTTAGAGTCATTACCCCAAATATTGTCGTCAGACCACCACCGGACCGCCGCTCAACCACTGTTGTACCGCCGCCGTAGCAGGTAGGGTTATATCAGCACATTATGAAAACTGATAGGGTTATACCAACACGTTTCTAAAACTTATAGGGTTATATTAGAACATTCCTAAAACTTATAGGGTTATATCAGCACATACTATATAATATATGGGTTTTGATGATATTTTGTTTATTCTGTTATGTTTAGTTTGGACTGATGGTTGGGTGAACTTTGGTGTTGTGTGTGGTTGTTATTTTGTTGTGTTTTTCGACCTAGGGTTTTATATGCAGGGCGAATGGTGACGAAGATTGAAGAAGCGATGGATTGTCATAAAGGTTCGATAGCATTTTAAACGTAACTTTTGCGTTCGGAGTCAGAATCAGGTGAGCCCGAATGCATTAGAACCGTCTCAAAAAATAGATCAAAATCTCATTGAAAGCAAGATTTTAGGTCCATTTCGCCATTTGAAGTCGTTTAACGCCTCAAACGGCAATTTACTATTTCTAAGTGTTTTTCAATTTTCTTTTTATTTCAAAAATAATTATGAATTTCCTTTTCTATTATTCCATGATTTAATTTTAGTATTTAAAGAGCTCTTATATTATTCGGATATTTTATCATTCATAATACTATTTTTCAAGATTATTTTCAATCTGGTGGATTGCAGAACCAAAACTTAGGATTTTTTTCTTGCAGACCTTAATTGTTCTTCAAATTCGTGCTTGCAGATCTCTTGATATTATGACTGTATCAATTTTTAATGTTGATGAGTTTTGAAATGAGGCTATAATATGTGATAATGGTGTTTAATATGAATGATGGTGTTATGAATCTTATGATGTCGAATTTTATTGTAGATAAGATGTTTTTATAATGTTATAATGGCGTATATGATGATGTGGTCGCCCATTAAGGTCAGCTGAGTACCACACACTTAACTTTTATATATGCACTAATATAACCTTACAATTTTTACGAATGTGCTGATATAACCCTATCAGTTTTCATAATGTGCTGATATAACCCTACATATTACGACGACAATGCAGTAGTGGTTCAGCGGCGGTCCGGTGTCAGTCAGCGGTGGTCCGACGGTGGTTTGGCAGTGGTCCGACGGTGGTCTGGCGTACTATGGCTCTGTTTGGCGGAGCTGTGCTTATAAGTAAATCTGATTTATTTTGAAAGCAGGGGGATACCAGCTTTTACTTTCCCCCAAAAAATAGCTTTTGCTTTCAAAATAAACTATTTTTTCACTTTACTAAATGCTAAAAAGTGTTTTGCTTATAAGCACAACAACTTAAAATCTCTGCCAAACAGAGCCTATAGGATAATTTGTCAACTCAAATTCATATTTAACACCATGGTTATTTTGGACAATTTACATACAGTCAACACCGGAAAATGGAAGTCAATGTCAGAAATGGGGGGTCTAAGCGTTATATTGCACTTACATTAACTAGTTAGGGGTTATTTTTACACTAAAAATTATCCGAGGGTTATATTGGTATTTAGTCAAGTAGGTAGGGTTATATTGGTATGTATCCCTAAACAATAATACTATTGTATGTGATATTGTTGGATTCGTCGTAATACTCCCTCCGTCCCAGCTTAAATTGCCCACTTCACTTTATGTCACTTTTCGGTGTTTAACTTTGACCACATATGTGAATAGATATATAAATAATAATATTATCATAAATGATATTGTTCAATTCGTCGTAACAAGTAGTTTCCAAATATCAACTTTTTAATTGTTGTTATTATACGTAGGTAAAGATATTAACGGTCAAACATGTTTCTCGAAAAGCGTAATAATGATTATTGTGTAATTTAAGATGGGACGGAGGGAGTAAGTAGTTTCTAAATATCAACTTTTCATTTTCTGATATTATATGTAATTAAATATATTAAAGGTCAAATAAGTTTCTTGAAGACTGTGAAAAAGATTCTGTTCAACTTAACCTGGGAAGGAGGGAGTATACAATTTTCATGCACATTTAAATGTGCTTTCACCTTACTGTGGCTCGCTCACCTTTGGAAGTTTTGCGTAAACGTGAATAGAAAATGGTCACTGGCTAATTAGTGGGAATACATGTCTACTGAAATCTATTGTTTGGTCGATCGGACCAATCTTAGGAATCAATATCAAAGCTAAGTCATGAGCTTCTATTATAAAAGGGTGCTGCTATTTCACACCATGTATTTTTCTGCATATGTCCTGTATACAATTGTGGATCTAATGTGGGGGCACTGGGGGCACGTGCCCCCACTGATCTCACCCATAATGCTTGGTAGTTCTATTTTTAAAAATAATTTTAAAAAATAATTATATGTGTTTAGATAAATTTTCAGAAGCATCTTTGAAAATGTTTATTAGTTGTACAACCTTTTATTTTATCCATTTTAATTAACATCATAAACTTTACACTTGATTTTTTCCTCTTTATCTTCTATTACAAGTATTGAATGATTTTTTTATGTTCATAAATTTAAATTTTGGCAAGTTATCCTTCTACTCATTCATCATCGTAAAATAAAATGCTCATATGATTACCTACTTTAAGAGTCCATTTGCACTCTCCTTGTTTAAATTAATTTATTTTGAGATAATTTGCAAGAAAATTATTGATAGGAGGAATTTTAATGTGCATTATATACTGTTTAATAATGTACTAATCATGTGCAATGTAATGAAATATTTTTGGTTCAATCCATGATTTTCTTGTTGCATTAATCGAAAGAGTAATGATAAAGTGAGTGAAAACGTATAGAGAAACTACACAGTGACTAAAATGGCAATAATGAAAAGACAAATGTATCATTAATTACTTGCAAATTTTAAGGAAGGTGATTAGTGATTTAGTATTTTCCTAGCATCCACATCATTCACTATGAGTTTCATTATAAATTTTCAATATCCCTATCATCACTCTAATCGAAAAAATCACATCTTATTAAACTATTGAAGAAAAAGTTATTAAACTTTATAAAAAATATCAAAAATATAAAAAGAAATATTGTAATATTATATTATTTATATTGAGAATTAAATTTTATTAATATATTTGATTTAAATTTTATTTTTACATATACTATTAATTATTATTAGTGTGCCCCTACTGAATTAATTTTCTAAAACCGCCACTGCATGTATAAATACCTTATAAATACAAATCTATTAAAATTCAAACAAAAAATTCAAATAAAAAGTTTAATTTAAAATTTAAAAAAACATGAATTACTAGTGGTGGCAGGGGAGCTGCTGCCGCCGCCAGCAGGTAGTGGCTGGCGACTTTTCGGCGGTGGTCCGCCAATTTTTGGCCAAACTTCAGCCACTGCCCGACGAAATTACGGTGGGTGATAGTTCTCATATGTGGTTCTCATTGATCCAAATGCGAGCCACAAGGCAAAAAAATCAAATGCAAGCCATAGGATGAGAGACATGCTATGAGAGCCACAAGTACAAATTTTTGGATCCAAACCATGCGATGAGAGCCACTAGTACAAATTTTTCGATGCAAACCATGCGATGAGAGCCACAAGTATAAATTTTTGGATGCGAACCATGCGAGGAGAGCCACAACTACAAATTTTCGGATGAGAACCATGCGATGAGAGGCACAAGTACAAATTTTAAAATGAGAACTATGTGATGAGAGCCACACTACAAATTTTCATATGAGAACCATGTGATGAGAGTCATAAGTACAATTTTTTAGATGAGAACCATGCGATGAAAACCATCGTCCGCTGGAACATTGCCGAAGTATGGCCGGAAAGTCACTGGAATATGTTTGGAACTTGTCCGGGCCACCACCGGAAAATCACTGTACCACCGCCAGAAAGTGGTCAGCCACCACCTTCCGCCGTCGGACCACCACCGGCAGTCGTCACCCTACCAGCACTAATAAATCATATTTTTAAATTTAATTTAATTTAATTTAATTTAATTAATTAATTTTAATTTTTAATACATTTTATATTTATAAGGTATAAATTCAGGGTGCATACAGTAAAATATAGGGAGTGAAATAGCAATCCACTTATAAAATGAAGTAGTATCATGTAAAGGTGATTCATAATTTATTTGCTCCCTACATTCCATTTAACTTGCACGTAATTTTTTTCACAATTTTCAAAAAAACGTGTTTGACGGTAAATGTTTGTAACTAACGTACAATACCCATGCATAAAAAATACATATTACGATAAACTAATAATATCTCATACATTAATACCATTTTAATGTATTATTCAAATACAAGTTCTTTGAGATTTTAAATCTACGTTCCACAACATGATATTCCCTCTTATTAAACGCTCTTCTGCCTTGCCAATAAGTAGAATTTTGAGGTTCAAGTACGGGGAGGTCCAACTTTGACTAAAATAAGAATATCGATTACTGCTGTTAAGAAGTCGAAACCTACATTAAACAATATACGAACTGACATTTGTAATTAAACACGAATGTCCATTCTCTAAATCAAACGCCAACTTCGTGGGCACACGTATCACGAAAATAATTTATACAATCAGATTGAACATACTTGAGAACAAATATTTTGTACAATCAAATAGAACACAATTCATCAACATAAATAACAAAAATGAATGACTAAGATGAACACAACAATTTAATCGAACATATTAAAGAAAAGTATTATTGTATAAAGATATATTCTACACTTATTCAATAATATAAACATAAGAAGGAATTAAATTAAAACAAATACTCCGATTTTCTTTTTCATCAAGAAAAATGAAAGAAAAGATATATAAAATATGATTTTCTTAGAAAATGGTGGAGGGTGGTCCGACTTAACTACGAAGAACTTGGTATATACATTGCTGTGAGAAAAATCAAAGTGTTGATAGCCAGTCATCTAGAATGTTGAGATCTCCATCGCTAATCCTTCCTATCAAGAAAGCATAATTATCAATGACGGGCAAAAGGCTTTTTTTTCGGTCCAACGAAAACTGGGATCATGAATCCCATCACACCACCGCCGTTGTACTTGCTACTTTTCATTGCTACAATCTCTTTTCCTTAAATCTCGCAATTCAGAGCACGTTTGTGTCTGAAATTGATCAGGATTTGGGACATGATCCAATCCACTTTCTTGTGTGTCCTGAACATCCACAGGGTTACGATGACCACCTGATTCAGAATCTAGGGTGTTTTCTTCTTCTTTTTCAGTCGACGGTGGCAGCACTGATTCATTATAAATCCTATCATCAACATCCTTTGTAGCGTCCGAAACCTCTTTAGGTGGTGCATTTTCTTGATTGAAATTTGTAATTTCCTCAATTTCCACCCACTCGAATCCTCTCCTAACTGCCTCAATTTTGGTGCTAGAAACTTTATCGGATCGTAAATCTTGATCATTTTGTTCAAAAATTTTAGATTCCTTATCTTGTCATTTACTAAATGACAAGTTAAACAGAAAAATAACTTTCCTAATAAAAATTATTGCATAACTTAAATTATATTATTAAAAACTTGTCCGAACAAGGGCGGAACCAGGAATTTTATATAGGGGGGACCGAAGTTATATACATAAAAAAAATTGAATCGACCATCAAAATAACAAATCATAGTAGATTATATCATTTAAAGGACAAAAAATAACAAAAGAGTGCTAAAGAAAAATATAAAATTGATGTTTTTTAAATGGACGACGTTCTTGTTTTTATTTAAGTTGTGTTTTCCTCTCTTTGATAATATAAAAGGTATCGATGATTGAATCAATGTTAAATGTCTTTGTAATATCTTTTTCGATATAGACCAACAAATAATCTCGTAGAAAATCATCTCCATTGAATTGTGGAAACATATTTTGCCTTAATCCTTGATATCTAATTTGAAATTTTATGTTTTTTCCTAAAATTATGTCACATCTATTTATACTATCTTGGTATGAAGAAAAAAGCCAAATCTTAATTGGAATTATACTATTTCTATTAAATATATTTCGTACGTATATGTACTACGTACAACTTGTAATTGGAATCCAAATATTTTTTTTACCTTTAATATTATACTACCGTGTACAACTTCTTCTTCTTCCTTTTATAAAATCCGGGTATAACTTGGATTCGGCAAAAAACATACTTTCCGGTTAATAATATTCTTGTAATTGAAATCAGATTTAATATTATACTTACATCTTGGATTAGAAAAAACACTTGTGTATAATTAGATAAAAACCAAATATAATTTGGATAAATATTAAAGGTAAAATTAGATAAAAAATAATTATATTTCTTGTTGGACTCTATTTTTTTTTAAATACAGTTTTTTTCATGTATACCATGTATCTTGCGGTTAGAAATTATTTTGGGGGGGACCACAACTTTTTTTTACCATACACAAATAAAGAACACACAAAAAATATAAAATACTAATGGTTAAAAAAAACAGGGCCGGGACCAGGCACCCTCTGGCCCCCAATGTTCTGCCACTGCTTTTGTGCATCTTTCTCTTGTTGCCACCAAGGTTTTAGATTAGAATTTTAATATTTAACTAGTGTCCCTATGTAAAATAGTTTATTCCATAACATTATTTGCTTGTAATCGCACATTGTACAAAATAGAGGTTATGAGAAAAGGGTTGAGAAATCTATGAACCCAATTTATTATATTAATAAATAAATAAACATTTAGAGATACCATCTCAAACCCCACTTTTCTAACTTGGTCGTTTAATTTGATCTTTTATTATTTTACCGTAATTAATATGATTCCATCTTAAGTTATAGAAAAATCAAGGTCTAAATTATAAACAAGAAATCAAGATAAATTTTTTCAGTTCGCGCGCTACCACTGCGAGCTGGGTTTCTTCCGCCGAGCTCCGACCACGCGCCTCCTGACCTCCGCGAATTACTCCCATTTGTTGCCGACTACTCCTGCCCTCACCGCTGTCTACTCCGGCAAGCCAGCTTTTGCAGAGGTTCGGTCGCGCGTCAGATCCACACGTCAGCCGGTCCAGAAGCCCGTGTTGCCACTCATGCGTGTCAGGACGCGCGCCTCTCTCCTACCGCGCGCGATTTCACACGCCCACTCTCCTGCCGCGCATGATTTCACGCGTCCTCAAGCAGTTTTTCGCCATTTTAGCCAAAAAATAAAAAAAAATGAATTCTTTTGTTCGACTCGATTGTCAATGGTGTTATGCCTCAGATCATATTGCTTTTTCTTGTCCCAAATTACACGATGAATGGTACCGGTTGCAGTGTTAGTGGTGTAAGAAATTTGGACACTGTCTCGACATGTCCTCATTTATGCTGGATGGCTGATTCTGGCGCGACCAACCACATGACTTCTTCTCAGTCCGATCTTGAATGCGTGGCTCCTTACTTTGGTAACCATCGTGTGTTTTGCTGGTTATGGTTTTGCTCTTAACATTACCCATGTTGGTCATTCTCGGGTCTCTGATTCATTATCCTTGTCTGATGTTTTGATGGTTCCTCATATCACTAAAAAATTGCTATCTATCAGCAAATTGACTCGGGATCTGAATGTTATTATTTGTTTTGATGATTCTTCTTTTACTATTTCGAACAAGTTTACTAGAGATATTATTGGCAAAGGTCATCTTGATAGTGACTTATATGTTTTGGATTTTGGTGATGCTGTTTTTATGTTTTTATTGCATCGAGTGCCTCTAAAGCATCTTTTGAACTTTGGCATAGTCGATTGGATCATGTGCCTTACAGCATCATTTCGTCTTTGAAAAAGTCTGGATGTTTGTCAGTTACTAGTTTGCTGCCTAAGCCTCATTTATGTGCTGCTTGTGAGATAGCTAAAGACAAGCATTTTTCTTTTAGTGATAATTTAAAACGCGCACCACGCATACTGGATTTAGTTCATTGAAACCTTTGGGAACCCTCACCTGTTGTCTCTCGCGCCAGGTACCTTTATTATATCATTTTTATTGATGATCACTCTCGTTTTACTTGGTTGTACCCTTTGCGACGTAAGTTTGATTTTGTGGAGGTTTATATGCAATTTGAAGCCTTTGTAGAGAATCATTTTTCTACCACAATTAAAGTCTTTCAAAGTGATGGTGGAACCGAGTTTGTGAATCATCGCATGCGGACTCATTTTGTGTCTAAGGGCATTCATCACCAGCTTTCATCTCCCTACACTCCTGAGAAAAATGGTCGCGTTGAGAGGAAGCATCATCATATTACTGAGACAGGTTTGTCGATGCTATTTCATTCTGGCCTTCATCATTCATTTTGGTATGATGCATTTTCGACAACAGTTATCAACAGACTGCCTAATCCGGTTTTATCTGGTCAGCCTCCACTCTCTGTTATTTTCGGTACTTTGCCTGACTACAATTTTCATCCATTTAATTGTCGAGTTTTTCCGTATTTGTGGCCCTACATTGCACATAAATTAGCACCTCAGAGTATGTCTTGTATATTTTTGGGTTATAATTCACAGTACAAGGGTTATCAATGTCTTGATCCTCTCACGAAGAGGGAGTACATCACTCGCCATGCTCGGTTTGATGAGTTACTTTTTTCGGCTACCCGTACTGTTTATATTAGAGATTTATCATCACTGGATGCTTCTGCTTTTTTGAAGACTTTATCAGTTCCGTCAGAGGTTTTTGAGCCATCTTCCACTCTGGATTCACCCATTATTTTGAAAGATTTAAATTTTCAGATTTCACCAGGAACTCAGGGTTCTCCTGAAAATTGTGTTTGTTTGCCACAAGGTGGCATGCGGCTTGATCGATAGCAGATGCAGCCTCTGCCCTCACCGCTGCAGCCACCGCCGAGTCACGCGCCGGCCGCTCAGCCCGCGCGTGAGCTTGACGCGATGACGTCTCCGGCCGCACGTCGGTCTCACTCGACATCTCAACCTCCGTCCGATGACCACCTTTCACCCTCCAGCCCAACCGCCCCATACCTCCTGTCGTGTTCACCAGCACCCGTCACCGAGAGTGCATCGGGTTCCATATAATTATTTCAGGTTCCGGGTCGGTGGCTTCGGGTTCCAATTCATCCCCAGTTTCAGTCCCCTCTTCTCGTCATTCGATGGCTACACGCTCCTGAACTGGGTCTTTACGGTTCAAGGATTTTTCTGATTATGACATTTCTGATTTATTGAGTGCTTTATTTGCAAAGACTGAGCCTCATAGTCATCGTTCTGCGGTAAAGGATCCAGACTGTGTTGCTGCTATGGATTCCGAGATGGCTGCTTTGCGTGATCAGCAGACATGGGAGCTGGTTCCCCGGCCTCAAGTAGAGTTGCACAAGTGATAGACTGTAACTTGTGCAACTCTACTTGACAAGGTAAACAAAAAACTAAGGCCCTGTCCAGTTCAGCTGAACCGGAGTTGAGTTGAACTGAATTTATTAGAGTTCAGTTGAGTTGAGAAGATCTGAGTTGAGTTGAGAAGAGCTGAGAAGACCTGATTGGAGCCGAGGAGAGCTGAGAAGAGTTGAGGAGAGCTGAATTGAACTTAACTGAGTCAAACTTAACTGAAATTAATTAAACTAAACTAAATTGAACTGAACAGAACAAAATGTAACTGAACAAAAAATAGTTAAAAGAAAATAATGGTTAAATTATATTACATATTAATAATTAATAACTAGTAATTAATAATAAATTATGATATAAATAA
>JAUOBV010000010.1:9443873-9465728 GCA_032360425.1 Rubia occidens
GGTGTAATGGTCATTTCCTGCCAGAATTTGGTTTCCAGGGTCAAATTGACACTTTTGACCAAAACATAGGGTCATTTCTGCACTTTTAAATTTTACAAGGTCATTTCTGCACTTTCAACCAACTTATAGGGTCAAAAATGCACTTCACCCATAAATTTATATTATCTACTTTCACAGTCGGTCCAATGCATTTTGGGCACAGTCCAAGATTATTTTTTGAGCCCCATACTTATTGTAACACAATCACACTAATGGAGAATAGGGCAATTAAAGACTGTTCTATTTTACTAGAGAAGACACTTTAGAGCTATCTTCTCTGACTCCACATTTGATTGATTTCGATAAAAGGCAGTTCCAAAACCACATTCTTTGAGGTCCGAAATAGGTTTCGAATTTGGAACCTATTTCAGAGAATCTAAAAAAACTGCCGGAAACAAGAGATATTTCTGGCAGCCTGAACCCCAAGCCCAAGCTCAGGCCCAAACCAGATCCGAAGAAACGCCTCAAGCAGCGTCGGCGTCAAATAAACTCAGCACCGATGATGGCGTAGGTGGAGCTTCGATCTGATACGGTGGTGGAAGCCTCATCGATGACGTGGTGGTGGAAGACGCGATGACGAAATGGAAGGCACAACGACAATGTTAGGCTCGAACCAAGTGCTCCAATGTGGCGTCAGCGAGAACAGAGGGAAGCGTGAATGGAGGGAGGCGTCGGCGAGATGGAGGTAGGTGTCGAAAAAGAGGTGGCAGGAGGAAAGAAAAAGGAGACGAAAGAAAGAGAGAAAACTAAGGGAAAAAAGAGGAGCCAGGAGGATACCCTAGGGAGAGAGAAGAAAATGAAGGAAGAAAAATATAAAGGGGGACAATGGGCCAAATATCAGCCCATCAAAGACAGTTCTAATTGTAGAATCATCTTTAAAATAAAAAAAGTGACTTGGGATAGCATTTCCGAGTTCGGAAGTGCTTCCTGTCCTTAATTAAAGGCGGTTCTACTAGAACCTCCTTTAATCGATTTCCATTAAAGGCAGTTCCCCTGTAATTGATTTAGAACCGCCTTTAAAATGAAAAAGGCTCCCTAGGAAGGAGTTTCGAATTTGGAACCTCTTTCGAATCCTCATCAAAGGCGGTTACTCTCAGTTACCACCTTTGATAGTGACTTTAATTACAGGCTCTCCACTAGTGTCGATTGCAATGTTAGGAGCTCACTCCATACTTATTTTAGTTTTATTAAAACATTAAAAATAAGAGTCTGTCTATTGAAAGACGATATTTTCATATATAAGTTATGAAAATACCAAATTTAAATTACAAATTAGAAGAAATCAAGATGAAATTTTTGGGTTGCATTAATCTAGTCATAAGATTATAACTAATGCACGTTGCATAATGAATTTATAATATTGCAACTACAGCCGTTTACCTTCCTATAATTGTAATTCAACCTCATCTTTCCATTGCATATGGAACCAAAAAATTACGTAAAAATAATACGAAATAGAGGGGTATAAATCAACACGTTAAAAAACATTACTTTGTTTGAATGATTTAACATAATATTCCAAATTCATATAAATTTTAAATTTATTTATACCAAGTATAAATATAACTTTCTCTAAATAACGGATAAACTTAATCCAACTTTAATGTTACATTTTAGAAAAAAATTGAATTGCAATATTTTTAAAGTATATAAAGGAGATAATGTCATGAAGATTTGATACACAAACTATGCAAATTTAAATAAATACTCTCTTGATCGATTAGTAAGTGGTGATCTTTACAAGGTTAAGGAAAGAAAAATAAAAAATAATAAACTCACCATTCTTCTTAAAATTTAAAATATAAAAGAAAAGGAAATTTTAAATAAAAAACCAAATTTAAAGAAAATAAAGAAAGCTTAGCAATAGAATGGGCAAAAAAAGTCTAGATTTTAAAATGGCCCAAATTTAAATTAAATGGTCTAGATTTAAAAAATAATTTTAAAAACAAATATAAAAGTTCTAAAATATTATATTGGGCCCCAAAAAATGTGGACACATCCGGCACTGGGCTCGGGTGAGATATGTCTACTTTAATATTTGAAATGTAGTATTAGTTGTCATGGATACCATTAATTTTAAAACAAATAGGTCATTAATCATTGTCAGGAAGTAACGTAAATACGAAACAATTCATGTATCGAATACTACGGAGTAAAAGAAAAAAAATACCCTCAGGTTTCTGTCATCGCGGCACCACTAGTTGATGAGAAGGTGTATCGAATGATATGTTACGATAATGTACGTGAAAACTCAACAATTTTGAGACAACCCTTGTTGCAAATCTCCCCTTCTTTCTTGAAATAATCATATATCTTAATTTATTAGAAAAAATGCATTTGTATCTCTATATTTATTCCTTGAGTGCTATATAATACTAAAGTTCTCAAAAGTTTCAAAATAGGCTTAGATTATCCACAAAAGTGCCAAACTACTCAATTCAACAATTTTTATCGAAATTTTTGATAATGATGTTTTGTCCTTCAGCGAAGAAAAGCTGAAAATCCAAACATGTATTGACGGTTTTATCCCTCGCGTGATTCATATCCTCGTGGTTAGATCAGCACCTTCTAAACAAATTTATGGTTAGAATAGCACTTTCTAAATTTCAACACTTTGCACAATAAGCACTTTACTCAGCATTTTTCAGCACTTTGTACTCGATAAAGCAGGATTGTAATATTTATCGGAGAAAAGTGTAACCCTACCTAATTTATATAAGTGCAAATATAATCTTTTGATAATTGAAAGTGCAAATATAACCCTAGTTAGTTAGTGTATGTGCAAATTTACCCTTTCCGGCAGATTTAGGCCGGAATTGGGCAGAAAGTCAATTTTACCCCTTAAAGAAAGAAAAAAAACAAAAAAATGAATTTAATTTTTTGACCCCAAACTTCTCACCATAATTGTTTCAGACCTCTCCTTCTTGGTCCCGCCATTCTCTTTCCTCTCTAGCCCTCTACTATCTTCCCAATGCTTCATACCTAATTGCTTCACACCGTCATTCTCTTTTCGCCGATTACACATAATTATTTCATTCCTCTCCTTCTTGTACAAGGATCTTCCACCGCTTTCGCTGTAAGATCCTTCCCTTGCGGGGGGATGGTGAGAGGGGTGACTGGTGGTGGTGGTGGTGGGGGGGGGAAGATAGCTGGATGGGTGACTAGTGGTGGCGAAGGGGAAGGCTGACGGGAGGGGTGAGTGGGGGTGGTGGTGGCGGGGAGAGGGGAGGAGGCTGGAAGAAAGGGTTGATGGTGGTTTCCTGGGAGGCTAACGGGACAAAGGGAGGGTGGCTTTTAACGAAGAAGTATGCTTTCATTGCAAGGGAATTTTTGTCTTTTTTTGTATTAGGCAAAAAGGCCATTTTGGTCAGAAATGGCCAGTCAATGCCGGAATATAGTCTTTAGGGTTATATTTGCACTTATGCATATTAGATAGGGTTGTTTTTGCACTAAAATCTCAAGGTTATATGTGCACTTACTGAAGTATATAGCGTTATATTTATATTGATATACTATTCTCATATACTACACCTATTTATTAAATCTCCCCTACTTGTTTCCAAAGTACAATAAGAGTATAAATTCTTGGCTTGAGTATGGGTTGTTTGATTTTTTTTCAAAGATAGCCCTTAAGCAGAGCTATCTCTTCATGGATGATGATTGCGAACGTGCAGTGGAACGATTCAATTCCCCTTCAACATAGGGGTGTCTCGGGCTGGAGGAGGTAGCAATGGAGGCTCTAGGAGACATCCTTCGATCTAGGCGTATTGGATGATAATGATGGAGAAGAAGTCTCCCAACCGAGTGTAATGTTTTTGTGTTTTTGAGCATAGGGTTTTAATTAGGGGTTTTTAAATTTCCCGATCCGACCTAGCTCATTTGGATCAGGTCAGGTCAAAACAGTCCGGGTCAAAATTTGACCCAAATTAACCTGTTTTGACCTGTTTTGTATTTTTGTCCCATTTTCTTGAAAAAAGAAACGTTTTTTTAAAAAAATCACAAAAATAATTAGTTTAATTCAACATATCCACCATTAATTTACTTCATAAACAAAATTTAACATTCTTGAAAAAATATACTATATATATATTTATAAAAATAAAAATAATTTTGTAAAACTACTATTAATTATAAATAATATATTGATTAAAATATTTATTAAAATATAAAATATATAATCATAATTATATAAATAAATTTTGTAAAATTATATCTTTTAATTGAAATATTAAAAGTATTCTAACTAACTAGAATGAAAATAATTGTAGTTTTAAATAATGTATAATTAATTAAAAAATAATATTCCTATATGGAATTATGTAAAAATAAATCATCATTTTATTTATTATTTAAGTATTAATATATTTTAGAAATATTCATTTTATTGAATAAATTATAATATATTTGGGTTGATTTGGGTCGATTTGGGTCAATTTATGACCCTGTCCGACTCGACCTATTTAACCCTAAATGTTGGGTTGATTTGGGCCGGGACGGCTGACCCGCCCCGACCCGCCGGTCAACATGAACACCCCTAGTTTCAATGTTGTTGGGGTTCGTATGACAAGGGAGAGTGAGTTGATGTCCATGTTCTCGGCGAGTGTGTGATATTTTGTACATGTGGTTGTAAATGAATGATCTGAAAGTGTTCAAATTATTGAACTGCCGGTGTTTAGTTATCCATCTAGAAAACATTCCAAATGTTATGTAGGATGAATTAGTCCATGTGAGAATTTACTCTCTAATATCAGAACTTGTGTTTTTGTTGTTGGGTATAATTGTATATTCTTGAATTGGTTGTACGTGTAGCTGTAGGTAGCGTAGCAAATATTGAATGTTGAATGTTGAATGTTGAATGTTGAATGTTGAATGTCTTATTTGTTTGTAGTAAGTACTGACATAACCTTATATTTATGAAAAATGTATTGATCCAACGTAGTGTTTTTCCATCATGTACTGATATAACCTCTATTTTTTAGAATGTACAGATCTATCCTTGTATGTTTTAAAATGTGTTGATATAACCTCATGTTTAAAAAAAATGCACTGATCTAAATTTATGTTTTTGTAGAAAGTACTTATCTAACCTTATGTTTTTATAAGATAAAATCGTCCCATTTAAAAAAAAATTAGGCATGGGTATTTTGGTCATTTTCGGGATAGTTAACACAAATAGAGTTATTTAAGCACTTTTGACGGAAATTTAAGATTATTTTGGCACTCTTAAAAAGTTGAGGGTTATATTAACACTGTTAAAATTATATAGGATCATTTAGGTATTTCACTCAACTTTTTGAATTATTTATTTTGAATTAAATATTAATCTATATAATTATATTATATTAATAAAATTGTAGTGTTCCGACCAAACCCCCACTAGAACAGGTATTAAAAAAATATTGGATTTCCTTTTATTGTTCCTTTCAGATTTCCTTTTCCCTTTTATGATTGGTTTTCCTTTTCCTTTCTATGCTCGGATTTCTTTCAGATAGAATCCCTACAATGTTTCCGTTTCCTATTACTATTTTAATAATAAATAAACAAGAGCGCAATTGGTTTTCCTCACAACTAACGGCCAACGGCGGAACTGGGCCGCCCCCAAACCTTCGGTGACTTGGGTAATATACCCGTCCCGCCCCCGCCCTGCCCCTGCTAGCCCCGTCCCGCCCAGCCCCGCAAATGTGGGCTAATTCTGCCACTGCTAACAGCGATGACGATGAATGGAGAAACTGAGAGAGATTGGAGCTGCGATCTTCCTCGATGTGTCCCAAAGGATCATGGACTCGACACTTCACAATGGCTGATCAACAAAAACCTTGGAACCCAGAAATTCAATTGTTCCATCCCTTGGCATCTTTAGTGTGGATTTGGTGAAGGGACTGAGGAAGAACATCCGACGCCCTTTATTCATTAGTAGCCACCCATCTTTAGAGCACATAAATTTTTCAGCTTGCATTAATTATCTCATAAACTTGACGTTGCATAATGAATTTTTAATATTGCAACTAAAATCTTTACCTTTTTATAATTCTAATTCAACCCCATCGTTCCATATGCTTATGGTCAATATTTAGGGTCAAAGTTACAAAATTCGACTCTCAAAAAGTAAATAAGCAATTTAGAGTGGGACGGAGGGAGTATAGAAAGTCAAGTACGTGTTGAACGTTCATTAGTTAAGGTAAAACATTTTCATTAGAGTATGGAGATCTAATGCCAAATAAGGATTGACTCTAGATTAGTTAATGTCAAACCTTTTCATTAGAGTTTGAAGATCTAATTAGTTAATGTCAAACCTTTTCATTAGAGTTTGGAGATCTAATTAGTTAATGTCAAACCTATTCATTAGTGTTTTAAGATATAAAGTAAAGTAAGAGTTGATGTTGATTGGTTATTGTCAAACCTTTTCATAAGAGTTTAAGTGATATCAAAAGTCTAATATAATCCTGCTTAACATAGCAATATTGATGCGTGGGACACTCTATTCTGTCAAGCGGTAATAATTTTCGAGAGAAGTAAGTTAATATCCCAGAATGAATATTATAATTATTTATTGAATTTTATATGTAATACTACAAGCGATTAATCTGGTTGACGTATAAAGAATCTAGATCCAATCACTACTACAAATTAGAGCTATCGTAACACTTTCTTTGCAACACTTATTTAAAATGTAACAATAATTTATAAAGTGTTACTTAAAATTTAGAAAAATGTTATATAAATATTGAAAAGTGTTACATTAGATCTAATGTAACATTGCCTAACGTAATACTTGTAAAATTGTTACAATAGGCTAAAGTGTTACAATAGTACCTAAAGTAACACTTTTACAAGTATTACCTTAAACGATGTTACATTAGACTTAGCGTAACACTTTTTAAAATTTAGGTAACACTTCTCAATATTTATGTAACACTTTTCAAAAGTTTAAGTAATACTTTATAATCTATTGTCACATTTAAATAAGTGTTGCAAAGAATGTATTACATTAGACTTAGTTTGTAGTAGTGAATCTATCGGTCCTTGCGGAAACAAATAATAATTTCACGCTCTTCATTTCAAGAAGGAAGGATTAGAAAAATCCTAATGATTGGAGCTTTCTACAGACCTCCGGGTGGGCTGACTCTTCCTGCTTCCACTCCAAAGGTAAAGGTCACCTCTGCTAAGCTTTACTGATTTTCTTATGCCTATACCAGAAGCCTAAGCCTACTTCTCTTGATTGAAATTTCGGTGAACGGGGTATTCCCTCCAGAGCTAAATTGACTTGTATTGTACAAGGAAAAATCTCAATCAATATAGGGCGAGTGTTAAGCTCCACTATCGGGTCGGGGTCAGTAAATTGCACTATTTATTTGTCAGTAGTGGTTTTTTTGGTCTGACCTACCATAATAGCGACCTGATATGTACCGCTTGTTCTTTATCGACCAGAGAAAGTAATAGTTTTGATGCAAGAAAAAAAAATGTCTCTACGTTCAATGCATAAAAATAGCTGCAAAGCAAGTCTTACTAAGGTTTTTCCAAGACTGGAGTGAGAGAAGCTAGCCTTGGTGGCAAAAAAGAGACCAGTTGAAAGCTAGATCGAGTTTTTCACCATTCACTAAGCTCATACATAACACTTTTTTATTCTCTTCCTTTGATTGAGAAACTAATAGGTCAACAGTGCCCTTTAATAGTGCTTCGAATAAATAAGATTGAATGACTCTCAAATTAACATAAGATATAGGAGGAATTGTTGAGTCAAATGATATCATTTTTACTTGTTATCAATGTTGAGTTTTTTTCCAGCTATATTTTTTTTTATGAATGCTCAACTTTAAAAGGTGCTTTCAAAAGAAAAACTTTAAAAAGGAAAACCTGAAAGAAGGAAAATCATGAAGATAAAAGTAAAGGTTAATGATTGAGATTATGCACTTATCCATTAGCATTTCTCCAAGCCCACTTTAAGAATACAAAGCCCACTTTAAGAATACAAAGCCCATTTGACTTCTAGTCCAGTTTCTGGCGCGAGCTTCACGTGACCAGAAAATATAGCCGTTACAACCTCCCCAACGGTCGGAAATTCGGAACCCCAGATTTAAAATACTTCAAACTCCACCTCCATTCAAATCACATTTCCGTTACGCTCTAATTTTATTCACATCACAGCTACAATCGCTCCAAAAGTCTGCCGCCGCCGCCAATTTCCACCGGAGAAATGGACAGCTCGCGCAGGGGATTTTCATCGCCTGGAAAACTCCCAAACCCTTCATTCTCCGGTACGCTTCTTAGGTACAGCATTATCTAGGGTTTTGATTCATCTATATTAGGGCTATTTATGTTTTCTTGAATTCTGGGATAATATGTGAAAGAAATGAAATTCCTGTGATTAATTCTGCAATTACGGAAATGGTTACTAGGACTGCGAAAGATTAGGGTTCATGTTTTGTTGGTCTGTGATTATGTGTACATGTAGTTCTTAAGTTAGGTTTGCTGGAATTGATGCAGGGGAATCGAATGAGAATGAATTTGTCCCTAATGAAATGGATCCCAATTGCAAGTCTCAAAACCCTAAGAAACCTGAGGCCAAAAACTTCATGTCACCTACAGAATCTACAAAGTCAAAGGTTGCAGTTTCAAGAAAGAAGGTTTTGGGTGAGAGAATTGAACCGTTTAGTTCCCATGCCCCCCCAAAGCCACGCACAGGTAGTCGGTATTCTGCCTGTAGTTACAACTCGAAATCGGATGATGAGGATGTTCTTAGAAAATTTTATTGGGATTCTTCCATGAAACCTTATGATCCTTGGACTAATTATGAATCCCCGAGGCCCAAGTATTTGCGTTACAAGCCTGAAAGGAGGCGTCGGATATCAGTTTCTTTTACTTCCAAGAACCAGGAATTCTTGGAGGGAGAAAAAGGTTCTGAATCTGATCAGGAGCCTCTAGAATGTTCATCGGAGAGTTCGGGGGTTGAGGCAGAGAAGGAAGATGATCATGCAGCGGAATATACTGAAGAGGAGGAGGAGGAGGAGGAGGAGGAGGAAGAAGAGGAGGAACTTGAAGAGGAAAAAGGCGGTATCCTGAAAGTGATTGTGAAATTCCTGCTTTTGTTGGCAGCTGTTACGCTATCAACTTCATACATATCCACAATGATGAGTGATCCCGTGCCCTCACCAGTTGTGGAAGCTGTTGGAGTTTTAAGAGATGGTTTTCACAATATGCACAGATATTTGTCTGAAGCAGTCTTCCCCAATGTGGATGGCAGCCTTGCTTGGGTGAATGGATCATCATCGGGGCTTCATACGGGAGATGTACAAACTGGTTACTTGGAAAGGAGCAGTGGGATTGTCCACACACCTGAGCCAAGTAACAATGGACTGATATCCGATGATGGTGAAATGGAGGATGATTTGGAAATTGTTGAAGAGAAAGAAGCAGATGTTGATGAGGAGACTGATCGATTTCATTTGTGGGATGTCACTGAATCTGATGAAGCAAATGATAAGGAATCTGATGCAAAGGATGTTGCTATTCAGATTCCTTCTGGAATCATAGATGACTGCGAGTTCAGCCTAGGCAATCAATCGGAAAATGATCATAATTCTGATAAAGACGAGGAAAGTTATGGAGGTGAGAAACCACAGGAGATGGCCAAGATTGAACCAATGGAAGCTATCACTAAGGAGAGCGATGAACCGGTGGAAGCTGCTACAGCTACTCTAACTGTTGAAAGCGAAATACGCCTCAAGGATGAGGAGCTGAAGGGAGATTCTGAAATGCAGACAACTGATGGAGGTCTTAATTCAATGAAGGCTGTAAGATCTATAAACCTTGCCAATTGGCTCTATATTCTTTCCACTGCTATCATGGCTTCTCTGGCTTGCATTTACTACTCTGTAAGGGCAAAACAAGCTCATGCACCAGATCCTCTCCATGAAGTATCCGAGAGAAAGGAGGAGCCCATTCCAGAGCGCCCTCTGGTCAAATTTCAGCACAAGCCAGAGAAAGCCGAGAAGCCATCATCATCAGTCTGTGTTGAAGAGACTACAACGGAGCAGCGTTCTGAAACTCAAGCAGCTCCCATCGTCGAATTGCTTGCAGAGTTGGATATTCAGGAATACAGCAGCTCTCTCAGAAGCTGTGTTCAAAAGGGCAAGGTTAAAACTGAAGAGAGTGTTGTTCATGTGGAGTCGCGAACTCCGCCCGTTGCTTCTAACTCAGGAGACTCTTCTTCCTCTTATGGAAGCCTCACAGCTGAAAAATCTCCCCTGAGAAGAAAACAGGTAAACTTGAAATCTATCAGATATTTCTGATGGGAAGATTTAGTACTCCTTTTCCAATTTCCGGTTAAAACAAGTGTTTTTAACACCTCAGTTTCTTTGTTGAATGAATCAGGCAAGACAGGAGAAAGAAGCGAAGATGGTGCCAACTCCGGTGAGAAGATCAAGCAGGATTCGAAACCTTTCGATTACATCACCTTGAAGAACTTCCACGGATGCTCTTTAGTCTCTTACCGCGAAAACAGCCTCTCTGTTGTTTCTTACAAGTTCTTAGGTTAGGATAACTAGGAACCTAACTCTGAAGCAAGCTGAAACTCAACCTAGTATAGCATTCAGTTGTTGTTAGAGAAAAAGGCTTGCTGCTTTGCGTCACTTTTGTAGCACAAATCATCATTCAATGTCAATGTTAAATCAATAGCTTTGGCTCAATTCCCTTCAAGAAATCAAACATAACCGCGCAAAATCTGCGAAAAATGGTTCTAAATCTGATGAACAAAACAAATCAAACATAGCCTCTCATGTACAAGATGTTATTCTCATTTTCTTTCTTCCCAAGAAAAACAAAAAATTGTTGCAATCACTTTCAGCCCTTTCTATGAGGCATCTGAGGGGATCTAGAATTGAAAAAACGTCTTCTTGGAAGTGAAGATTTCTTGGAGATCTTTGCCCTAGGAAGAGTGTACAATTTATAGGCTTCCAAACCTTTCTTCTTCTTCTTCTCTTCTTTTTTCTTAGGCAAATCTTCTATGCTTGTCACCATTGACAAATTCGTAAAAGAATCCGACTTCCCATGGTAAAATTGCGAGAGCCCTCTTCTGCAAACAGCAAAACAAGAAAGATCCCATCAGAAAACAACACAAAAAACGCTTCTTGATCATGTTTCTTCCAACACAACAACAACAACAACAACAAAAGAAAAACTCACTTGACGGGCAGTTCTGCCATCAGTTCCGACAAGTCATATGTAGATGAAGAACATGTCACGGTTGAGGAAGCATCATCCCTTGTGTCCTCACCGTCGTCCGACGAGAACGATGATCCATTCGAAACGGTCGAATCATCATCTTCCCCAATCGAAGATGATGAGGAGGATGATGAAAATGAGATCATCTTCTTGGCATGGTTTTGTTGAGGAATCTGAGTTTTGCCTTCTCCCATTTTTCTTTCGGGAAATGAAACGCAGGAGCTAACAATCATGCAACTTAGGTTTGACAACTGAATAGGGAACCACGAGTTTATATATAAGTATGGATAGAGATGAGAGAGAAAGGGGAGAGAGAAAGGGAAGGCTTGTGGATTAGTTTGGCTTAGGGTGAGTAATCCCACCCGGAACTCCTCATGACAGGTTGGAAGATAGAATTTTATTTGATGGGAGATTGGAGATAAGGAATTGAGATAGAGACACATGCATTAGAATATGGGTTGACTAAGTCATATTCTTTTAATTGAACTGATTTTTTTTAGTGAATCGAATCGAATTGAAATAAAAATGAAATGAAATAAAATAGTATAATACTCTAAAACTAAGTTAGAAACTAAATTGAATTTAGCTATTTTCTTTATTTGGAAGATGAAATAACATAAGATAAGGATCGAAATAATTTGTCTTTATGATGTAGTGGCATGACATTTGCGGAGAGATGATTAATTTGGAATGTTTTGAGTGGAGATGTAGATGTAATTAAAGGTTTATTTTAAAAGTAACGGGGGATTGTAGTGAGTGTAAGTATAACTGTAATCAAACGTTTGTTTCGGATAAGGGAGATCGTAATGGGTTGAGATGTAGCTGTAATTAACGGTTTATTTTAAAAGTAAGTAGAGACTGTACTGGATGGAGGTGTAGCTGTGATTAAAGGTTTATCTTAGAAGTGGAAGGGAGACTGTATTAAGTGGAGATCTAGCTGTAATCAGTGGTTCATTTTAAAAGTAAGTGGAGATTGTATTGGAAGGATGTGTAGGTGTAATTAGAGGTTTAACTTAAAAGTGGAAGGAGACTGTATTAAGTGGAGATCTAGCTGTAATCAGTGGTTCATTTTGAAGGTAAGTGGAGACTGTATTGGACGGATGTGTAGCTGTAATTAGAGGTTTATCTTAAAAGTGGAAGGAGACTGTATTAAGTGGAGATTTAGGTGTAATCAGTGGTTAATTTTAAAAGTAAGTGGAGACCGTATTGGACAGATCTGTAACTATAATTAAAGGTTTATCTTAAAAGTGGAAGGAGATTGTATTAAGTGGAGATCTAGCTGTAATCAGTGGTTCATTTTAAAAGTAAGTGGAGACTGTATTGGACGGATGTGTAGCTGTAATTAAAAGTTTATCTTAAAAGTAGAAGGAGACTGTACTAAGTGGAAATCTAGCTGTAATCAGGGGTTCATTTTAAAAGTAAGTGGAGACTGTATTGGACGCATGTGTAACTGCAATTAAAGGTTAATCTTAAAAATGGAAGGATATTGTATTAAGTGGAGATCTAGCTGTAATCAGTGGTTCATTTTAAAAGTAAGTGGAGACTGTATTGGACAGGTGTGTAGCTGTAATTAAAGGTTTATCTTAAGAGTGGAAGGATATTGTATTAACTGGAGATCTAGCTGTAATCAATGGTCAATTTTAAAAGTAAATGGAGACTGTGTTGGACGGATGTGTAGCTGTAATCAAAGATTTACTTTAAGAGTAATGGCCCACTGTATTGGGTAGAGATGTAGCTGTATTCAAAGGTTAATTTTAAAAGTAACGAGCGATTGTATAGGGCGGAGATGTAGTTGTAATCAAAAGTTTACTTTAAAAGTAAGTGACAACTGTATTGGGTGGAGATGCAATTATAATCAAAGGTTTACTTTAAACGTAAATAGCAATTGTATTGTAATCAAAGGTTTACTTTAAAAGTAAGTGGCAGCTGTATTGGATGGAGGTGTAGATGTAATTCAAGTTTTACTTTAAAAGTAAGTGGTTGCTGTATTGGGTGGCTGTATTACGTGGAGATGTAACTGTAAAAGTTTACTTTAGAAGTAACTGGCAACTGTATAAGATGGAGATGTAGATGAAATCAAAGGTATACTTTAAAAGTAAGTAGAGACGGTATTGGATGGATATATGTAATCAATGGTTTATTTAAAAGAAATGAAAGGCCGTATCGAATGAAGAAATGAAGATGTAATTGTAATCAAAGACTCATTTTTAAAGTAGGGGTATATTAATTTCTTTCCCCCCTCAATTTCCTTTTATTTATTTAAGTTTTCACAGAACACAAAAACCTTCGCACCTTGTACATAACTTTAGTCCTTACTCATATTTGAATTTAGAGTAAAGTGCTAAAATAACATTCGTTTTTGGCTGAAAGTGCCAATATAACCCTGCAATTTGAGAAAGTGTCAATCTAAGCTTGGACTTGCTGACTTTTTAGTCAACAGTCATTTAGCCGGAAGTGGGAGAAATGATGATTTTCCCTTGATTAAAATTTTTTTTAAAACAAAAAATGAGAATAAAGTATTTGCCCTCCCACTTCCCCTTATTTCCCATTTCCTTTATTGCCCCAAAATCTAAACTCCCCCCTATTTCCAATTTCCTTCAACCGCTGACTTTCTTCATCGCTAGAAACCTACCCTAATATACACCTTTTCTTCATTGCCGGAAACCTCCAACCGTTTCCTTTCTCTAGGTGGCATCGATCTCGAGGATTCTGGTGATGGGTCTGGTGATAGGTGGTGTTATAAATGGAGTTGAGCACGGCGGTAGGAGGAGGGGAGAGAGTGGACTAGGGTGGCGGAGATGGATGAGGCAACGACGGCATGATTATGGTGGGGCTTGGGTGAGAGGAGGCAGTGGGGTCATTGGTGAGGCAGAGTTGGCAGTGGGATTAGGGTAGGGCTAGGGTGGAAGGAGGTAGCGGATGAGGCAGATCAGCAGCAACGGGGTTATGGTGGGGCTAGGCGGGGGGAGAGAGAGTCGGGCTAGGGGTGGATGCTTAGGGCAGTGGCGAGAGGGAGGAGAGATGGCAGGGTCAGGGTGGGGGCTAGGGTAGCAGAGGCTCGGGGAGAGGGAGGATGATGACGGTAGGAAGGGGATGCTTGTTTGGGGTGGTGGCGAGAGGGAATTAGCGGTGATGAATGATGCGGCGGCGGAGCTTTCCGACCGGTTAGGGTTTAGGGTTGTGAAGAAGATAGAAATGGGGGTATAAGGGGTATTAAATTTTCAGCTTTGGTTTAAGGGGTATTTTGGTCATTTTAATTTTTGGTCAATGCCATAATTAGGAAGTTATGATATATTGGCACAATCTGACTAATAGTTAGGGTTAGATTAACACAATTGGTAATATGTTAGGGTTAGATTGGTACTTTATCAAATTGCAGAGTTATTGGCACTTTCAATCCAAAATTAGGGTTATAAATATATGTTGCCCTTGAATTTATTTAAATTGAGCTAAATCAAATTAAATCAAGAATAAATTATAATAATAATGAATTTGGGTCAAATTTCCTTAAATTAATATTACTACATAAAATAAATTGAACTAAGATGAAGTGTAAATTCTCACTTATTGGTAAACATACTCTATGATTCATGATGAAAGTTTCAGATTTTTTTATGGGGGGAATCGTATGTGGGGAGATGAGGAATCAGTTATAATGATACGTGATAAGTGAGTGAATAAAATAAATAGTATGTGGGAAGGGTAAATTCACACTTATTGGTAAACAGACTCTATGATTCTTGATGAAAGTTTCAGAATTTTTTTTATAGGGGGACTCGCATGTGGGGAGATAGGGACCAGTTATATATGACACGTGGTAAGTGAGTGAATAAAATAAATATTAAAAAACATAAAATTAAATTATGACTTAACTCACTTGTCACATGTCAGTATTTAATTAGGCTCTCACATCCCCACATACAATTCTCCCATATAAAAAAACGGATGAAAGTTTATTAGTTCCCTATACTCAAATTGTATATATTTATAATCACTTTGTATACCGATTTTAAGTAATTCATTAGAGTAGTGCTTAATTTATGGACCACCTATGTTGGTCAGGAAATCTATTTATAGATCAGAAGATCCACATGTTTGCTCAATTTTTTGTTCCACGTTGGTACTTATTTTTAATCTATAAATTATAAGGTTTTTATAAACTAGAAGTTCAATCTAAAATATATACTTACAACTATAATTATTATTGTTATAATGTGCTATTTAAAATTTCATTTCTAATCTTTAAAACCTTCTAATCTATAAGATCCTTCTATAAAATTTAACTTATTTCATTGAATTAATTTTTTTTAAATTTTAATTTTAATGTAGACGAAATGAAGATAACCTAATCCTTATTAAATAATTTATTTCATTCAAACTTTTATCATTCATTTTTCACAAAGTTTTGTTTTATACAGACTAAACTTTAGACAGGATTTATTGTGCAATTATAAGAAATTTAATTTAGAATGAGGTATAAAAATATATGCTAATAAATATGAGGATCTATTGTGCAATTATCAAAATACTATATATATCACAAAAATATCAGAATATTTTATTTTCATTTTCCTCCTCCTCTGATCGGAACCTGTAACCATTGCCGAAAACTGCCTCCGACCGACACTTACCGCCGGATTCCGTCGGAATCTCACGCACAACTGCCGCGATTCTTCTTCCGCAAAAAAATATCAATGCGACGCCAACGAGATACAATCGAATCCAGCTAGATCGATGCGACGCTGTGCCCTAGCTCCATCGCTGTCATTCCTCTGCGATTCGGCGATTCCTCAAAAATTCCTCGGCGATTCGCACCTCCCAATTCCATTGCAATTCCTCTGCGTTGACAGCTCCACTGCGACAGTGACGTCCCTGGTGGCACTACAATGGAACTGACGACGAGCTCCACTGCGATGGCGACGATGACGAGCTCCACTGTGACGACGATGAGCTACACTTCAATCTGTGCGGCTATCAGAGTGACAACAGAGCTGCGATCAGAGTGACGACGAAACTGCGACCGAAGGTGTCTGGCAAAGTCAACTAGGGTGGCTCGTGGCTGAGTCGACGACGGAAGCGCTTGACGGAGGAAACAGGTCGACGGCGTCATGGTGGAGGAAGCAGATTCGCTGGAGATGCACACGCCCGAACGACATCGATGAGGAGGCGCGTGGTTCACGTGCGACCTAACAACGACGTAGACGGCGGTGGTGAGGTTTATTTCTGTCCTTTATTTCTGTATAAATAAACTGAGGTTTTATGTTTCTTGACCGAGTCTATTGACACTAAAGCTTCTTTGGTTCAGTGGTTAGGACTTTGAATGCTTTTGCTGGAGGTTTGGACTTCGAAACTTCTTGCTAGAGGTTTTATTTTGAAGAATTTATGTTCTTGAAATATATGCTGAGATTTAATATTTATTTGACTGAGTTTACTATCAGCAAATGTTGTTTGGTCAGTGGTTAGCACTCTTGCTCTTGAGGTTGAGGTCTTGAGTTCGAATCTCTGTTTGACCTTTATTTTGAAGATTTATGTTCTTGATGTATATGCTGAGCTTTAATATTATTTGACTGAGTGTATGTCCAATAAGAGTCTTTGTTGTAGTGGTTATTGCTCTATGCTTTGAGGTTAGTGACTTGGGTTCAAATCCCACTAGGTTTTTTTTTGAAGAATTTTTATTTCTGAGTTACCGTAACTTTTTGCTGTTTGTATTTTTTTAATATCTTATGTTGATGTTTTTCAATATTTGTGTGAAGTTTAATTGACATGAGTTGATGTTTTGTCCTTTTTTGGTTGATAGAGATTGATATTTGCAGTTTTTAATTTTTTTCTCATATTGATGTTTTTCATTTTCCTACTGAGGTTTTGGTAATAGTGGTTGATGTTTGTAGTAGGGGTGGGCGTCGGTTCAGTTTAATCAATTTTTGGTTTATTCGGTACAGGTTATTCGGTTTTGCCCCTAAAAAATCTCAAAACTGAATCCGACCCGAATTATCCAAACCGAATTTGGAATTCGATTTTGGTTTGAAACCGAATTCAACCCGAATAAACCGAATTGACTGTAATTTTTAAATAATTACGAAAATCAAATAATTTAATTTAAAATTAAACAAGGATTTGTAATCCAATTTCTACACCATCAAAATCAAGTTTTCAAAATAAAAATCCAACAAGTACAATACAAATTCAACCATAACCAATTTACCATTATATTTAAGATTAAAGAAAAATAGTTTATTTTAATATTATCTTCAAAACCTTCACATTCCCAAGCCTTCAAGCACTCCACATTCACATTTACCTTCAAGCACACCACAAATTTACTTAGGGTATTTACTTATTACCCCAAACTTACTTAGCCTTTAGAGTTTGGGATAATTTTTTAAATATAAAAATTGGTCATCTAACTTAAATTTATTTATAAATTTAATTTTTGTTTTAGAATTTAATTATATATGTATATTTAATTAATTACAATTCGTCATTCGGTTTGAGTTTCAGTTTGAGATTTAATATCCAAAAATGATCCAAAAACCATATTCAGAATTGGGTTTATTCAACTCGGATATCGGAAAACAGTATATTAAATTTGGTTATGGTTATTTGAATTTGGATAATTCAATTTTTGGTTCGATTTTTGGTTATCGATTTTTTGCCCACCCCTAGTTCGTAGTATTATTTTTTTGATGCTGATATTTTTCATTTTTCGAATAAGATTCAGGTATTAGGAGTTGATCTTTGTAGTTTTTTGGTGATATGAGTTGATATTTGTAGTTTAAAAAAACTGTTAACGTTTTATGATTTTTTGAGTGAATAATTTATACTCTTGAGGTACCGTAACTTTTTTGATATTTTTTTTCTCATGTTGATATTTTTCATTTTCTGGATGAGTTGTTGTTGATATGAGTAGATTTTTTGTAATTTTTTTTTGGTTATATGGGTTGATATTTTTTGCTTCTTTTTTCACTCATGTTGACATTTTCCATTTTCTCGGTGAGTTTTATGTGATACGAGTTGATGTTTGTAGTTTTGGGTGACATAGGTTGTTTTTTTGTAGTATCTTTTCCTTATGTTGACGTTTTTCAATTTCGGGGTGAAGTTTAGGTGATAGGAATTGATGTTTTTAGTTTTTGGTTGATATTAGTTGATTTGTGAAGTTTCTACTAAAAATTTGATAATTGAAGATTTGTTGATGTTTTTATAATTTTTAATTAATGTTTTGTTAGTTGTAGTCGACATTTTTTGTCTATTTTTATTTAATTTTTAATGTTTTATTTTTAGTATAATTTTCGCTCCAATTTTTTAGTTGATGTTTCATTGATGTTCTGCTATTTTTTGTTGATACTTATAATTTTCAGTTTGATGATTATATTATTATTTTTTGCATTTTAAAATTAATTTTAAATAATTTTCTGATTCTTGATTTTTTGGCAGATTGCAGATGCCGGAAAATGATGGGGAAAAATTGGATAAAAAAACCTGAAAAATATTAACAATAGGTCTCTGTAAAATTATTAAGATAAGTCATTGGATCTAGAATATAATTTTTTTTAATAATTTCATTTGGCACTCGGTTTTACTGTTGCTCTTATCCCGTAGTTTTGCACTGTCTAGTTCTTGGGTTCCTGAGTCCACTGAATCTGAGTCAACCAACTCAGATCTGGTGGTGGTCAACTCAGTTTTGACTCAGGTCTTAGTCAACTAATCTCGGGATGGGAGGAACAGTGGGTTGAGAAAGTCAAAACGACTCAACTCGGGTCAAATTGAGCCGGTAACATTTCTGGAGGTCGAGGGATGATGGGTACTTCTCCATTTTTCTTTTCTTTCTCTACACTTTATTTCATATTTTCGGGTGGGAGGCTTTTAATTATTTTGTGCTTTGATCTGTTTTATTTTATGGCATTTGTTTCTTTGGGGACAAAAATGTTGGAGGTTTTTTGTTTTGGTATTAAATACGAGTTTTCTCTGTCAATTTTTATTTTGCTGGCATCCTGTGTTGGTAGAATTTAATTGACTTCAGATTTGATATCCTAAGAAACAGAAGGAGAAATCCAAGTCAGAGTCGTTATACTACGTACTCTTGGCGATTGTTTTCGGACGATTTAATCAGATTTGTAGGCCTCGGTCAGTTAGGTGTGTTTATATCGAATACATCGTTCATTCGATTATTTTGGTGTTTCAAACCTTCTGGCGACGGGTTAGAGTGTACTGTACGTACTTTTAGTTATTTTTTTTCACACTGACAGAAAATATTTGGGCAATTCAAACGACTGGTTACAATCTCCTAGTTTAGGGAAAAGGGTTCTTACGGGATAAATGGAAATTGACCAGACTTTTAGTTGGGAGCTTCATTGTCTTTGTTTTGGATTGTTTTTCATGTTTGAATGGATGTGTGGATGAATACACTTACGGGGCGTATTTTTTGATACTGCACTGGTTTCGACTCTTATGGTGGTCGTGGTTGTGGCTACAGTAGGAGTACGGTGTTAACCACCTATTTTTCGGGTCCTCTACTCATTGGCGCATAAACCTGGTGATTCGTATTGTAATATTGATTAGGGCTTATGTGTAAGCCTTCGGGCACCACGTCTGATGTAAGCCTACGGGCACTCTCTGATGTAAGCCAAAATTGGCAACAATTGGTCTTTAATAGAAAAGGGTTGGGAACCCTATAAACCCGATTTATTTAAAAAAAAATTACTCGACGAGTAAAAAAAAGGAACTTCAAGAGAAAAGAAACTTTGCGAGAGATAGGAAATTAAAAAGAATAATTGAAGCCCATATATTAATACTACTCTCACCATTCTATTATTATTGACATATTTATTTTTCACGATCTTCAATGATCATATTTTACTGTCATTAACTCTAGTTACATATAACAATTTCATATAAAAAAATAATATTTAAAAAATAAATGTTAAGACAAATCTAACTATATCTCACATGATATATTTTTTATAAATATATTAGCTCATATTTAGAGTAAAAAATTTAGATTTTGAAAAGGTAAACATTCCAATAATGGTTGGACGGAGAGAGTATATTTTACATTAACTATATGTATTTTGAAACGAATAAAAAATCAATTCCTAGGCCAAAAGGAAAATGCCAATGTGAATATTCAAGTGGCCAACAAAAAAATTAAGTTGCAACATACTACTCCCTCCGTTTCTCTATCGTGGCACTATAGATATAGGTGCTTGAATTTAGGTGGATAAAATGAGTGGATAAAATTAAGTGTAGAAAGTAAAAAGTAGAATGAGTGGATAAAATTGAAAGAATCATGTTTAAAATGGAAAGCATGTCATTTAATAAAAAATATTTTAATAAAATAAGTGTGTCACATATAGAAAATCAGAGGGAGTAATCCATAAAGATAAATGAATATACACAATCAAAGACTTTTATGTTCATAGAAAATGGGGAAAACACCATAAGTATTGATATGTGTCTAATGTCTTCCTCCAACTAACCCACAATACATACAAATACAAATTTTCATGATTGCTTCGCATGCAAATGTCAAAATGCTAGAAAATACTGTATCATGTATCAGTGATAGTGTCCACGTCAATGATTGATAGAGTTCCTATTCAATACTCCATCCGTCCCATTATTATTGACATATTTATTTTTTCACAATTTTCAATGATCACGTTTGACCATCAATAACTCTAGTTACATACTGTATAACAATTTCACATAAAAAATTAACAATTAGAAAATAGATGTTAAGACGAATCTAACAATATTTCATATGATATATTTATTATAAATATATTAGCTCATATTTAGAGTCAAATTTTTTTAAAATTAATTTTGAAAAAGTAAATATGTCAATAATGGTGGGACAAAGGGAGTATATAAGATCACGGGTCACCCATACTTAGTACTACTTGGTTTTATTATATGAATCTATGATTTTAATGTGGTATAAGAGCCCACAGACCCGTGATCCCTTTATATCCACGTTTGCGCGGTGATTAATATCACTGTACGAGGGGGCGTGTTAGTATCTCACATTAGTGTCTCAAAAGATATTATTTTTTCTGTTTTCTTAGAAACACAGCAAGAACGCTTTTCTAACAACGAAACGGACGTAACATTAAACACACGAACACGTATACATATACGGAGTATAAAGGATGATGAAACGAAATTAAGCAATGATTCCCGTGTTATACGTGTCTCAATATTTAAGAAATGAATCCAAAATATCTAAAATGAATGACAATCATTCAGAATAATATAATTATAATTATACTTTGACCCATTTTATGACAAATGAAAAGGGATTCAATTCAGTTCAATTTAAATTAATACAGTTAATTTGAATTTGATTTAATTCAATTCAGTTCAGTTTAGATAATCTTTAAAGAATAGGGCCAACCGAATTTGCACTTTTAATTTTTTAATACTATTCTCTATCAAAGTTTGACAGCATATATGAATAACAATATCATCGTATATGATGTCGTTGAATTCGTCTCAACAAGTAGTTTTTAAAATATCAACTTTTTATTTACCGTTACTATACGTAGGTTAACATATTAATAGTCGAACATATTTTTTAAACCGAGACAGAGGAAATAAGTA
>JAUOBV010000010.1:9513882-9524086 GCA_032360425.1 Rubia occidens
CGCCCGCCAGGTTCTTCCGCTTGTTGATGATTACAACTGGAGTACTTTGGACTTTCATTTTTAAAATGAAAGACCGGTCTCCCTTCATACTCCAATCCTTATGTAGAATGATTCAAAATCAGTTCCAATGGTCAGTTAAAAAAATCAGTTATGATAATGGTGCAGAGTTCCTAATTTCTTCTCTGATTCTAGCATTATCCACCAAAAAATCTTACCCATACACTCCCCAACAAAATGGTATTGTTGAAAGGAAACAACAACACATACTTCAAATTGCTAGAGCCCTTATTTTTCAATGTTCTCTTCCCAAACACTTCTGGACCAAAGCTATCCTCACTGCGACATTATTAATTAATAGGTTACCCTCGGCCATTTTAAATTGGAAATCCCCATATGAGTATTTTTTTCGTAAATCCCCATATTATCACTCATTAAAGGTTTTTGGTTGTTTAGTGTTTACTACCAACACTTCACCACATAAGGATAAATTCACTGAATGAGTATTCCCTTGTGTTATTCTTAGTTATGCCCCAGGTCAAAATGCTTATAAGCTTTATGATCTTAAAACTAAAAGAATATGAATTTCTAGAGATACCAAATTTCATGAACACATCTTCCCTTATAAGGACTCTTCGACCTTTTCTCTCTCAGAACCTAATCCTACCTTTGATCACACCATTCTTCCCTCACATTCTATTCCTGATACTTCAATTGATCCTTCTTATCCTATACAACATTTTACTCCTCTTTCCTCTTCAACTACTCCACCTTCTAAATCTGCACCATCTGCATCTAGTGCTTCATCTAGCACTTCCCCTTCTATCTTCATATCTCCCCCACCTCCTATTCCTCCTTCCAAGCCACCACCTAGGCTCAGAAAACCTCCAACCTGGACAAAACACTTTGTCTTATCATTAGTCATTGATATTCCTACCTTCACTCCTCAACACATACAGTTTTTTAGCACCATTATCAGTACACAAGACCCATATTCTTATAAGCAAGCCAGTCAAATTCCGGAGTGGGTACATGCAATGCAAGCTGAAATTCAGGCTTTGGAGAGTAATCATGCTTGGGATTTCGTTCTCTTACCTACTAGGAAGAGGCCCATAGGTTCCAAATAGGTTTACAAGGTCAAATGCCATCCGGATGGTTCAGTGGCTAAGTACAAAGATAGGTTTGTTGCAAAGGGTATAGTCAACTTGAGGGGATTGACTACTTTGAGATATTTTCTCCCGTAGCTAAGACAGTTACAATTTGTTTTCTTCTTGATCTTGCATATGCTAACGTCTGGTTTATACATCAGATAGACATAAACACTGTTTTTTTCATGGAAGTATTGATGAGGATATATGTATGCAACCACCTCCTGAATATTTTTCTTAAGTCAGCTGACCTTTTTTGCAAACTCAACAAAGCTTCTATGGCCTCAAATAGGCCTCCAGACAGTGGAACAAATAATTTACTTCTCATCTCAAAAGGCTTGGCTTCATACAGTCACCTCATCATTATTATCTCTTCCTTAGGATTTCTTCTCATTTCTTTCTGGCTCTTGCAGTATATGTTGATGATATCCTTCTTATTGGTGATTCTATGGATAACATTTCTCCTGTTAAAAGATCTCTTCATGCAGCCTTTACAATCAAGGACCTCCAGGCTACAAAAATTTTCCCGGGCATTGAGTTAGCAAGATCCACTTATGGCCTTTATCTCACTCAGACCAAATACATTCTTAACATCACTGCTGATTGTGGCCTTCAATCAGATTCTGGTGTCTCAACTCCCCTACATGTTTCTTGGAAAGATGACTCAATTTTCTTCTCCTCCTTAACCCTGGAGTTTTCAGAAGATTAATAGGCAGGCTCCTCCACTTGAATTTCGTCGGGCTTGATGTGAATTTCTTAGTCCATCAATTGAGTCAGTTTGTTCATGCCCCCACTGAGCACCATTTCAAAAGTGCTCTTCACATTGTGTGATACCTGATTTCCAATCTCTCATATGGTTTATTTTACCCCTCCTCTCCTCACCCTACCATTCAAGCTTATTGTGATGCCGACTGGAACAGCTGTAGAAAAACCAAAAAAATCTGTCACTGGTTTTTCCATTGTACTTGGATCTTCCTTAATCTCATGGAAATCCAAAAAACAGTCAACTATCTCTAAATCTTCTGCCGAATCCATGACGGCCTGTCAACTATCTCTAAATCTTCTGCCGAATCAACTATTTCTTTTTCTTTTTTAATTTTCACCACTTGTTCATTCAGCCAAGAGCCATTTTTTCATTCTTCCATAACATGACTGTCATTGTTTCGGGAAAAAAACATGATTGTCATTGGATTCGCTTTGTGAGGATATCATCATCACCGATTCACCATCATTCTTCTTCACACCGATCGTCTATGCATATAAAAATGGAGTAAGTAGGGTTCATGAAATCACAACCCAATGCGGCCAATCGAAACGTCATGTGATTATTTGACAACTATAAGTAAACATTTGATTATTAATATTATTAATTGTTAGTAATAATTGCTTATAAGGAATTAATATTTTCAGAGAATGTCTAATGTTGGACCAACTAACGGTTAGACCAGTCATTAAAAACGTCTTTTATATAATTTTTAAGGGGATTCTAATTAGGGGGAAATGCATTTTTAACTCCATATTTTGATTGAAAATGTCAAAATGACTCTGTAAAATTTGAAATCTAATCCTGAATTTGGTTGACTATTGTCAACAGTCCATTGACTAGAAATATGTAAAAAGTTGATTTTGCTTTCCTCATTAAAAATTGAAGAAATACATAAAATGTAAACATGTCTAATTTAGACTTGCCTATTCCTAAATATTAAAACATCTGGTTCGACGTGGCCCCTCATCGTGTTCTTCAAATTCGCCTTGCTCTCTCCTCATCTCGCAATTCCCTGGTGAATTATATGAATGCCTTGTCTTGCTGCTACTACACCGCCATCATCGGCGGCAGAGATGATGGCACAAACTCCTACCACTTAGCATGGGCAGGTCATGTGAAACACAAAACTATTGAAGTATAATTGAATTCAAGTAGTTGTGAACTTTCGACGTTAAAACAGGTTCGGTGGTGCGGAGTGCACACTTGTATAAACTATCTACGATTTTACGTTAGTAGGATAAGGATTAATTGTGTTGGTTAGAAGTGTGATGACTAACATGGCTTGTCCTTGAATGCGGAAATGTTGTATCGGTTAGAATTTGCTCATAACAATTCTGTTGATTATTGTAAAGTGATGAAGTGTTGTTTTTTTCACGACATTTGTTTCCTATATATACATGTTTACACATGCATGGTAAGGACATAGAAAACACAACTAAAAAATCTTAAAATTTTCTGCAACCATAAACATAGTTACCCAAAAGTATTCTTTTGATTTGAATCTCTTTAAGGAAAGCATGTAACGCGACTCACGTCGATATCCAAGAATATTTTTTACCGTTTTAATGAAATACAATTTTATCGCATTTATTCCAACAATTCTGAGACGCCGGGAAGAGAAAGCCTTAGAGAAAAACGAGGATCCGGCCAATAAGCTTCTACTTGCTAAAGAGTTGGATAAATTCAGGAAGAGTTTGATAATTCAATTTTAATACTCCCTCCGTTTCAGGGGAACTTGCAGAGAGAGAAACTCTCTTTTAATTTTGGACATGTGAAAAGACTAAAATGTCCCTACTTTCGACCTCCAGTTTTCTTCCTCTAGACCTCCGCCTCCTCGACTAGGGTTCCGTCGCCTCCGCCTCCGCGCCTTCAACCTCCAGATCTGAGCTTCTCCGCCTCCTCGACTATAGTTCCACCAGCCCCATCTATCTGTCTCCTGCCTCCGCCTCTTTGCCTTCAACCTCCATATCTGAGCTTCTCCACCTCCTCGACTTGGGTTCCACCTCCTCGACTTGGGTTCCGCCGCCTCCACCTCCCTGTCTCCCGCCTTCAACCTCCAAATCTGAGCTTCTTCGCCTCCTTGACTAGGGTTCCGCCGCCTCCCGCCTACGCCTCCCATCTCCTCGACTCCTTCCCTCTGTGACTCCATATCAACTCCCACCTCTCTCTCCTCTCAGATGGGGGGCGTGGGGAGGATTTTTGTTGGGGAAGGGGGGATGGTCTTAGATTTAGAAACTTGAGAATGATAGGGTTGGAAATTTGAGATGGTAGGGGCAGAAGATAGGGTCTCAGATTGGGTGAAAAATTTTAAGATGATAATTATGTAAAATGTAAATTTTGTAGGGGTAATAATGTCTTGTTATATGTAAGTAAAGTGTGCATATTTGTCTATGAGAAAATTTTGCATGTTGGTGGGGGATTAGGGACAAATGAGAATTTGAAGAGTGTCAAATTCAAGCTACAATTAACAAAGAAAATTAAGGATGAATTTAATTGTAATTCTTTATTAACACTTGTCAAATTCTCATTTGCCCCACATCTCCTCACACACAACTCCCACATAAAAAAAACTCTCTGGGACAGGTAAACTGGCCAGAATATCATTGAGCTTTTCCACGAAACTGGAAAGTGCAGAGACTAAGCCAACAGAATCTGTCCTAATTTTATCCAATCTTCCATTAATCATCAAAAACAAGAAATATAATTGAAGACCGGAAATGCAACCAAAACACTACATATATAACCTCAAAATCCCAATGTCTGGTGGGAAATACCGTTGAATCCATGAATCAGGATTTATACTTTAACTGTTACTGTGTTACATACAGTAAATACAAACAAACAGCCGCACCTTTTGTCGAACTTCCTCGGTGCAGATCATCGTCTGATCACTTACTATCCGTCTTATGACTCTGCTGCTGTTGTTGCTGCCTTTGTTGATGCTGTTGACGTTGTTGCTGTTGTTCTGCAATGGACCTCAAATTTCTATACATGTCCGAACAAGCGAGAGAGAAATCCGTCATGGACCGGAATACATCGGGCAAATGGCTTTTCAGGCTTGTCAACGACTTCTCCCTAACCTGAATGCACTGCTTCTGGTACTCATCCTCTTCGTGTTCCAGTCTCTGCTTCACAGCATCCACCTGAACCTGCCTTTCGATGATTGGATCCTTATCCACTGGATTATCAGGATCCATATCATCTGGAGGAGTCCTGCGTTGCATGTACTTGTTGTACCAATCCTCAAACTGACGAGATTTCTTGTTGAGCTCCCTCCTCGTATCTTCACATCTGTCTCTCAGCTTCATCTCGTCTACCTGATACTGTACGATGGTATCTACAACGTGTGCAAAGTTGTTTATCGCGGTTCTTGCAAGCTCGTCGGGAAGCTTCTCCAGATAATCTCCCCAGGCCTGTAGGAGGATATGGATCGGTGGATTCGCAATTCTCTGGGGAGATGACACCTTCTCCTTGAGATTGGTATCTATTGGAATGAGGTTCAGCTTCAACCAGTGATTCAAGGATTTGATGTAATCCTTTTGGTTCTTGATGAGCTTTACAAACTGTGAATGCCATTCGGTGACAACATGGAAGAGCTGGCATGTTCGCTCGTGGTGGTGCTCGCTCGTTTCCTTGGGAGATTGGGATATGTGAAGAGATCTTAACGCTTGCACGATCTTTGTCTGATTTTCATGGTGTCCTCTCATGCTCTCCCACATTATCGCCATTCTGCAAGCAACAACAATCGAGTAATAAAAAGATTTCACGTTATTCATTCTAGCATATGCAAAAAATGGATATGAAGAAAAGGAGAGTGTGTAAGACAGCTTACCCGTCAACAAGTGCCACGAGTTTGGGATAAAGCTGCTCATCGCGCAACCGGTTTATTTCTGAGACAGTTGAATCCATGGATTGCATGTCGACGATGTATCTCGTGTGCAAGTGACTCACAGCCGATTTCATTCTCTCCAATGCTTCTGTGTTCGAGTCACGCTTCTTCAGTTTAGTTAGTGCAGTAACCTTTTTCTGATATTCTAGCTTCATCAGCTCACCAGCCTGATGAAGAAAGTCAAAGCCCGATTTTGCTCAGAGACTCGGACAGGAACTTGGGATGTAATAAAACGGTTAAAACAATCGAACCACCATAAAACCACTATCTTCGACACCAACTTCCTGTGTTTACCACACACGTATAACATCTCGCTATAATTACTACAATTGCATAATTGATAACAGAATAAGCAATACTAACTCCATATGCAAATTGCAGCTTACCAGGCAAGTAGTGGCTCATGCAAAAACAGCATATTAAAAGAGTCATTAATGACCAAACCGTGGAAACCAACTACAGAAAGCCAATCATTGGTAATCAAACAGACATTCAAAACCGCGAAAGCCATAACAACGTATCGAGTAAGCAAACTGAACTTCAGTATCACAAAACGCAAAGTAAAAAAAGGAAAGCAGAATGGCAATCGAATGGACATACTTTCACTTCATCATACAGCTTTTTCTCCCAAGCAAGCATTTTGTCTAAAACAGTAGCGTGCGTTTCGTGCTCTTCTTTATCAAACTCATCCTTCACATCAAAATCAGAGTTCGGCAATCCTTTAAACGACCTATTCCATGTAATCACTCTCAAAACCCGGGCTGAATGGTCGATATTCCCTACACAAATAGCCACAAGTAGTACATTTGTAGAACAAAATACAATCAGAAAACTATTAAAATCGAAACTTTGGATAAGAGCTGGAATCACATACAATCAGAAATACATAAAAATCTAAACTTTGGATACCTTTATTGTCAGCGAAATTCGAATGATAATGCAAACGAGCGGCTTCGAGCATTTTCGATACATCATGAGCGCTTTCGGAAGCTTGAAGGAAGCAATCATCGAGCTCGGTGAATATTTGCAGAAGGTTCACATTCGAGGGTCCCCTGTTCTTCTTAATGTCGACCGGAGCAGCCGGTTTCCCTCTCTTCGCCACCATTGGCGGCGGAGGAGGAGTGGCGGGCTGGGACGGAGGCGGAGGCACCTCTGGCTCCGACTCCGGCGCCTCTTCCTCCAGCTCCACCACTTCTGCCGCCGACTTCCCATCACCGGTCCTCCTCCTCCTCCCTCTGAGATTCCCGCCGTCCTCTCCGCCGCTTTCTCCGGTGTCAGTCTCGCTTCTGTGAGACCTTTCTTCAAACACCTTCCGTTGAAACTCCTCCCTCTCCGCCCTCCCATCGTCCGCCTCCGCCAGCGTGGGCCCGGGGACGTTCTCCATCGACGGGAAGAAGAAGTCCCACGACGCCATCCCATTTTGCTCAGGCAACGGAGGCGGCGGCGCCGGATTCACCCGCAGAGGAGGAGGCGTCTCCACACGCGCCGGTGGCGGCGAAGGTGGTTTCCTCAACTCCTCGTCATCAATCACCTCCCTATCCGAAACTCCACTCCGGCCACCGCCGACGCTTCCTCCGCCGCTACTCCTGGTGCTCCGGTGCTTCAGCGAGTGCATACTTTCACTTTCCGACTCATCCTCATTCACCTCCTCCGGAATTGGGTCGGCGTGCTTCAAATCGGGCTTCGGGATTGCCATCTCCGGCATGGTCGCCGCCCTCTGCAGCGGCGGAAACGGAGGCAGCGGCGGGGGAGGGAGCGGGAAAGGGTCCACCGGCGGTTGCAGCAGGATCGGAGCTCCAGCTCCGCCGCCGCCGACACTGGAGGTCGGAGAAGAAGGGAACTGAACCTCCCCCTGAGCATAATCACTAAGAGCAGCACCGGTGTTCTTCAACGCCATGGTGTAGGCGGAGTGCGCCGCCGCGAACGCGTTGCGCGCCGACACAGCGTCCTTCATGTACAGCTTCCGCTCTTTGCATCGGAGCACAGTCTCCTCGTTGTCGATCTTTGATTGGTTGCAGCCCATCAGAGAATCTGAGGAATTAATTACAGGAAATAATTGAAAAATGATGGTTTCTTCAAGATCAAGAATTGGGATCGGTGGAGAACATTGGAGCGAGAAAAGGGAAAAGTTTGGTGCTTTATGTCTCCCACTTCATCCTTTCTTTTACTGTTTCTTCCACAATTTTCTGGTACTCTAATAAACTGTTTGATTTAGACGGGAAAAGAAAGGGATGTTCTTGATTAAGAGGATTGCAAGATTTTGATTCATGGAAAATGGCAATGGGAGAAAAATAGTGCTGAGTGAAATGAGAGGGTAAAGAACAGAAGAACGTAGTCAAGAGATTTTAAGACTGTAATAGTGACGTTGAGAGAGACTTGGTATTTATTACTCCATTTGTAGGGAGAAAGAAAAAAAACATAAATTCTTATTTTACACTTACTTAATTTTTGTTTTATAACAATAAACCGTTATCTAATTTTTTTTACACCGACAAACCATTACATGAGTTCATTTATAATTAACATAACAAACGTGGTAATTTGTTTTTTTTTATTTGTTGCGATGAATTTTCAACAATCTTGATTTTTTTTTTAAAGGCACTCCCTCCGTTTTTCTATTTATGGTTTAGCTACTTGGATTTAGGTGAAGAAATGAATGAATGAAATTGAATGTAGAAAGTAAAATGTAGAATGAGTGGATGAAATTGAAGGATCTTGCCAAAAATGGAAAGAGTGCGAAATAAAAGAAAACATTCATTTATATTAAGTGTGTCATAAATAATAAAACAGAGGAAGTATTCTAATATATAAATAGTTTATAATTTAACCATAAAAATTAGACTTTCCTAATGAAAAAACTAAAATAATTATTTTAAAAGTGTTCAATGCAGTAAAAAAAATATTTTCTATGGAAGATGAGTTTGAATATGTGCCTTGTTAATTTTAGTCGAATCTGATCAGACAAATTCATACTAGACACGAATACATTATTATTTTCATACTTGCTCCGTCTCCTCGTGGCCGGTGGGTCGACTGGCCGGCGAGCCGGCCCCCATTTCCGTTCAATTATGTTTTTCACAATACCATTAAGCTCCCTTGTTCCATTAAGCTCCTCTTTATTTGCATTTGGTTCTACGTACTGATCATGCATCATTTTCGTGATGAACATGGCTTGCATTTCATTAACAATAAAAAATTATTTTTTTAAAAAAAAGGTTGAATCTCTGCATGTAGATGTAGTGGTTGATTTTGGTAGATCTAACTCGTCACTGGGCGTGAATGACAATTATCATCAGTAACTTCGGTGTCTGAAAAGGAAAAAGTGGCCATTTTTGTTGGGCATGCATACTAATTACTATTACTTGGATTCTTTCTTCACCAATAAGCTTTGCTTCAATCTCCACCGTCCTTTTCAACCTCCCCTTTTCTTTGTTCCATTTCCAATCACTGAATTTATCTTCTCTGTCCAATTAACATTACTTTTCGGTTCTTTTTTATCTTTATTTCGGGATATATATCATTATAACCCTACCTACTTGACATAAGTGCCAATATAATTCTCAGATAATTTTAAGAGCAAAAATAACCATACCTAGTTGATGTAATTGTAAATATAACTCTCATACCTCATTTCCACCGGATCACTGCCGGACCACCGTCGGACCGCCGCATGTCACCGGATTTTGGCCGAATTTCGACCGGACCAGCGGTGGTCCGGCGAAAATGGGGTCTAAGGGTTATATTGACACTTACATCAATTAGGTAGGGTTATTTTTACACTTAAAATTATCTGAGGATTATATTGACATTTATGTCAAGTAAGTATGGTTATAAAAGCAGTTTTCTCTTTCCTAAATTCATCCCTTTCTTTTTATCGTATCCCATTTTCATTCACATTATACAAATTGCAAAAGATTTCCCTTCTATGTTACTCGTCAAAAAAGAAAGGAAAAATATCAACCAATGGAAGCTACTTTTTTCTTTTATCAAATCTTGTGTTATCACTCTCACCGTTCCATTCCACGTGAAAAGTAAATCTATGTGACAGATGGACAATGGAATCTAAACTAAGTTCTCCTTTCATCGTACTTGATCTGCCATAGCTCGACATCTTTACCTCTCTCGTATTCTCTTACATACTGTGGAATCTGGGAAAGATCGACTCGTTTGCCTAGGAAGCGAAATGGCGATGGATTCTCGAGATCATCACAGCCTGCATTAAAACGGAGTTGAGGAAGAGGCGGCTGCTGTTATCACAGACAATACGAAATGGCTTGTGTGGAGTATGATATCAAGCCAAATTGCCTACCTTCCTCCACAACATAGCTACGGAAATGGGAATAACCATTGGCAACCACATCCAGATCATCGAGGCTGAAGTTGTAACGCTTTTCCAGGGCCAAG
>JAUOBV010000010.1:9546719-9557417 GCA_032360425.1 Rubia occidens
GGATGGGAGAATGCAACGGGCGGTATCAATAAAGGCAGAGGAAAACAATCAATGGGCCAACTCATATTGCAAGTCTTTAGTCCTACAGTATGCAAACAAAGACCAGAATCATAATAACAAAAGAAGATTTATACTTCAAACAACTGAATAAATTACATCAAGGGATCAAGAAAGAAATACAGATTTGAAATTCTCCCAAACTTCCAAACATCATTTCAATAGTTGTATTATAGAATTGAAACATTAGATAGGTGTTGGGCAAAACCAATAGAAATACACAGTCACAGGCAAAACCAATAAAAAACAAATTAGAAAGAACAAAAATTTTATTCACCAGATGATGGAAAATTGCACATACTTCAACTTCAACTACAACCATCAAAACAGCAACGTCCAAACCTCAATTCCATTATATGCATCATATATCGCTATCAAAAGCATCGTAAAAAGAAACCCAAAAAAACAGGTATCCAACATTTAGAGCTTTCGAGAGTGCCCAACTTAGCACAAAATAAACAACATACATACAATAAGAAACAAAAAGCTAGGTCAAGATCTGCAAATATTTGTGTATGTCATTCATTAACTTGCCTTTAAAAAATAAATGCATATACCAGAGAAAAACTTACATCTTTTACTATTATCATAGTTTTCTGTGCTTAGACCTCATCTGCATCTGGTTCAGTATAAAGTCACTAAAAATATCATAATGCTACAGATATTCGAAAAAAATAAGATGAATTCAATGACAAGTAAATAAAGAAAAAAGCAAACATACCCGAAGCATAACATTTATAATCTTACAGAAACATCTCTAATCTTGTAGAGTATATTAGATGGAAAACTGAATAAAGGAAGGTGATGGCTCACTCCCTGAGGAGCGGATGCTTCAAGCTGAAATAAATGTACTAACCAGTGAAATAAATGTACTAATCAAGATTAGGATACACTTGGTTCTCTATAATCAGTGAAGATAATAGTTGCAAGAATCTTTACTTTACAACACATAAATTTAAGAGCTAAATGATGCAAATAAATCGTACACCTGCTCCAAATGTCCATACGGAAAGTAATATAGCCAAATGGCTTGTGCATAAAATCCAAAACCGAACTTTACTTATTCTTAAGTTTCATAAGCAAAATAATGGCTAATTCACCAAAAATCATTTTGAGCTTTCCTGCTCTTCCAGTCACTATAACAGTGGCACGATAGTGATCACCAAAGAGGCATGTCTGCCAATGCAAATGGCTTTCTTCCAACATTTCAGCAGTTTGCAAGAGCTCTATATCATCGAGTTTCAACATAATCCTACAACCACAAAGGAAACAATGAGATAATTGCCACAAATTACGGGAACTTAATACAGTTCTAGTGATTCGTAAAATAACAATGAGCATTGCTTTCATAAAAGGTTACTTATTGTCCAAAAGATTGTAGTAGGAGTATCATTGAAAGCTACTCTTGCTAGATCAAAATTGCAAATCTTGGGTTTAAATCAGCATTAGCTTACATAAAGCTAAACCATGCTAATTCTTACTACAAATACGCAGATCAAAATTACTCTAATAGCAAAATCTTACAGACTCTAATTTGAGCTCAACCTTCAGAACAATCAAATAAAATCAAATCAGAATTAAAAAGCACAAACCTTTGCAAGGATGAAATCCAACAATTCAACACCAGCTTTTGCGTCATAAAAATCCTGTTGATGGCTATACAAATCCCATAAGTCCATAAACAGTGTATTTTTAAAAAAAGATCCAATATTTGCAGTAAAATAATAAAGGGTATACAAAAATCAAGACAAAAATTACCTGAATAGCCATCGAAGGGATCTGAAAAGACAGTACAACTTACTTCGTGCCAGTGCCAGACACATCAAATTCCAAGTGGATGCAAGAATGATCATATTCAGGTGTGCTTAACTCTCTTTGAACAACAACATTCACCGAATTCCAATCATTAATATAAATATTGGGGGGAAAAAGATTAGCAACCCACCAAAATTTTGAAAGAGAAAGGGATTTAAAAAAGAAGATGGATACTTCAGCCATGTATTGTTGGGAGAAACTGAAGTGTGAATATTGGGGCAATAAAGGCCCAGCCGGCGTTGGGGCAATCGTAGTGGACTTGCGATTGGCGACGTGGTGTAGACGTGCAGAGGCGGTCGGCGGCGGCGCAACGGGATGTTAGGCACCAGTGGCGGTGCCGCGCAATTGAGGCGATTGTGATTTTAGGAGATTTAAATTGCAAAATACACTACACACTGGGTCGTCTTCTTCTATAAGCAAGGGTGGTGGACTCCTCGTTTAGCAAAAAGAATACTTTGAAAATAAAAATAGATTAAATGCGGCAATTAGTTGGAAAGGTGAAATATTTTATAATTAACTACTAATATGCAATTATTGTAAGTTTCAATAATTGCTAATTTGTAATTAATTTAATTATTAAAAAATATTTTAAAATGTTGATGTGGCAAGAATTGTAGGTGCCACATGTAAAAAAAAGTTGCTCTTTTAGTAATATAATATATAGATAATCTGACTTCAGAAAGGGAATATATGAGCCACGAGAAGATTGGCCTACGCTGTTGTCACACAGCACAAACGATCATTAAAAAACAAAACGTGATGAATCCAGTTGCAGATCAAAGATGGATTCTGGTCTCAGATTGGGACCCGACCCTGACTTGTGTGTAGAGCACCAGGAGTACCAGAAAGTAAGAAAACCCATAAATTAATGCCATGCCAAATCACACATATTTTTTTCTTCAATATCTTTATATTTATATGTTTGATCGGAAATATATACAATCAAATATAATAACAACACACTAAATGTTAATAATTTAAAATCACACATTACATCGATCTAATAATATCTGATATGATAATAATATTACTCATGTATTTATTTAAATATTGGTCAAATTCCGATAACTTTGATTAAATTCTTTTAATAGATTGGGTTGGAATAGAGGTTTTAATTAACTTTTTAAAATTGCTACGCTTATTTACAGGGTAAAATATTAAATTCATTATCACGTAGACATTAACCTTTCCAATCTTCCAACTTACATAACAAATTGATTTTACAAAGACTTGAGTGAAACGGTTTCACTCATTCTTATTGTGAGACGGAGGGTTTAAATACAATTATATAAATATGAGAAATGACATGGGGTATATTATGTAATTTTTAAAACTTTACTTATTAATTTGTTTCACCATAACTTATGAAGAGACGGTCTCATACGAGTTTTTCTCAGTTAATTTAATAAGTATGACATCGGTATTAGAAGAACGGAAGCGAAAATCACCACATGAATGAAATGGTTGGCATTTTCCCTTTCCCACTCTCCAAGAAGAAGTCCCAACAATATAGCATGGGCGTTGGCTTGTTTTACCTTCTCTTTTTAAGGAAACTTGAATGTAGCCCTCTTCTTCCCATCACAATCAAATCCCTTCATTTTCACAATCTCAGGCAAATCGACATAAAATTCCTTCCGCCAAGAAAACAAAACAAAAGCATCGTCATATAAGCTATATCCCTGTTTTTGTGTGCATGCTACACCCGTTCTTTATTGATTGAGGTTGATGCACAAAGAAACAGGATACAGCACTCTTTCAAGATAAAGTTGATTGGCTTTTCATTTCTTTCCCAAATTGGAGTTCTTTATTTGGGGAATGAGAGCAGAAGAAGTGAAAGGATGGATTTCTGGCCGGAGTTTCTTGCGAGCAGCTGGGGGAAGGAATTTGTGGCCGGAGGGTTCGGTGGAGTGGCCGGCATTGTTGCCGGATACCCGCTCGATACGCTCAGAATCCGGCAGCAGCATTCCGGCAAAGGCTGCTCCGCTGTCGCCATCTTCCGCCATGCCATCGCCAAGGAAGGACCCCTTGCCCTCTACAGAGGCATGGCTGCGCCTCTTGCTTCTGTGACTTTTCAAGTAAGTCTGCCTGCTTTTTTATTCTCAGTGACTCAGAAACCTTGTGATAGTTCTTGAAATCCTCATCTTCAAATTCCTTAGAGATCAAATATCATAAACTAGTTCTGCTGATTGTGCTTATCTCGAGTTGGTAACAAGATCAACAATGATAATTTGTTAAATGGTTACATGCGGATGTGGGCTCTTCAAACAACCTACCAAAGAAAAAGATGTCTTTGTAGGAGTTTCTTGCTTCCAAGAAACAAAATCCTTGTTGGCAATGGCCACAACAAGACATTCCAAGTAGAAAACAGAGAGTAGGGAGAGTTTGATATTGACAACCCTTTTCTCATTCTGAATACAATGGTGTTCCATTGCTACTTGGAGAGTTTGATATTGACAGCCCTTTTATCTTTCTGCAGAATGCAATGGTGTTCCAGATATTCGCGATTCTGTCGAAAGCATTTGACAAGGATGTCTCCGCAACAGATCCACCCTCCTACAAAGGAGTCTTCCTCGGGGGAGTTGGAACCGGAGCAATCCAGAGCCTGATGCTCACCCCCGTGGAGCTAGTCAAAATCCGGCTTCAATTACAGAACCACATCGGTAACAGCATCCATCCAAAAGGCCCTCTAGATGTTGCAAGAACCATATTCAGGAACGAAGGGCTGAGAGGCACTTATCGAGGGCTAACAGTGACCGTGCTCAGAGATGCACCAGCTCATGGGATCTACTTCTGGACGTACGAGTATATGCGCGAGAAGCTTCATCCTGGGTGCAGGAAGAACGGACAGGAGAGCTTCAGAACCATGCTCCTAGCAGGTGGACTTGCAGGTGTCGCGAGCTGGATGTTGTGCTACCCTCTGGATGTCGTGAAAACACGACTCCAGGCGCAGACCACGCCTAAGTACAGCGGCATTGCTGATTGCTTCAGGCAAAGCGTTCGAGAGGAGGGACACAGAGTGCTGTGGCGAGGCCTAGGGACCGCGGTTGCCAGAGCATTTGTGGTGAATGGTGCCATTTTCACAGCTTATGAAACAGCTCTGAGGTGCTTTTACACCAACAACAATCATTCCAAATTGCCAACAGAAAATGCATTGTAAACAAAGGAAGAAAAGGATACTAGATAGACATCGTAAGCATATACCAATTCTCTCATTCGAGCAGAAAAACATCTATGTTTATTACTAGCGTTAAGAACAATCCAAGACAGCATTTACAATCACAAAGTTTAGCCATTATTCTTTCTTTCATCAAAGATCAAGAAACAGGTAAAACAAGAAAACCTATGAAAGCCATTACACAACTCCAATGCACGTATCAAGAGAAATTAAAATTCAGCTTCAATTCCCATATACTGCTTACTTTAGAGAGATATGCGACCCATGGCATCCTCCAGACCGGTGCTCAGATCAGCCAGAACATTTGCGTCATTGTAATTACTAACCGCCTGGACGATTGAGTGGATTTTCTTCAAAGGATCTGCAGAGGTTATGAAGATATCTGACTCCAGCATCACACCATCACATCCCAGTTGAATCATCATAGCGGCATCAGCTGGCGTGGTGATCCCTCCTGCAGCGAATTGAGCCACAGGAAGCCTTCCCATTTGCTTTGTCTGAGCCACAATGTCATAAGGAGCTCCAATTTTCTTGGCGAAAGTGAAGACCTCATCCTCATCCATGTTGTTCAGCATCCTGATTTCTCCCATCAGCTTCCTCACATTGCCAACGGTTTCAGATATGTTGCCGAGAGCTTTCAAATCTCCTTGGATCCTAATCATCGCAGCGCCTTCCCTCACTCTTCTCAACGCAACTCCAAGATCTACACACCCGCAGATGAACGGCGTGCGGAAGTTATGCTTGTTGATGAAATGATCCTCGTCGGCTAAAGTGATCGCCTCGCTCTCATCGATGTAATCGACTCGGACGGATTCGAGAATCTGCGCTTCCACGAAATGCCCCACCCTAACTCTGGCGACCACCGCAATCGCGATCGCCGATTTGATTTCCTTCACCAGCGCCGGGTCGGGCATGCGGATGACGCCGCCGCGGTTAGGTTCGCTGACGACGACACAGCGAGCGCCGGCGGACTCTGCGATCTTAGCCTGATAGACATCTGTCACCACCACGATCACTCCGCCGCGGAGCAGCTGCCCCATGGCGATCTTCCTGGAGAGTGGATTGTTGCTGCTGTTAGTGTGGTCAATAACGGCGGAACTTCCGCCGCCGTAGACGGTTACGACGCCGGCATTGGCATCAGCATGGGCGTCGTCGGCCATGCCGGAAAGCTGTTTGTGAAAATGCGTAACAGGCAGAAAACGGTTGTGAACAGAAAGCAAGAATGGAGATCTCGTGAATGCGTTAATGAGAGGGAAAATTGGAAATATATATGGGTGTGGAATCGAAGGGCTAGAAGAGAATGGAGGCTTGGAATTGGGGTGTTGAGTTATTTCCAGAAGCTTCGGGTACTTGCTCTGTGAGTATAGAATGTTCTTTCTGTTAGCTCAAGGGATCATGCTTTTAACTGTTTAACAGATTCTGGTAATCTTTGCTTTTCTTTTCTGCAATTTTAAGTGGGTATTAGTACTATATGACTCTCTGTATTTTATTTGTTTATACCCTGTATTTTAAATGGGTATTAATTTATTTATTTTTAAAATAAAAAAGTTAAAAAGGAAAAAAGAAATATAATCTTCCTAGGTCACCACCGCCAAAAAACCCTCCCTTCCCACCTTCGTCCCAGCCCAATCCCCGCCGGAAAATCATCCGTTCCCAGCCCAGTCCTCGTTGTTCCTGTCCTTCTCGTCCCTCGCCGGGCAAAGAAAAGAGAAAAGAAAGGAGAACCGGAAGAAGAAAAGAAGGTCGGGAAAGGAAAGAAACGAGAAACAAGAACAGGAGGAAGAAAAGAGATCCGGAAAGGAAAGAAGGGAGAAAGGAGAACCGGTCGGAGGAGGAGTGGGGAGAATCGGGTCGCAGGCAGAGCGGCGAGAGAGGTGGGCGGAGGAAACACTGGATTCGAGGGGATAGCGAGAAAATGCTGGATTCACGGGAATGGCGAGAAAACGCCGGAGTCGCGGGGATTGAGAGGAAACGCCAGGCCGGAGGAGTCGAGGGGATCCAACGAAGGAATACGGTCAGAGATACTATCCAGGGGAGGAATCCAACGGAAGAATCCAACGAGGACACGACCGGAGAAACGCCAGAAAATGGAGAATACAATGGCGGAGGACTGCCACCTCCATCGCCACCAACCACCGTCCGGAGACCACTGTCCTCCACCGCCGACGACCACATCCAACGGCAGTGGGTTAATAGTTATTTTTTCTGACATTAATTATCGCCTTTCTGTTTTTAAAAAAATTAAATACCTATAGTATTTTAATAATATAAATACAGGGCGTAAACTAGTAAAATACATGGCGCGATATAGTGATTCACTTTTAAATTCAGAATTGTTGTATTTTCCGTTTGGAATTATTTGTCCCCTAATCTCATTTATAAGTATCTTTTGGTGTATGGGCATTGTATTCTCAATAATAATTGTATTAAGTGCATTTAAATTAGGGCGAACGGACTTGGGATGTCCCCAAACTTTCTCCATCATTTCCTTTTAGTCCTTTATTTTTTTGAATACTTTTGGCAATTAACAGAACTGCTAAATCGTGGTCATTTTGTCTGGTCAAAATGTTAACTTTTGTCAAAAATTTCAATTTTAAGGGCAAATTAGTAATTTCACGTTTTCCCTTTTTCTTTTCTCCTTTCCTTTTCTCTCTCTTTTTTCCTTTTTCCTTTTCCTTTTTCCATTTCCATTTCCATTTTCTTTATTTTTTTCCTTTTCTTTCTATTTTTCCTTTTCTCAAACTCTTTCCTTTTCCCTGCTGAGTTTCTCCTCCTCAACCCACTTCTCCAAAGTCTGATGCCACCTCACCGCCACCTGCACCCTCTCAATCCACCAACCCCACTCTCTACCGCCGCTTCCGTCATACTTGCCACCCCCGTTTTTTATTTCTTTTTTCAAAAGAAATATAATAAACATTATTGTTTATTTCTGCCCTAAATACATGATGCATTTGAAAGAAAATACTGATGCATGCCCATATAAGTCACTTACAGGTAGAAGTACTTTCTGTTGGACTTAATAGATATGGTACCCCTTTCGTTCTAACCCTTTGTAAAAAGAAAAAGGATTGATTTTTTATTTGGAAACGAAAAAATGTTTAAACTACGCTTCCATGGATTTTGATGATATTTTATTTATTTTGTTGTGTTTAGTATGTATTGATGATTGGATGACCTTTGATGTCGTGTGTGGTTGATATTTTATTGTGTTTTTCGACCTAGAGTTTATAATGTTGATGAGTTTTGAAATGAGATTGTGATATGTGGATAAAGGTGTTTAATATGAATGAGGTGTTGTGAAGTCAAATTTTATGGTGTATAAAATATTGTTATAATGTGATAATGGTGTATATGATGATGTGGTTGCAATTTAAAGTCAACCAAGTACCACACACGTATCTTTTAATATGTGTTAATATAATCTTACACTTTTTACGAATGTGCTAATATAACCCTATAAGTTTTAGGAATGTTCTGATATAACACTATCAGTTTTCATAATATATTGATATAACCCTACATGTTACGGTGGTGATCCGATGGGGGTCATGCGGTCCAGCGATGGTCGATCCGACAGCGGTCCAGCGAACTATTAGGGTATAATTGTCCACTCAATTTCATATCTTACCCAAAGGGTATTTTGGTCAATTTACACGAAGTCAACGTTGGAAATTCGAAGTCAATGCCGGAAATGAGGTTTGACGGTTATCTTGGCCCTTTCATTAACTAGTAGTGTTGTTTTTGCAATAAAAATTATATGAGAGTTATATTGACATTTATCAAGTAGGTAGGGATATATTGGCATATATCCCTTTTTAAAAATAATAAAAGGGTAAAATTCATGTCATCTATAATCTCAAAGCATTAGACAAAAGTAATTTTTATTCCCTTAAAATGAATAGCAAAAGTTCAATATCCTTGTTAAAGTAAATTTACCGAAAACATCACGGAGTCGGAATTTTTTTTGTATACATGGTAAAATAAAATTGGGATGGCATTGTATAAAATCATTCGCATTGAAAAAACACTCACACATTCATGCGAAAATATTGAATTATCATGGGTTGTAAGCAATCCAAAATCGATGATAACCGCGGCAACTTCATGAAGGAAGCGGTTTCAGCAAGAAACGCTTTCGCCGCTGCACTTTCCGGCTACGCCATTGCCTTGAAAAACACCGGAGCCGTCTTGAGCGACTACACCCAGGGCGTTGCGCCTCCGCCGCCGCCCGCAGCTGACGGACCTTCCTTAGACCCACCGCAGCCACCAAATTCTCCCCTTCTTCCCATCCTTTCGCCGTCTCCAATGGCCATGGGACCGCTTCCGCCGCAGCCCATGTCTGTGAGGACTCGAAATCCCCGTCCTCGGCCTGACAACGTTAAAGGGATACCTTGGGATTTTTTAACGACGGATGACAATGAAGTTATGGAGGAGGAATCTGAGGAAGATTCTGTGAAGGATGAAGAAAATACTGATTATGTTGAAAAAACTGTTCCATCTCCGAGTTGGGCTGGAGTTGAAGAAGAAACTCATGATTATGTTATGGATGAGGAAAATAAGGATGAGGGTTCGAGCTGGTTCGATGATGACAGTGATAGCGAGGTTGAGTTAAAGGACATGTCGGAGATTCTGAGGGAGGTAGAAGATCAGTTTCTGAAAGCATCCGCGAGTTTACACGAGGTTTCGAAACTGATGATTGAAGCTCCAAGAATGGATGATCATTCGAATTTCTCAGATAATCGAAAGTTTGTGTATACGGACTATGCTTCGAAAGTGATGAAACTGATCACATGGAGCAATCTTCCACACGGTGATCCGGCCGATGGAGATGAATATGAAACACATGCTACTGTCTTAGACAAGCTACTTGTATGGGAGAAGAAACTGTACGAGGAACTCAAGGCTTTTAAACCGGTGCAACACGAGTATAAATCACTAGAAGATGCAAAGGCAGATGTTAGCCGATTGCGGCCTCTATATGTCCTTAACAAGCAGTTGTTGGAATCAACGTTGTTTGAAATCAAGGCGATTCGCGAAAACCAGTTGTATCCTCAACTTCTTGCTCTTGTTAATGGGATGGCTAAAATGTGGGAGTCTATGGTAATGCATCATACAAACCAGATGAATATCGTCGCCAACGGCCTGAAATCGCTTCATGTTGCTGGTGCTGCTCCGCTAGAAACAAGCAAGAATCATCGCGACAGGACTCGAAAGCTTTTTAAAGTTGTGGAAGAATGGCCTTCACATTTAGACATGCTTGTGGGAAGTCAGAAACAGTACATTCATTGTCTTAGCAGGTGGTTGAAGCAAATTAACCTCGTTTCCATCAAAACTAGTTCACAAGAAAAAGTAGTGCATCCTCCAATACAACCCCTCCTCCAAAACTGGCATGAACACCTTGTGAAGCTTCCTCACGAGGTTCCAAAGAGCGCGATTAGTTCCTTCGCGGCTGATCTCAAGGCCATTCTCGATCTCCAAGAGGAGGAAATTGAGCTGAAAGAAAAGTGGGAGGAAACCAAACGCGAATATACACGCAAGAATCAGGCTTTTGAAGAATGGTATCAGAAGAGAGGTGAATTGCGTTTTGGCCCAGTTTGTTAGGGTTTAGTGGAGACAGCATATATATAGTGTCTCTCTCGCTGTAAACCCTA
>JAUOBV010000010.1:9579672-9605232 GCA_032360425.1 Rubia occidens
TCGCTGGAACTTTGGCCAAAATCCAGCGACATGCGGCGGTCCGGTGGTGGTCCAGTGGAAATGGGGTCCGAGGGTTATATTAGCACTTACATCAACTAGGTAGAGTTATATCTGCACTAAAAATTATCTGAGGGTTATATTGGCACTTATATCAACTAGGTAGGGTTATATTGGTATATATCCCTTTTACTTTTTACATTCAATTTTATCCATTCATTTTCTTTAACTAAATCCAAACACCTAAACTTATGGTGACATAAATAGAAAAACAGAGGGAGTAAGTGATTTGACAAAATATCATGTCGACATCAGTTTAAGAATTTTTGCTTTTTTTAAAGAAGAATTTTTGCTTTTATATTTATTTCTAAAGATGCATTATATCAATTTTGAATCACTTATGAGGTTGAGTGTTTGATATTTGATAGGATTAGATCATAATTTAGTGTTTCTAAACAGATGAATAGATGATTATTTTTCAAAATCTAATCTTATATATTTAATCTTCTAACATATGTGCTAATTCATCAATTATCATTAAAAAATATAATCGTTTGATAGAATTGAAAACAAAACTAATTTTTGTGTTTTATTTTATTGGTTTAAAATTCGTAATTCATCTGGATAGTTCTTCTAATATTAAAATTTTGTGATGATAACACTAAATTTTGCTGTAATTTTGTTCACTTGTGTAACATTTGAGTCGAGTTATCTAGATAATTTTGTCTGAGGCTTTTATTTTTAAAAAAAAATCAAATGTTACGGAAAGTGTTTCATAATTTGAAATGAATAAACTTTCACTTTTGAAAAGTAATACTCCCTCTGTCCCATCCTAATTTGCAGGACAATCATTATCATATTGTTCAACAAACATGTTTGACGTTAATATTTTCACTTACGTATAATTTCGGTAAATAAAAATTTAATATTTAGAAACTATTTGTTACGACGAATTGAACAATACCACATATTATAATATTGTTGCTCATATATCTATGAGACCAAATTTTGATAAAGAATAGTGTTTGAAAAATAACTATGCAATTTAGGATGGGACAGATGGAGTATAGAAACTTGAATTAACTTTGACCACGAATTTATTTGACTGGGAATTCAGTTTATATACGTATTACTATTGAAGACTTATTCGTGTTACTATTAAGGCAAAGTCTTGGGATTTAGGAAAGATGTTTGAATTAAAATTATAAAAAAGTAAAGAATTTCAGTTGTAAGATCATAATTTTATTATGCAACAAATTTATGACTCGATTAATACAATTTAATTTTTTTAATTTTAATTTACAGTTTAAATCTTTGTTTTTTTCATAACTTAGAAGACCATCTTTCAAGAAGAGATGAACTCAATTATTTATATTTAAAAAATAAAATTTCATTTTAAAAAATCATGGTATACTAAACCGTCGGTGAAAAAGTTCAAAAACCTCTTTTTACCGTTATAGACAGGGGAACAGAGTTGAAATCCGGACCGTTGAACGCCGAAACTTCTCAGCGACGTATTTCATCGTCAATCCCTTCTCCCATTCTCACACACAGACACACATTCCCCTGCACCTCAGATTCATATCATTTCCCCCATTTTATATAAAAATCAACTCACCAATGATTTGAATTACTCCTACTTGAAATATTATTTTTATTAATTAATCAATCCACTTACTCGCCGGCGGAGCGAGTTTTGATCGGACGGAGCGGAGTTCAGAGCATCGGAGCGATAAGAGGATGAACGCCGTGGGGAGACAAAGATCTGGTGCGCCGGCGGCGCATCATCAGCGCCAGTACTCCGACAACTATCTGGAAACTTCGTCCAACGGCCGATGGCTGCAATCCGCCGGTTTACAGCATCTCCAGTCGAATAACAGCTCAATGCCTCCTCCGCAGGTTTGTAAGCTTCTCTGTTTCTCGGATGAAGTTTTAATTTTAGATCTGATTAGGTTGAAATTTGAAATGTGAGTTGAGATTTTAAATTTTTTGGATTAGGATTTTGGGTACTATAATGGAGCGCAGGGTTCGAGAATGTATAGAGGCGGTGGTGCTCAGAGAACGTACAGTGGAGGGAGTGATATGTTCGCGGAGCCGTTGACGCCGCCAGGGGGTAATTCTAGGAGGAGGAATGGGGAGGGGGATGAGGTTTCGCCTAACGAGTATAGTCCGGGGCTTCTGGATCTGCATTCTTTCGACACCGAGCTTCTTACTGAGGTACATTTCCCTTCTGTGTTGGAGTATAAGTTTTGATGCGACGCAAAAGAATAGCTAGGGTAAAAAATATAGTGGCAGTTCTACTTCCAGTGTACAAGTTATCTCCTTAGGAAGTCTAGTAAAAAAGCAACTGAGTTTTGCTCTAGATTGGACATATTTCTTGCGGTAATGTTCGGTGTTTTAACATTCAGTGTGTGCGGTGACCAACTGTGTAGGCCCAGTTATTTTCAATTTTAAAGCTTAATCACTAAGTAAGGAATGAGGGTGATTTGCCACCACTAGTACATTGAAAGTAGAACTGCCACTAGTACATTGGAGTCATTGAACTAATACACAAGTTTAGACTAATACTTTATGGGTGCAGTATTGATTTGTTATGCTTGAGGTTTCACTGGATAGCTGGTGGTATATCAGCATCTGCCTGAATTTGAATTTCTGTCATGTAATATATTTTATGTGATTGAGTTCCTAAAATATACATCACCTGTTTCTTGCTTGCAGTCCTAGTGTTACCTTGTTTCTTGCCCCTGTCCTTAAATAGTTTCATTGTTCCGATTATCTAAAACTGATCTTCCGTAGCAATATGATGTTCAAGGTTATTTTGGCTGAAGAAAAACTCAGTCTGATTTTGAGCCTGATACCTCTTTTGTTTGGTAATTGTGTTAGCTTCCCGTTCCTGGACTGTACGATCCCTCCTCTATGCATAGTTTTGCTCGAGGAAGAAGTGTCGATGACTTTGAGGCATATGCTGGAAACAATAAACAGAGCAGCAAGTTTCGTAATTTGCCTGAGGATAACGCCATGAAAGGCTTCAGTGTTGATAAGGAGAAGCCTAGCAATGTTGCAAAGATCAAAGTAGTGGTTAGTACTTTGCTACCTTGTTATCAATTATTGGAATCTTCAAACTAGTAATGGAGTAAAAAGTGAATCACATTGTGCTATTTTATGACCTTATGTAAACTTCCTCATAATGAGCTCTTTGCAGGTGCGCAAGAGACCTCTAAACAAGAAGGAGTTGGCAAAGAATGAAGAAGACATTATAGACACCGAATCTAACTTTCTAGTGGTCCATGAGACCAAACTCAAGGTTTGTGACAAAACGTGGTCTACATTTGTATACAGTTGTGGTCATATTGCTTTGTGTGAACTAAGTTCCAATTCATAAAACACGAACTTTATGCTGAACCTTTTATTCTTATTAAGTGCTCCTGTCACTTAAATTTCTATTTTCTTCCTCATCTTCTCATATGTTAAAAGTCAAAATCCATTTTTTTACCTTGAACATATGACTAGGAATCAGAATTTCTGCTTAGATTATTTTGTTTTCAATGATTGGGAACAACCTTCTACTGAATTTACACTTCTCAGTGAAGCAATTTAACCTCATTTGTCTTTAAGCTTCTTGAACCTGAGCTAGTTTTGATTGTCAATTGACTTTGGTTCTGTTCATTCTCAAATCAATAGAGCATGTTTCCTTTTTTTCTCTGTAACTTTTTATGTCATTTCCGAGTTTGTTTCTTACCTCTATGCACCATTCTGGCCTTTGCCCATTTTACAGGTTGACCTGACAGAATATGTGGAGAAGCATGAATTTGTCTTTGATGCAGTGCTGAATGAAGAGGTTTCAAATGATGAAGTAATGAGATAAATCAGATACAAACTTTTGATTTATTGAAGTTCTCATTTTGTACTTATTGCTCTCCTGACGGCAGATTAATTCCTATGTTCATCATCATCCCAGGTTTACCGAGAAACTGTGGAACCTATTGTTCCAATTATTTTCCAGCGCACTAAAGCAACTTGCTTTGCTTATGGGCAAACAGGTATTCATCCTTCCTTCAGATATGGATATTTCTCTGCCAGAACCCTTAACTTAATCAAATAGTTATCTCTTCTTGTAAAATTTTGTATGTTATTTTAAAAATATATATACTGAAATACTCGAGATTCTAATATGTTGTAATTGCCTGTTGTGTTCTTACACTCTTATCTTGTAAGTTCCAGATAGTTTCTCTCGGAGTTGAGTTTCTGCTGGATTTTTGCATTTAATTTGTGTAACTAAATTGACAACCGCTTTTGTAGCAAAGCTGCAAAGGCATGCATAACTTGTTGTACGGTACATGATGTATAGTCCTTATGTCATAACTTAATCAAATAGTTATCTCTTCTTGTAAAATATTTTATTCTATTTATAAATAAATATATATGTATATATATATTACTGAGATACTCGAGATTCTAATATGTTATAATTGCCTGTTGTGTTCTTACACTCTTATCGTGTAAGTTCCAGATAGTTTCTCTCAGAGTTGAGTTTCTGCTGGATTTTTGCTTTTAATTTGTGTAACTAAAATGACAACCGCTTTTGTAGTTAGTATTTTTGTGATACTCGCGGTTAATGCATTTTACATAATGATCTTCCTTAGTTGTGACCAGCTAGTTGTAGAATGGAAATCAGCCTGCAGAGGTTGCAAGACTTTTCCCTTTGTCAATCCTATGAACTTTCAAGATATAGTTTTCCCTTCTTTTTTTTATACCTGTAACAGAGAAACTGTACTGGATTCTACAATCTTGGTTAAATAACAATAACAAAATTTTACCCACCCATCATGAAGGGGAGAATTTTCAGATCTTTCACTTGAGTGTTCTTATCAACTCCATTTTAATGTTCTGCAGGAAGTGGAAAAACTTATACAATGAAACCCCTGCCCCTCAGAGCATCTCGAGATATTTTGAGGCTCATGCACCATACATACAGGAACCAGGGGTTTCAGTTACATGTGAGCTTCTTTGAGATATACGGAGGAAAGCTCTATGATCTCCTCAATGAACGAAAGTAAGCAGTGTCACAGTATTATGTAACGTACACTTCTTCTATAACCTCATTCTTTGAATTAAACGAAGCAACACCCCAATGTTTTTAAGGAAACTTTGCATGCGAGAGGATGGAAAGCAGCAAGTTTGCATTGTGGGTTTGCAAGAATACAGAGTGGCTGAAGTGGAGACAATCAAAGAGCTCATTGAGAAAGGAAGTGCTACCAGAAGTACTGGTACAACTGGTGCAAATGAGGAGTCGTCGCGATCCCATGCCATACTTCAGCTTGCAATTAAAAGATCCGCTGATGGTAGTGAATCAAAACCTGCTAGACTTGTTGGAAAGCTCTCCTTCATTGATCTTGCTGGAAGCGAGCGTGGTGCAGACACCACTGACAATGATAAGCAGACAAGGTAGGCATTTGTCTCTTCTGCCACTTCAAGTTTCAAGTCTAAGAGTATCTGAAGGTAGAAATAGGTGAACCTGACAAAAATCTGATGGCGCCATGGTCAGATGGACGTTAAGAAGTATTATATCTAAACTTGGCTAGTCCAGTTACTAGATAGTAGATGAAAAGCATCTGCAATATTTTCTACAGAAACAGTGATTTCCTGTTGTTTGTCTTGTCAAAGTTGTCTTGGCTTTACCTTTACTATACCTTGTATATCTTTTAACGTATATTGGATTTGATGACCATCTGGGCTCTGTGTGTGTGTGTGTCTCTGTGTGCCACGTTTGACATCTTTGTTCAATGCATACAGAATGGAAGGTGCTGAAATCAACAAAAGTTTGCTTGCACTAAAAGAATGCATTAGAGCTCTTGACAATGATCAAGTTCATATTCCTTTTAGAGGCAGTAAGTTGACTGAAGTACTGAGGGATTCTTTTGTTGGAAATTCTCGGACTGTCATGATATCCTGCATATCGCCAAGCTCAGGGTCCTGTGAGCATACGCTAAACACGTTGAGATATGCTGATAGGTATTGTGAATTGTTACAGTTACAGCAGTTAAGGTTGTCACCCTGTTCCTTCCCCCTAGTTCAGTCCTCTGATGTGTTTTCTATTTGCTTTAGGGTGAAGAGTCTTTCAAAAACTGGGAACTCCAAAAAGGATCCTGCATCTTCAACATTAAATTTGAGGGAGTCAACAGCTGTGCCGTTGTCTTCAGTTTTACCCCCTGCGTCATCGTATGAAGATGATACAGGTGGTGACTCATGGCCTGAACAAACCGATAGAGATGAGTATGAGGAGGATTACTATGAACAAGAGAAGCCTACGTGGAGGAAGAATGGGAAAGTTGAAGTTTCCAGTTTTTCAAACATAGAAGAAAAACCAAGAAGAGCCAATAGTCAGATGAAGTGGAAGGAACCACCTAAATCAGAATCAAGATACTCAAATCCTGATGATGATTTGAATGCACTTCTGAAGGTAAATGGCGGCAATATCTACGACCATTTCCCCCATATTGAGAAATAACATTGCTAACTCTTTTTCTTTTTTTTCTTGCCTTTGTTAATTTATCCTAGGAAGAGGAAGATCTTGTTAATGCTCACAGAAAACAAGTTGAAGAGACGATGGACATAGTCAGAGAGGTTCGTGATAGTCTGAGTTCAAAATTTAAATGAGCTCCTGTCATGTTGCTTAGTACTTCTTGGTTGCATTTTTTTCTGCAGGAAATGAATCTGCTAGTTCAAGCAGATCAGCCTGGAAATCAACTGGACAACTATATTTCCAAATTGAATTCCATCTTATCCCAAAAGGCTGCCGGTATACTGCAGTTACAGAATCGATTGGCTCTTTTTCAGAGGCGCCTCAAGGAACACAATGTTCTGGTCTCCGCCAGCAACTGAATATGGCTTGCAAAGTGCATACACAAACAGGGACCAAGGATCCGTTTGTTTGGTTTTCACGATTTTGCAATATTAAACTGGGAGCATATTTTACAGTCCTGGTGGAATGGATGGATGGATATCACTGGTTGATTTTCTGTTGGATCCTCGTCTCTTCTCTTCATATCTACAGTTTATACTGATTGCTGGCATTATTGTTATTCATCATTGTCTTTTACCAGAAATAGGTAGTCATGTAGCAGATGGCTACTGTAAAGCTGAAGCAGCTTTGTAATATTAAGAGTAAATTTCATGCCCGAGAGGCAATATTTGCATTATGAATTCTTTATTGTTCATGACTTTCTGATTGTATTGATGTTCTTGAGTTGGTGAAGAGTTTTTCATTGATTCTCTCTCTTGGAAGAAAGAAATGGAGTTAATTCGTGACACGTTACATGATTTACTTGAAAATGGCTTAAACATGACATAAATTGACACACGATCTGTAATAATCACGAAATAGTACATTTTCTGCCCCTTTTTATTCTCTAATTATGTCTGATCCATTCTCTTTGGGAAGAGCATTTTTATATGTCCTAAACGTGATTTTAAAAAGTGGGTAAAAAATGTGTAGGTTATATTGGAACTGGGTAGATTAATTTCGTATTTTCTTGAAAAATATGGTGAAAGATACAATAGAATATACACGAACATGTTGCGAGAAGAAATCAAGCCATTATGTTGCGAGAAGAAATCAAGCCATCAAAAGTTACATATGAATCAGAATCAGAATCAGAATCATTGACAAGTAGCTGGACTAAAAATAAGGATTTACAAGTAAAAAATATCCAAATCTGCAGGCAATTTTTAAGTACAAAATAACACCAACAAAATCAACCACGACTATTCATAACATCATCTCTGCATTTAACTCGTTTCTTGGTCATCTCAGCCCATCTGGCAAACATTGTGGAGTCCTCCAACTTCCCAGAAAACTTCATCTTCTGAGCCAGTTCTTCCAGCACATTAGGCTTCCCGGCTCGCGAAAAATCAGCAACAAACTTCTTGTAATCAAGTTGAGGAGCTTTCATGCCTCTATCGATCATTTCCTCCAAGAACTTGCAAGCCTCGTCGCATCTCCCTTGCCCGATCAGCCCGCCAATGACAATAACGTAAGAATTATCATCAGGACAACACCCTCGCTTCCTCATCTCCTCCCAAACATCCATTCCCATCTCGTAATTCCTTGTCAAGAAGAATGATTTCATCATCATGTTGAAAGTGTGGATCGTGGGCTCAATCCCGGATCTGATCATCTTCTTGTATAGCCTGACAGCGTCTTCAGGCATTCGCCGGTTTGTCATCTGTTTGATCAGGGCATTGTACATCTGTGCATCAGGAGGATACCCTTTGTCTTTCATCTCTTTCAGCAATCCAAACACTTTGTCCATCTTCTTCTCGTTTCCATATCCCGTGAGCAAGCACGTGTAGACTGCTGCATCCGGGGTGCATCCCGAGTCCATCATTTCATCGAAGTAATCAGATGCATCTTTCATCCTCCTCTGTTTGCACAAATCCCTGATCAATATGGTGTAAGTTCTCACATTTGGAAATGGACCTTTAACCTTCATGACCGCGAAGAACTTCATCGCATCAGACCTCCTATGACCTAACAACAATCCATCAAGCATGATATTATGAATTACAATGTCGGGTTTGAAACCTTTGTCAATCATCGAATTCCATACCTTTCCAGCCTCAACCAAGTTCTTCACCTTGCACCATCCATTCAACAAAACAGTGTAAGTCCTCAAATTTGGCGTAAACCTATGCTCCAACTTCTCAAACATGATCTGTGCCTCTTTTCCAAGCTTAGCCCTCCCCATGGCATCAAGCAAGCAATTCACGGTCTCAACTCCCACCTTAAACCGGTACTTCTTCATCATCTCAAACATGGAAATCGCCTTCTTCCTCTCCTTGGCAGCCACGAAAGCCTTCATGGAAATAACAAAAGTCTCCATTGTGAGCAGACCCTTTTCACCCATTTCCTCAAGAATCGACACCATAGTCTCGAACTGCCTTGTCTTTCCCAAAACACTCATCATGGCATTGTAAGTCCTCGAATCATGTGCATAGCCATCCCTCCTAGCAGCCCAGCAAAAGAACCTAAATGCCGGTTTTCGAGCATGCTTAAACCTCTCCAACACATCAACAACCAAATCATGGCTCACATTGATCCCACTCTCATCCAAAACCGCCTCCATATTGCGATCCAAAGCGAACAATTCTTCGATCACCTTGCATACCCTCTCCACCTCCTCAGGGTCAGCCTCAGATTTCAAATCCACCCTCTCAGGACCATCACCATTACCATCTTCAACAAATTCAGATTCAAAATCAGCTTCAAGATCATCATCATCAGGGGTTTCAGGGAGGCTACAAAACCCCTTAATACTTCTTGGATTTGTCCCAAAACCATTAAAAAGTCTATTTTTATGGTGGGTTATGAGTGGCAGGCTTTCTTGAACAACAAAGAGTGAAGAGGGGTGTGGCAATACTAATGGAACTTGATGGTGAGAACGATAGCGCCTACAAAAAGTAGGAGAATCAAGAGATATAGACAAGGGCAGAGAGCTACCGTAAAGAAGCCGGGGTTGGGGGGCTTCTCGTAGTCCCTGATTGCCTTCGCCATGAACGGCGGCGTTGGAGGAGATTCCGGGGAGGCTGGCATTGTTGTGGCGGCGGAGAATGGTTCCCAGAAGAGTCTTGCAGGGGTTGGATTTTCTGAGTAACACAGTCATTTGCCTTCTTCCTCCATCAATTGGGGGAATTACGACGCGAGAAATGGTGAGCTATCAGTTTCAGATTCCAAGTTTGTGCTGCTCTCTATAAGAATATGGTACTGGTAACTGGTAACTGGTAACTGGTAACTGGTAACTATTTGTCTATTCTTTCTTTGTTGATTTTGGGTGTCAAAAATTACAAAATTTTGATACCTAAAAATGGACGTCTGACCTAACCGGATTAACCCTCCTGACAGGATCAATAGTAACTTAGTAAGGTTCCTTGCAAACAACAGTGCTTTGTTTCCACATAAGTAGCAATCAACGGATGGCTCTTGGCACATTGTGCAATGAGATGAATGTGAACAAGTGTATAGTGGATGCACAAATTGAGAAAAGAGTCTATCTACCAAAGACATTTTTACAAGTTATAAAAAAAATAAAATTTAAACTGCAAATTAAAATAAACCAAGATAAAAAATTTAAATTGCATTAATTGAGCCATGAACTTATAAAGATGGATATAGTAAATTTTGTGCAATGTTATTTAAAATAACACATATTTAACTCTTTAAAAATAGAGAAAGAAGTGTGTATAGCTTCATTGTTATGGAGTTGCATCATTATTATTACTCTCTATTTTAATCAATGATTATTACTTATTAGTAGCAAAGAAAAGCAACATAATGGCTTTTTTCTTCTTTTTTCTTTACCATAGGTTAGATGAATTCAGCATAATTATTAGGTTTGGTAATGACTTCCATTCCACAACTATGTTAAAGGTGGATTAACAAAGGCTAATGAAAATGAGTATGGAGTGAGAGTTTTCTATTATGATTTTCTCAAAAAAATGTTCATAACCTTAATTCTTTGGTCGTATTCAAAGTAATTTTCAATGTTTTAGTGCAGATATAACCTAATTTACTCTGAGGTTTTGGTCACTTTCTATCTTTGTTGATTTTTCATGGACAAACCAAAATATCCATCAAATTATAAAGAGAAAAATGTTTGAGTTACCTTCAAAACCCTGGTAAGTACTAGCATGACCAACGACTTTTTGAAAGTGTATATATACCTAAAATTGGCGTTGGCTTTAGAAATTGTAACCTAGTAACAAGTGACCAATGTTGATGAAATCTTTTTCGATGTTGACTTAGTTTATTAACGAACTCTCCATTCATTTCCCGCTCTTCCCAGTTTCTGGATCCTCCCTCCAAGTACTCCCAAGCCCATTTCTTCTTCCAAGCTCACGAAATCAAGAAATTTTCCGCCAATTATTGATGGAATTCTCGAGAAAACGGAGTTTCTTGGTGTTCATTCTGTGTTTGCTCTTCTCCTTGAAGAACCAAAATGCAGAGACCAACAAAGGCTCCAACTGGTTCTCACTGTCCTCTCCATCAATGGCGCACGGAGGAAGAAGAATGGAGAGGAACATTCAAGAATCCAAATCTTCTGGTACTGGGTCGTTGAGATATGATTACTACAATCAGAGTTGCCCTCAGGCGGAGCAAATTATTCGATCCAATGTTCAACAACTCTACAATTTGCGCTCAGGCATCGCCCCTGAATTACTGAGGCTGTTCTTCCACGATTGCTTTATTCAGGTAATTTATCTCGTGATTTTATATGGGTTTTGTTTCTTTTGGTGTATATCTGTTGAATTTGCATATCTTTGTGTTGTTAGGTATGATTCTGAGCGTTTCCAAAGTTTGAATTTAGACTATTCGTGTTGTTTTTGGTGGGTTTTTCTGATTTTTATAATGATTGGCAACAGGGGTGCGATGCTTCCGTTCTTCTGGATGATACTGAAGGGATTCACAGCGAGAAAAATTCGGTCCCGAATGAGTCCCTTAAGGGGTTTAATGAGATTGACATTATCAAGTCAGAATTGGAGGAAGCTTGCCCCGGAGTTGTTTCTTGTGCTGACATTGTTGTATTGGCTGCAAGAGAAAGCGTTATTCTGGTTTTCCTCCTCTCTTTCTTTTACAAATCATTTGAGTAGAGGGATTGGGATTAGCTCTCAAAAGCTAAATGTTGTGTAATGGTTTGATTCTTTCAGGCTGGTGGTCCGTTTTACCCTCTGAATACCGGTAGGAGGGACAGTACGGTTTCTTTCCCGGAGGAAGCTACATACGAGCTGCCTAATCCCGATGATGATATAGTGAAGATGGTTGATTTGTTCGAGTCAAGAGGGTTTGATTCGCGAGAAACAGTCACTCTTTTAGGTAACTTTCATGGCCCCTCTGTGTGAGTTTTGATGAATTTGTAGCAGATTTTCCCCTTTCTTGATGAGTTTTTGCTGTAATGTTATTTGGATTTTCTTTGCTGGTTGATGTATAGGTGCCCACAGTACTGGGGTGATACATTGCAAATTTATACTAAATAGGCTATACAATTCTGGTGGTTCTCACATGGCTGATCCTTCGATAGATCCCGAATTTCTCAACCTTTTGAAATCAAGATGTGGGAGCTCGGATGCTTCATCGCCATCGTCATCATCCAACGCGGCCTTATCATCTGCCTTACCCGGATTGAGAATGGACTATGAAGGACCAAAAACTGGCTTCGGAACTTTGTACTATCGAAGTCTCTTGCAGCATAGAGGCTTGCTCTATGCTGATCAGCAGCTGACTGCAATTGAGGAAACTGAGAATTGGGTTCGCGGGTATGCTTCTGATGCATCCTTGTTTGCGAAGGATTTTGCTTCCGCGATGATGAAGCTGTCTGATCACAGCGTTTTGACAGAGCCGTCAGGTCGAGTGAGATCCAGTTGCAGGAAAGTTGTCTGAGAAAGAATTGGCCATTTCTAGGCAGTTACTTTTCTTTGATTCTGTTCATTAGCTTAAGATCACGCGAAAAATAGTGGTTTTGCCCCGATCTTTCAGTAGATTATGCAATGATGCATCAGTAATAGTAGACAGTTCAGTTTGTACAAAATCAGAATCAAGAAAGTTCAATGAAGGTTCAAAGAAATATAGTACATTCTATCAGTTATGAAACACTGGAACTGAGTTTCACTGGTCCAAGTCTCCTCATTGAACTGTTGACACTAGTAGATGGCTGGGGAGGGACAAATTCAGAGTACATATCCATGAATAAGTTATCAACTATGTCCACGAAAACCGGGGAAGTTAGCCGATCATAGTAGTGAAGAACTTCTTCTATGTCCAACTGATGATCAACATCGTCCACCTCAAACATCTCGAATTCTTTCATCTTGAGCGCTAAAACTCGGCTGCTGCTTCCATTTTGGCTTCTTGCTTCTTCGTACTTCTTGCATCCCTTTTCTTCATTTCCAATCTTGGTTTGCTCAGTTGTCTGAATGCATTCTCCATCTTCCTCTTTCTTCCCCCTCTGCATTTCCTCAAGGTTAGCCGAATAATGCTCCGCGAAAACCCGATAGAAATCATCCAAATCCTGCCTCTTTCTACAGCTGGCCGAGTTAAAGGGATCTTTAGGCAGTTTCCGGTACTCCCGGAGAAGAAAAGACTTGAACTTGTTCAGAGTTTTGTGGACAAAATGTTTGGTTTTGAAAAGGGATCTTCTCAGAAGCATTGGGGACTTCATTCTTTCTCTGAAGGTATTCTTGATAGCATACATTCTAGGAAGATTGAAACTATTAAGTACTGTGAGAACAGAGGTAAAGGTATAGTGGTGGGGTGGACATGAAAATTTTATTGAGCTGTACTCATTTGCTTAGTTTGTTTTTTTACTATTGGGACCAAGAAAAGAAGAATTGATCAATCAAGAAGGCCTAATTCTCCTCCTTTTGCGGCAAACATAATCACTGTTTTATTAAAGTGGACCAAAGCATATGGGCTAAGATGCTCAAAATGGCATTTGATTAAGTCTTCTTTTATGTAGAAAATGCGAAAGAGAATCAAACTGCATTTATATGGAATGATAAAATGTTGCTTGGCTTTCTGGGACTCCTTTCTTTAAAGACGGTGGCGCCATATTTATTTGAGAGCAGGGATGATGAAAGGGACCATCCCAATAGAATTATAATATAGCCAATTTGGTCCTTTTGGTAGTTCGGTGTTTTTGGCAACTTCTATTTTAGGGCAAAGGATGGTGGTTCTTAATCTGTTGGACACCATGCATTCATGCCCCCGAGTTCTTTGTTTAATACACATATACCTCCAATTTTTTTAAAAAGTGCACATATACCCTATAGCCGGAGTCTGGCTTTGTAAAACCGAGGAGCATACGTGCACCAAATAAGGTATTGGGGGTATATATGCACTTTCAAAAAATTGAGAAATGTATGACTAAACAAAGAATTGAAGGGCATGATTTCCCATTACTCTTTATTTTTTATCGATCAACTAGTTTTTGCATCGTTTTGATCCCTAAACTGTTAAAACATGCAAATCAAACCCGTCGACTACTTCAAATTGTTGAATCTCTTGACTGTTCAATCAAGTCTCATTCTCATTACCTGAGCAAGCAGACAATGATTGACAGTTCAATCACGTGTCATTCTCGTGACCTGAGGAAGAGACATAATAAACTACACTGGACAGCATGAAAACATTAAGAACTAACATAGCCATACACCCCAAAATAGAGGATTAAACAGGCAATTTTCCCTTTGTATTGTGTGTACAGTGAAGTCACTTTCCTTACAGCAACAATGTTGTTCAACTTAGCTGGTAGTAAAGAGGGCCTGGTCATAAGGACATCCAAACCTTCCTAACCAGCAACAACATTTGTAGATCCAATCATTGAATTGCACAAAAAAATAATCGACATCATCTCGATTTTTTGGCTCCTCTAGAGAAAGTAAACAAAATTTGTCACTAATATGCACAGCTACATTTATGCACATGGTTCATGAGAAGTGAAGAAAGCTTACTACTGCTTGCTCTCTTTCATCCTATGGAACTTGAAGAAATGATGCAAATGTCTCTGTACTATGCCGTATTTCTCAGGAGATGAAATGAGACTGCTTCTTATCCACTGAGGCAGCTTGTTAGATACATTGTTCGATCCCCTTGATGGATCAGACGTGTATCTTACATCAACCAACAAGATAACCGCGTAATCTTTTATATGCCGAATAGCTCTACCTGCAACAAAACCCATCGCGAAATTTTTAGAGGCATAAAATGCTATCATCATGGAACATAGGTTAACAAAAACTACGCTAATCAGTAGTTTCACATAATATTTGGAGGCATTAAATGCTACCATCACAGAATTATGAGAGATTTGAAGAGATGTACCAATGGATTGATTAACGGCTTTCATGCAGATATTTTCATAGTACTGTCTTCCTCTGCGCTTGCAACATCTCAGGATGTCAAATCCAGCTTGAACAGTTCCATTGCTGCATTCACTAGTTCCAGTAGATTTGTTGCTCTTACCCGTAAATGCACTGCCATTGCCAAGACCCTCAATATACTTCACTCTCTCCATCAGCTCTATATCTGAAGGGCTAGGGTAGGGAAGTCCAACCATGACTATGCATCGACCCATCCCATCGCTGAAGTTGATACCCTCTGATATCTTCCCACCCACAACAGCAAAGAGCACTGCGCCATTTGAAGATACGCTATCAATTGTCTCCTTGTAATCCTTCAGAACAAGTTCTATGTCAGTGCTCTTTCTCGGCTCTCTGAAGATGCGCTTCTTCTTCGTGATCCTACCGATAATACCCGATGTTTTCCATACCTCGTGCACTTTGTTCTCATAGTCAAATGAAGAGAAGAAAACAACTATTCCTTCTGGTACAAAGGCTGCCAAATTACACAGCAGTAGCCCAAGTTCTCCAATCTGTATGTATACAACCATTATGCAATGCAAGTCAGAATAAAATATTTTAAGAAAATAGGATAATACTAGTTGTAGAGTAGCCTAGCAAATGACTTCAAATCAAAAATGTTAACTGAGCTAGAGAAAATTTCCTTACCATGTGGGGGTTGCTTCTTGCATTGAAGCTAAAGTCAAAGTTCTGACCAGAAGGCCCTTGAGAAACAGCAAGTGCTAAAATGTTATCAGGTGGAATTATATGATCGCATGCGAAGAAATGGAACTGATCAAGTGGCAACAATGGAAATAGTCGCTCTTTTGTTTCCTCGATAGGTTGCAATGTTCCTCCTGCTAGGATGATGGCATGTGCTTGATTCACAATCTAACAGAGGGACCACATATGAGGCTCAGTATGTAAAACCTTAATTGATCAAGAGAAAAAATGATAAAAGTATGTCTCGGGCAGACCTCTGAAAACATCTTTTCCCCAGTAAGCATTACATATTTCAAGTATCCACCCTGTTGTCCTGCAGGTGTCATTCTTGCTCTTGAAACTAATATCCTCCCATCACCGTCGTTATTTGTCAATGATGCCAGAATAGAAACCACAGCACGAAAGCCGGATAACGTGCTCCCTTCAGTCGCAGTTCCCGCATGTTCAACATCATTCTGCAGTAAAGCCAATCTATCTCCGTATCCACTGACCTAACAAATCCAAGAAAATTTATCACTTCAACTATCCAAGTCAAGATATTTTAGCATCAATGCAGAAGAAAAGATGTATACCTTATGGATGATATTGCTCTCCTCTATATACTTCAGTAGTTTAATCAGGTTTATATTGTCAATGTTGAGGGAAAACAGAAAATCATTAATTGACATGGAGAAATCCTCAGCACTTTGCTCATCAGTGCTGCAGAGGGGATTAACATAATTTGTGCTTCTCTCACGAGCTATGGTTTGCAGGAATCCCCGAGTGAGTACCATCAATGTTTGAATGTATCTCCTATTGCCTGGTCCTAGGAGATTGTAGAATCGTTTCAGATACTTCTCCAAGTAGGAATGTATGCGCTCCAACTAACAATCAAAAAAGTCATTTGATTATAAGATTATACAAGTAACACCATTATAGCAAATTCAAAAACAACAAATCTATTACATTCCAAACAGTCCAAAGAAAACATCCTAATCACGCAAATAGAAGTCAAATGCAATCCAAGGTGGATAATATATTACCTGGGACAAAGTAACTTTAGCATCATACATACTGATGAGCGAATCAGCAAGATTATGGGCCTCATCTATGATGACAATGTTGTTCTTCAAACTTAAACCCAGTGATTCTCGCGATGATTTAGAGAGTAGAGATTGGTAAGGAAGAAGGACAAGATCAGCACCAGGGACCATACTTCTTGAACCATAATAAGGGCAAGTTCCAAGCTTGTTACCGAACTTAACAAGATCTTCAATGTCTAAAGGACCCTGTTGTGATAGTTCACTCTTAAATTCTCTCGCTATTTTGCGACTACGAAGCATTGGGCATCTTGAGGATCCCTTTGTCCTCCGGACCCTTCTCCCAGCATCCAAGCTCTACACATCAGAAATGTAGCTTCAGATAACAAGTAGGAACAACCAATTTCAACAGCATTTCCTTTCTTTACTCTGTTTCTCCTTTAACCACGCTAAAATATATTTTGTTCTTTTTACTGTATAATACAGTTCAGTTCAACAAACCAAGAAACTAAAATGATAAGTACAAGTACGCTTGTACCTTGTAGTGTAGGATACTATCATCCTGTAACTTTATATACACAATATATCATAAAATATGGCTAATTTCCGTTAACGTTGACCAAATTCAGCTATAGGATTGCATTGTGCTGTCTTTTTCTACACAATTACAAAATGACAATGTGGCTAATTTTCAAAACTATCAACCAGATTCAACTATAGGATCATATCTTGCTTCAATTTCTGTACTCTATAATATCATGAAATGCGGTCAGCCTTCACTACTTTCAAACTAATTCAATCCTTATTCTCTATCCATATGTGGAGCTTACATGTTACGCATATTAAGAATGGTTGAAGAATCTAAAGCAGTGGCAGCAAAAATGAATGCAATAAAAGCTATTAAACATTATGATGATTCACATACCACCCTTTTGGATGCTTCATTTTTCTTGCTCTTTTGAAGCTCCAAACACCGCTCATTTATACTAGTGGAATTCCCCAATCTCAAAACCTCTGCAAAAACGCACATCCCAATCGTCACACTGTCATCATTACTTTTCCAAAACTCAGAAGGGAATTTCGACGCACAGGCAATTAAGAGTCACTTATACCTTCATTGATGCAAAAGTTATTACGGGACCCCAAACTCACAACTTTCAACTCAGATGCAAACTTAGTCTTCCTCAACTCCTTCACAAACTGAGAAAGCTGCGAATGCGTCCGACTGCAAAAGTAAATCTTCAGCCTACTCTCTTCTTCCTCCGTCTCCTTAATCCCCAGTTCCTCTTCCTCCTCATCACTCGAGGAATCAACAGAACAGCCGCTCGCGCCCCTCTTCTTCGAAACACCATCCTCATCCTCACTCTCATAGTCCTCCATCAAAAACTCACTCTCATCCACCTCTTGAACACCAATCTTCACCTTCAAATCATCATCTCCTTCCACTCTACTTGGACTAAACATTTCTTTAACACTAGTGGCTACTTTTCTCTCCTTTTTTCCCCTCTTTGCAATTTTTTCCGGGGTTTTACTCTCTTCTTTCAAAGTGAAGTTTCTCATCCAATCAGGTTCGTCATCGGACAATTCAGCCTGATTTACATCAGACCCAGGTTTAAAGGTCTGATTTTTTTGCTTCTTATCAACAAGCCATTGCAAAGCACTGCAAATCATGCTCAGGGTTTTCCCAGTTCCTGTAAGCAACCAACACCAACAACTTCTAAATCAATCCAAAACCTTGATTTCTTTTCTAAAAACTCACTGAAATGTTGAAAAAAGAAAGAAATATGGATTTACCAGTGGGGCTTTCGAGCATGGCAATGCCTCCTTTGTCGAGGGCTTTGTAAAGGGCCTTCATGAAATCAATTTGAATGGAGTAAGGTTCATATGGGAAAGCGGGAAATTCCATTTCGCCGATTTCTTCCATTCTGTAAATCACTGTTTAGCTATTTCAGTACAGTTTACGCCATAGTAAGGATGGAGCCCGCGTGTAGAGCCTGAAAACTTTCCCGCGCTAATTACCACCTGGGCTTTTAGCCATTTCCGGTCCATTCATGTTTCTTAAAACATGGGCTTTGAGATCTCAACATAAAAAGGCCAAAAAAAAAAAAAAGGTTCATCGCGACAAACATGTAATTTAAAACAAAAGTTAATACTGGATTTTATGTTGAAAGTGCAATCTAACCTTTTATGCCGCTAATTTTGTAGTCAATTTTTTTATGGTTGGATTGTGTGAAAAAAACTATTTTACCCTTGAATTAAAAGAAATTAAAGATGAAAATTCCACCACTGCTCCTGTCTATTTTCTTTCTTCCCCCGTTTTCTTTTTTCGTTATCTTTCTTTCCCCGGCAGTGAAGGGTTTCTTCCCCCGGAAGACTACGCACACAGCGCTGATCACTATGTCGTCGCCACCAGTGACCACTCCGCCCTCGCAATAATCGTCTCCTCTCTGTCACGCCTCATCGACCCCTAACCGAAGGCGGATTCCTATCTCATGATTCGCTGCCTCATCGACCCCTCACCAAATCGTCATCGTACTCAACCGCTGCAAGCTAGGGGAGGATATGGGGAGGAGGATGGTGGCGGGCCTGGCGGCTAGGGGGAGGAGAGAGGGTAACATAGGGTTATCAGTGGTGGCGGCGGCGGTGGCGGTGGAGCTTCGAAGAAGAAAGATGTGGTTGTTATAGGGGTATTTTTGTCATTCCATTTCCCGATCTTGCCTGAATTCATTTGATCAATGCCGAAATGTGAATTTTGTTATATCGGCACAAATTTTTTGAAAACTATTGTTATATTGGCACACACAATAATTAGTTAGGGTTAAATTGGCACATTCTAAAATGTCAAGCTTATATTGACACTTTTAGTCTAAAATTATGGTTATAAATATATTCATCCCTTAAAATAATTTAAACGGGTCAAAAAATATTTTTCCTTCATTTCAAAATTTTGAAAAATAACATAAATAAAAAAAAGAAAAGAAAAGAAAAGGGATGGATTGTCCCTCCAATATTGTGCCCATGGTGTTTGTGATTATTCATCAATACAGTTGTTTAGATTGATCAACTATTTTCGTTCTGATTATATGCATCGTGGGTAGAGCTGTCAATGTCTGACCTGAATTTCTGACCCGACCCTGATCGATTTAACCGAACTCAACACGAACCCGGTCCTGACTCACAAAATATTGATTTGAACCCGTACCCGACTCGAGCCAAATTCAACCCAGAACTCGATTTTGGCCTGTAATATGGGTCCAAACTTAACCCGACTCGACCCGAACTCAACCCGAAACCCAATTTTGACCTGATAATCTGGGTCCAAACCCGACTCGTCCTGAACTTAACCCGAAATCTGATTATGACTTGATAATCTGGACTCTAACCTAACACGACCGAATCAACTTGAAATCTTATTTCGACCCAAACATGATTCAATCAGAATACGTTTCAACTTGAACCCAATTCAACATGTCGTATAACCAACTTGTAATTGATTCAACCCGATAAATAACATACGTAATTCCATCCATAATCAACTAGAAAAATAACCGACAATTAGATTGATCCATAATTAATCTAATTTTGACCCTATGCGTAGTAATTTATTTAGTTCAAAATAGTTGGAATTTTGCGGTTGGGCATATATAAGTGAACGGAAGGGTCTCAAAAGTCAACACTGATTACTTCTACAAAAATATTGGGAAATTACACTGTGGGTCAAAATTGTGTTACCCCATTATCCATTGCTTCAAAATACATGTTTAGTTGTTGGCCAGTTCTTGACTGGTTCTGGACGTGGCCGATCGCACTGTACCTGCCACCTGGTGTGCTCGTCCTAGTCATTATGTTGCGACTTGTTACATGATGTTGGCTCAGACTAGTTCTCAGGATCGTAGTACAGAGTCCACTCATTTGGCTGGAAAATTTCAGTCATCCATGTAGCTAGAGCCTTCCGCTTTTACCTCGGATTGGTACATTGATTTTGGTGCCTCCAGTCATATGACGTCATCCATTTTTGGCTTGGATACTGAGACTCCTTATTCGGATAATTCTTATATCTTTGTTGATAGTGGTGCTTCTATTCAGATTTCTCATGTTGGTGCCTCTAAGATTTCTGATGATTTGTATTTATCTTATGTTCTGGTTGTTCCTAAGATTAATAAGAACTTGTTGTCTATTAGTGAACTGACAATAGATTTAAATGTTTGTGTCACCTTTGATGATCGGAACTTTGTTATCCAGAATAAAATTTCCAATGCAGTCGTGGGCAGGGCCACAGTGAATGTGGGTTTTACGTGTAGGATAGAGGCGAATCAACTCTATTTTCTCATTTGCAGCAAAATAAAGGGCATGAATCTTATGAGCTTTGGCATGCTTGCTTGGGTCATGTGCCTACAACAATCATTTATAGTTTACAGAAGTCTGATTTACTTTCTGTTTCATCTGTATTGCCTAAACCACAGACTTGTGCCCCTTGTGTTATGGCTGGAGGTCAACGGTCGGCTATTGTTGAGACTTGAGAACCATAAACGTGATGCGCATGTATTTGATTTGATTCATTGTGACTTGTGGTCCTTCCCTTGTTTTATCGATGAATGATTTTTCGTACTATGCCTTATTTATGGATGATTTTTCCCGATTCACTTCGCATTTTCCACTTTGTTGTAAGTCATACTTTATTGATACTTATCTCCAGTTTGAGGCACTGGGTGAGAACCATTTGTTGTCCAAAATAAAGGTTTTTCAGAGTGATGGCGGTACGGAGTTTTTGAACACTCATCTATGATCTCATTTTGCCACTAAGGGCATCTATCACCATATTTCGTGTCCCTACATGCTAGAACAGAATGGACGCGCGTAGCGGAAACACAGACATGTGGTCAAATGGGTATCACGATGTTGTTCCACTCACACCTGCCCATTTCTCACTAGGATGGTGTTTTTGCCACGGCTGCCTACATGATCAACCGATTACCCACTCTCATTCTTCACGGAGCTTCTCCTCATGGGCTTCTCTATGGTCGCGACTCTATCTACTCAAACTTTCATCCATTTGGGTGTTGGTTCTTTCCTTTTGTACGCCCTTATGTTGAGCACAAGTTGGCTCCCCATAGTCTACCGTGTGTTTTTCTCATCTATAGCTCCCAGTACAAGGGTTTTCAATGTTTTGATCCATCCATTGGCAAGGTCATGGTATCAAAGTAAACATAGTCTAAAACTTTCCAAAATTCTAAAACCTTTTTTTTGAAAACCGACGGCTGCCTCCCTTTCCTCTGGCCGATCAGTTTCTTCATCTTTTCCCCCTCTCCGACGCTAAAATTTTCCCGACATCTCTAAGCCTTCATCATGTCTGAAGAAAAACTCTCATACAACACCTTGCTCCACATGATGATGATCAAGCTTTCATCATCAAATTTTCTCTTGTGGAAGCGTCAAATTGGTTATGTTCTTTAGCCTAATAAACTGTTTGGATTTATGGATGGATCACTCCCTTGTACGACTCTTCCTCCTATGTCGCTGGCCGACTCTTCCTCCTCCTCTCGCACCTTTGCCACAGCGGTGTCTTCCCCCTCGAGTGGTGCCGCCAAAATTGATACAATGGTGGCGTATCAACAAGCAAAGGCAGAGTATGATAAATAGATAGATAAAGATCAATGAGTCTGCAGTATTTTTTTCTTCCATGAAGCCATACAGAGATTCCAAATTGTTCCACTTCTAAGGAAATATGGGATAATATTTTGGCAATATTTCATGACAGCAGTGCCTCTACCTTCTACGGCTTCGTGCTGATGGTCATGGTCATGGTATACACAAGACTGGTACAGTTCAATTTAAAATTCTTTTTTTGAGAATTTAGCTATGATGGGTTCTCCTGTTAGTACTGAGTTTAAAGATTTGTTTGCACCATTAATTAATTCTTTGCCTACTCCATTATATGCCTATGTTTATCCCATGTCAAAAACCACGTGGTCTTTTTGAAGAATTTACAGGGAAAATTAGAACCCATCATCTGACCTGCTGCATTCAAACCAGGCGAGTACCCCTCGGTCGGCCGCGTGTGGGATTACTCGCCTACGAGGGGTGACAGTGCATACGATTTACACACCGCCAAGGGGGTCATTTCGGCAGTCAACGTGGTGACAAGTTCGTTGTTGGGCAGTTTTCGGCTGGTTCTGGATGTGGCCAGCTGCACTGTACCTGGTGTGGTCGTCCTGGTCATTATGCTACGACTTGTTATAGGATGTTGGCTCGGACTGGTTCTCAGGGTCGTCGTACAGAGTCCACTTAACTGGCTAAAAAAATTTAGTCATCCATGCAGCTAGAGCCTTCCGCTCGTACCTCATATTGGTACATTGATTTCGATGCCTCCAGTCATATGGCATCATCCGCTTCTGGCTTGGAAACTGTGACTCCTTATTTGGGTAATTCTTATGTCTCTGTTGGTAATGGTGCTTCTATTCAGATTTCTCATGTTGGTGCCTCTAAGATTTTTGATGATTTGTATTTATCTGATTTTCTGGTTGTTCCTGAGATTACTAAGAACTTGTTGTCTATTAGTGAACTGACCAGCTATTTAAATGTTTGTGTCACCTTTGATGATTGTAACTTTGTTATTCAGAACAAACTTTCCAAGGCAGTTGTGGGCAGGGGCCACAGTGAAGGTGGTCTTTACGTGTTAGATAGAGGCTACGCAACTCTATTTTCTCATTTGCAGCAAAATAAAGGACATGCATCTTACGATCTTTGGCATGCTCGCTTGGGTCATGCGCCTACAACAGTTATTTCTAGTTTACAAAAGTCTGGTTTAATTTTTGTTTCGTCTTTATTGCCTAAACCGCAGACCTGTGCCCCTTGTGTTATGGCTCGAGGTCAGCGGTTAGCTTCTGTTGAGAACCATAAATGTGTTACGCAAGTACTTGATGTGATTCATTGTGACTTGTGGGGTCTTTCCACCATTTTTATCGATGAATGTTTTTTCGTACTATGCCTTATTTGTGGATGATTTTTCCCGATTCACATGGATTTTTCCACTTCGTCATAAGTCATACTTCATTGATACTTATCTCCAGTTTGAGGCATTGGTTGAGAAACATTTTTGTCCAAAATAAAGGTTTTTCAGAGTGACGGCGGTGCGGAGTTTCTGAACACTCGTCTACGATCTCATTTTTCCACTAAGGGCATCCACCACCAGATTTCATGTCCCTACACGCTGAAACAAAATAGATGCGCAGAGTGGAAACACAGACATGTGGTCGAAATGGGTCTCACGATGTTGTTCCACTGGCACCTACCCATTTCTCAATGGAATGATGTTTTTGCCACAGCTGCCTACACGATCAACCGATTACCCACTCCTGTTTTTCACGGAGCTTCTCCTTATGGGCTTCTCTATGGTCGCGACCCTATCTACTCGAAATTTCATCCATTCAGGTGTCAGGTCTTTCCTTTTGTACACACTTATGCTGAGCACAAGTTGGCTCCTCGTAGTCTACCATGTGCTTTTCTTGGCTATAGCTCCCAGTACAAGGGTTTTAGGTGTTTTGATCCATCCACTGGAAAGGTCTATACCACCATACATGCTCGCTTTTACAAGACATATTTTTCCTTTGCCACATCCACTACTTCGGTCTTCGACTCTCTTCCATCCACACTTGATGTCTTGGCATTTCTTGATCTAGCCTCCGAGTCTACATCTATGCTTCCTGTTCGAGAGAATTCTTCACCGCCATGCCTTTCCTGTTCAGACCCGGACTCGACCTCTCAGCCTTTAGTTCCACGACTGCCAGCTCTGCCTCCTTCTTCGGTGCCCTCGGTTGTTCACTCTCTTGTCCGCTCACTTTCTTCGATTTCTTTGGCAGGCTCGTCTCCCATTGCTTCGTCGGAACCCACACCACCGAGTTCTCCTCCTCGGCCTCGTACTTATCGGATGAGTACTGGGTCAGTTACTGGGGCTATTCAACGCAGGGATTACTCGGACATTATTGCTCACGGTCTCATTGCGACTTTACTCTCTTAGTCCGAGCCCATTGATTATCGCACTACTCTTCAGGATCCATCCTGGGTTTCTGCTTTGGATGACGAGATGGCTACTCTTCGTAGTCAGCAAACTTGGGATTTGGTGTCTCGCATTTTGGATGCTAAAATTGTTGGTTCCAAGTGGATCTATCGGCTCAGGTATTGACCAGATGGAACTATTGAGCGTCACAAGGACAAACTTGTGGCGCAAGGTTTCTCACAAGTTTTGGGGTTCGATTTTAACCACACTTTAAATTATGTGGTCAAAGCATCCACCATTCAGACGGTTCTTGCCATTGCTACCATGCGTGCCTAACCGCTTCATCATCTAGATGTCAAAAATGCCTTCCTCAATGGTGTTCTTGATTCTCCGATCTACATGAAGCAACGAGTTGGTAACCAGGATCATGTTTATCCAGGCTATGTTTGTCACTTGCGGAAGGCTATATATGGCCTTAAACAGGCTCCCCGAGCATGGTTCCAGCGCTTCAACACTTATTTGACTCAGCTTAGTTTTTGGTGCAGCTCTATCGACACGTATTTGTTCATATTTTCCAGAGGATCTTCATTGCTCTATCTTTTGTGTATGTGGATGATATCATTCTCACAGGAAGTAACTCGACTCTCCTTCGGTAGTTTATTGATCGGACACACCACGAATTTGCGATTGAGGACCTCAGTGCTCTTCATTACTTTCTTGGCCTTGAAGTTACACCCACCTCTTCAGGTTTACTACTTGGTCATGAAAAGTATGTTCGGGACATTTTACTCGTGCATGGATGTCAGATGTTTCCCCCGTCTCTACTCCTTTTGTGTCAGGTTCTCAGTTGCATGACTCTACCAGTTATTTGTTCTGAAATATGACTCTGTATCGTTCACTGGTTGGAGCTCTTCAGTATTTGACTATCACTCGTCC